>OY744604.1:27184098-27646598 GCA_963556255.1 Allolobophora icterica
ACATATCGATATCTAATAATTATTGCTCTTCATCTGGCGACTGACTAATCGCGCCTCAGATTCACAATTCTGTGTAACTTTTCGCGCGTAAAAAAGTTCTTAATAAATAAATAAATATACACGCAATGTTAGCAGAGCAAACGAGATTTCGAAGGAGAAATGATATACCCACCAAGCATTTTGCGAATAGACATCGATGCGAAAGCCCAGGATGATGATTATGATCAAGATACACAGAACGAGGTAGTTGACAGTATCCCAAATTATTGTTGCCAGCCAAAACAAATGCAGTGTGATTCCGCTCACGAGTTGGCTGTGCTTGGCTCCAGACTCTCGTTCTTTTATCGGAAAGACCAGGAAGGTGGCGATGAGGAACGCCATTCCGAAAGACACGCAGAAGGAGAAATTGAATTCCATTTTGTTTTCTTTGCGAATGGATTCCAAGACCTGTTCCGAGGAGTTCTTGAGAAGTGGGTGGTTGATGGTTTCGATCTGATAGTCCTTGTTGCCATAGCATTGCATCAAAGTGTTATCCAAGAACGATAAGGAGATGGCGATCGTGTGGTAGGCTTGATTGTTGAAAAATCCTGTAATGTTCAACATTCCACCTGGCCCTTCTTCTATGGTAGCACCGATCTGGTAGTTCCAGTTATACTGGTCTTTGTGATCTTTTCCGATCTCTATCAGGTAATCATCCATTGTGGAGTAGCCAGGGTCGATTTTGAAGGAGACATCATTACTCTGCCTTGAAACACTAGTTTCATAGCAAGACGCCAGTCTCTGGGCGTTCGCAGTTTGAGATCGAACCTCATATGGAGTGATTGGACGTTTGAAGTGTGTTAGGTCAAGGGTTAGACGTGGGGAATCATTGCTTCTTGTCGGATCGTGAAGGGTTAAGCAGGCGATTATGGTGAAAAGGACTGGAGTCAGAATCTGACACAATGTAAGTACATAGTTTCGGATGAAATGAATTAATCGCTTGTACAACATGGCACGGAGCTGGAGATTCTGGAGTCTCCAGCCGGTTTCCATCCGATATTGTACTTCAGCATCTGAAATTCATTATCAAACCTTCCGGTACAATTTGAGGATGTTAATTGTATTGCAACAAATGCTTCATTATAGTGTGGTGTAATGTTACTTAGGTTGATTCAGCTTTAATTTCACTACGATTATCTACCACTAACACCGATGTCCGTACACATGTATTATTTATCATCACACTATATGTAAATTAGAGTAAATTATACTAGACTAGATAAGATTTGCTAAGAATTGCGGAGTAATTTTCTCATAACTAGTCAGAAGCGTTAGTTCACCTCTTTCATTTTATGCATAACTCGATGATCGCTTCAAAGAAATCTATGCACATAATTTCCCAGTTCTGTGTGTCGATAAACGCTCTCACAGGCGCCCGAAATTAGCCCCGCCCATGAACACTGAGCACTACGGAGATAGAAGTACACACGCAAAGCCAGACAGACAGGAGGACGGACAGACGGATTGCCTCCCTTCCACCCTCCCGCCCTACCTCTGTCCCTCCATCCATCCCTGAATTATACATGAATAATTTTTGGCACAAGTTTAAACTAAAATGCTATATCCTAAGCAACAATAAGCATATTAAGCATACGAAGGGTAGGCCGCCTTACCAACCAGCTTTAACTTCACAGCGATTAGCTACATTAACACCGTATAGCCCCTACATCAGGGCTGTAGTCGAGGGTATACGCGGGTATACAGCGTATTCTCACCTCTAGAGACCGTATACTCACCTCACAAAACATTTATATTTATTATATTAAAATACTGTAGCGTATACTCACAAAATACTGTAGCGTATACTCACCTCTAATTTGTTTCAGAAAACTAACCGGTAGCGTATACTCACCTCTAATTTTACCACTACAGCCTTGCCCTATATATAGGTCAAAATAAAAGATACTGGAATAGAGTAGATTAGACTTTGTCTAAGGACCGAGATTGGTAATTTTTTTCTGAATTAGCCAGGTCAAAATTCGATAAGTCAGAGGAACTTGAAGTTGAAGCTATGGATATCAGCATGCTGATGCAGATGAGTTTCAGATGAGTTTTAAGTAGGCTGCTAACGTATGCATGCATGCGTGATTGCAGGTATGTAGGCCTATGTGTGTGTATGTATGTATGTATGTATGAATGCATGCATGTCTGTATATATATACACATACTAGTGTATTTGCCTGTCATATTATGACGTCATATTATAGGCCTATATGTATCGTTGGTTATCGCCATCGTCAAGACCGCCGTCGTCAAGACAACGGTTTATGTTTCACAATAGAACAGAACCCGTTTGTGACGTAGCGTCCCCCGACAGACGTACACTATATGGATATTATATGTATAGATATTTTATATATATTTATACATATGTAGGTATGCATATGTATATGCATATATATGTAAACATAATTATGTAGGTGTGCATGTACTTAGCTATGTATTACTATCAGTATTAGTTAGTAATTCAATAGGGCCATTGTCTAATGCACAAGGCTGAAACCGATAGTAAACCAAAAGTGAACCGTAATCAGAGAAGCATACGGAAGATCAGTACGCCACGTGTGTGTGTGCTTGTGTGTGTGTGTGTGTGTGTGTGTGTGTGTGCGTGTGTGTGTGTGTGTGTGTGTGTGTGTGTGTGTGTGTGTGTGTGTGTGTGTGTGTGTGTGTGTGTGTAGGTGTGTGTGTGTGTGTGTGTGTGTGCGCGCGCGCGCGCGCGTGTGTAACTCCGGAGGTGACAGGAAAATTAATTAGCAATCTACCTGCTATCAAGCAGCAGGAAATGTTTCTCTACTTTATGGCTAGCTACCAGATAGCTAATCCCTTTGACGTTCGACTGATCAGGTTAGAATGGCAAGATTAGGTTAGAATGGCCATCAATAAGGAAGTGTAAAAAGAAAGAACTAACGTGAAGCGTTTCCATGTATTTCTGCATCTGCCGCAACGCTCATCCTTGGTCCGCCTTCCTGTGTAGACGAATGATTTACTCTGTATTCAATAATAATAGAGTAATGGATAACACACTGGCGTGAAGAGCTGAAGGTAACAAGATCGAATCCCGTAGACACCCGTTATTTAAGGTTAATTCTGCCTTCCACTCGCTAGGCGGCGGCGGTGGTTAAATGAATTATAGTAGGCCGTGATTTGGCGCCGTATGTTGGCTGCCGCATAAGCAGTTATATTCGACTCCTGTAAAACTGTTATCATGTGCTTCTACTTAATACATGTATGTAAGGCGCCCTGCGTGGCTGCCGTTTCACTATATGTATGTTCAATGTACAGCGCAGTGCGTTTGCAGGCGCTTACTTAAAGAAAAGATTATTATTATTATTATTATTATTATTATTATTTTTTATTATTATTATTATTATTATTATTATTATTATTATTATTATTATTATTATTATTATTATTATTATTATTATTATTATAAATAACCAACACGATTCACGCCCCTAATAGCAGCATCGGAGCCTTAATTCACCAACTTGCTTGATCTGTTCAACGTTTAACACTCTAAGTTTGGAAACTATAGAGTTGGTGTGTGATCGGTAGGTGGCTTTACGCACTACTCGGATCGCCCATGTTTGCAATACAACTAGTTTATGCATCTCGTGTTTTAGTTCGATGTACAAACCATGTTACAATAAAAATATTATATGCTAGACATGCGTAGACGAGGAGAAATAATATAACTTTAAGGGATGGCAGATGGGAGGAGATGAGATGTGCGCATTAGGATCGCAATATTTTTTGCAATCTACAGTGACTGTCGATAGGCCTAGAAGTTTCTATTACGAGTTCATCGACCAACTAACTAAAACTAGGTTAGCTAAGCTTAGATTATATTAGATAAGATGTCTTAGTCTGTCGTCTATATCGTGTAAAAATTGCCGTGTGTGCTGTGCTATTCTATGTCATTCCTATTAGGCCTACATCATGACATTCGTTAGCTTCTAATGCAAAGTAGGCCTAATGTAAGAATCCTACAGCGGCAATTTAACTTTAAATTGCGCCAGTTGGAAACAACTCCTGCAATCTCTGCATATAGAGTTAGGCCTATAGAGCATGCAAAGTCTGACCTGATAAAGACTTCTTCCATTGTCGTGACCGAGACTCCGAAACTGTCGATGCCGAGGGTTTCGCGATCTGTCTCAAGCGTCTCGAAAAGGTTCTCGAATATCATGGCTTGCTTACTCGGCAGAAGGAACGTAACCTCCTCAGCCTCATCGCTCACCAAGTGAGCCCTGGGAATTTGAGACGTTATAACATCACGCAGTTGATCCACATCACACGTGGACGTCTTCACTATCGTCAGGTGATATCCAACGCCTTCAAAAATCGTTCATCATTATTAGTAGGCCTAGTACTTAGCCTATTACTAAGAATAGACTGATAATAATTATACTGCTGATAATTTTGAAATTGATATCGTTTCGAAATATTGTAAATTGTTTTATTTGTGTCATCCATTTATAAACAATGCCATTAATATACACAGTATATTTCATTGATGGCAGTATTAACTATGTTCCTGTCTTTTGTGCCATAGGTTCTATAAAATACATTAATATATTATAGTTGTTATTAAGTTGTCACTGCTGCTGTTTTTATGATAGTGCCATCATTGAAAATATTTCGCCCAGCTATCATCTTCCTCGGGATATGAGGAGGAGACATTTTCAAAAGTGGAAAATTGGGTTATAGAGTGTCACCGATGTAGAACTGTCAGCACAAATCCCCTGAGTCTTTATGCCTTCCCAAGTGGAGATTGAGACTATCCAGTTAGTAACTCGAAACACTTCAATATTAACGAGTCCTTCTGTGGCGCAAAAGACCCCAATACTAAACGTCCAAATACCGTCAAATACAATCATGGACAACGGTGAAAAGAGAAATAACTTGAAGAACGCATACTGGGTTGTATAAGAAGTCCGAAAGATAGAAATTTTCAGAGCAAAATTGGCATTTTGCCAACTAATTGATCAGCATTGGTACGCTAGAGAAGCAAAAGCGAAAATTCCATAGGTGATGATGAGTGTGGTGGTGGCGTTGATGGTTAGTGGTGAAGATGGGAGTGGACGACGAAGATGCATCATTCGACAGAACATAGCAGCAATCGACAGATGACTAAGGGCAGATGAGAATTTCTTACCGTATTTGTTTTTGAGGAACATGGGCGAACCGTAGCATTCTATCTCTCCATTGGACATGATGGCTATGCGGTCTCCCAGTAGATCGGCTTTATCCATGTTGTGTGTCGATAGAATCATTGTTCGGTCCTTTCTCTGGCTCTGTAGAATGGCCCAAGTCTGTCTGTGTGCCTCTGGGTCCATGCCAGACGTCGGTTCATCCAGAATCACGATCTGTAAGATATCGTAACACAGTACATGAAAGCTCATGGCTTAATGACAATATAGTCTAGTCAGAATAACAAGCGGTCAGTCTGCCCTGCGACTATGTATGACAATAAAAAGTACATGTAAATAAGTTGCCAATTTGAAATGGAGAGAAAGACCAAACGGTAAAGAACACTTAATGTTTCATTGAAACTTTTAGATGTCAACCCTCATGCCGCATTATTTTACCCCCTAGCGGTTTTGCATACATTGGTTTTGACCGTTGAACGGGAAGACTTTTGAACGGGAAGACAGATTTAAAAAATTCTTCGGCGACTTTTCCTGAATATGTTTTCCCTACAAAATCTTCTGCCACCACTGTATAAAATGCTTGGTTGGGCTCCGAGATGTTTCCTAATTCATCACCATCATCGTCGTCTTCGTTATCACCATCATCATCATCATCATCATCATCATCATCATCATCATCATCATCATCATCATCATCATCATCATCATCATCATCATCATCATCATCATCATCATCATCATCATCATCATCATCATCATCATCATCTCATAACATCATCATCATCATCATCATCATCATCATCATCATCATCATCATCATCATCATCATCATCATCATCATCATCATCATCATCATCATCATCATCATCATCATCATCATCATCATCATCATCATCATCATCATCATCATCATCATCATCATCATCATCATCATCATCATCATCATCATCATCATCATCATCATCATCATCATCATCATCATCATTATCGTCATCATCACCACCATCACCACCATCATCATCACCACCACCACCACATCATCATCATCATCATCATCATCGTCGTCGTCGTCATCACACAGTAATTGCTATGGCGCCCTCAACCTGTACTCAGCGGCGCCTTAATGTTTACGTCTTCCAACGTAAACACGAGCTGAAATAAATTATTTATTGAGTACTTCAGCAGCTTTTACATCATCCACAATAACTTCTTCATTCCCCTCTTCCTTTTTCGATGACTTTACCCTTCCTTTGCTTTTCTGTTTGCGCCGAACATAGTTCTAGACAATCTTGCTGTCATCTTTTACATAACTTCTGCTCAAAGCTTTCCATTGCTTTCCTGTTTGCCTTGATGCTGATGTTTCTTTTATTCACGTACTTGATTTTTAAATATTCGAGTTTTGTTATACTCTCACAATCCAGTGCATTCTTTGTTTCCTTCTCTATCTTCCAGACTTTGTTATTTGCCCCTCTCATTTTTTGAACCAAAGGCCTCCTCTTATTGGATCTTTGTGCTTGGGTATGTTTTCCTCAGTAATCGTTCTCATAACTTCATAAACTTCTTCCAAGCATCATACACTACCTATACCCCTTATTACACTTTCCAGTTCCATTTCCTTTAGCATTTCTTCCCTAATTCATAGATACATTATATCGCGTAATTGATTCTAGACCTGACACGCAGTCAATTTAATTTTACCAATATATGAGACATGATCAAACTGTGTGTTCCAATCGGCAAGTTTTGTGTACGTTTATTACAATTGTAATTAGTAACTTCTATAGCTCCGGTGTCTAATGCACAAGGCGTCAACCGATGGCACTCCAAAACTGACTGCACATTTCTAAATGTGTACCTTGGATCCGGAAATTAGCGCAATTCCGACGCTTAGCTTTCTTCTCTCTCCGCCGGAGAGCGTATTCGCTGGTGTGTTGATTTTCTTTCCCATGCGCAAGACCTTGATCATTTCCTTCACCTTCAGTGAAGCCTTTTTCAGTGAACTCCCCTTTAGCTAAAAATCAACAGCCAGATTTAATACAGCACTGCCCCTACGTTAAAAATTGTTACTCGCATCATTTTTCTATGAATGCAAATGTAGGAAACACTGTATTTTTAAAAGCTTTTATCACCTGATTAAGATGTTGGTAGAAGCTTTGAAGATACTGCTGGTGACTTTCATTATAGCACTTCGTCGAGGTCGGAATGAAAATAAAAACTGCAATGGATCGCGGCGGAATGTTCTGTACTTAATAACATGTAACATCATAATTATTATAGGCTAGCACTGACTATTTTTCTGGAGTGGCGTTATATAAATTTCTTAATAATAACAATTAGTCTGAACCCACTGCGAAACTCAATGTTTCTCTCTACACAAATTCAGAAAAAGTATCTTTAGTAGGAAATCATCTAATTCAAATGGACAGTTATTTATTACCTTCAAATTCTAGAATGCAGTATCCAAAGGTTCAAACAGATCTTGACAAATGAATCATGTTTATGGCAATCACATTTGCTTCCACGTTCTTTTTTCGCCTTAAGACCACTCTATTCAGCCGTGCTGGAGTCTGTAGCACCTCTGAGTAGTTCTCCTTGAAGAGGCGCTATATAAATGTCCGATATGAATGAATATATGAATAATAATAATAAATAATAATAATAATAATAATTCGCAATTTTTACGTTTTACATTTACAAACAGATATCTTGATATGTGATCTTGTAACGTTGAAACAATGTTAAAATATTGTTACTAACAACGGCGAAGAAGAGAAGGTGTTCTCTGACAGTTAGGGAATCAAAGAGTATGTCTTGCTCTGGACAGAGGCCAATGTTTTGTCGGATCATATCCATTTCTTGCGTTATATCGAAGCCGTTTATGTAGGCGGTGCCTTTCGATGGTGGCAGAAACCCTGCAAAGCCAATAGTCACGCTCAGAAATCTCGAAATTGACCATGTGCATATCATTTATATAGTTTTATCACGCCATTAAGGCTACATCCTGAATCTGATTTCTCGCGGATTGCATCATAGGCGTAATTTACGGGGGGCACGTGGGGCAGCCGTACACTGTTACCGGAAAAGGTGTAGAAGGGGTGGGATTAAGGTGGGATAGGGTGTGATGTGAGAGATTTTACACCCCATCATTAGGCAACGTGGGAACTTAGTAAGTAAGCGTGGGTTTTCCCACCTTACATCATAGGGTGGTAATTATAACTCAATGCTATATCACTGAAAAATTATAATGCTAGTATTTGATCATGTAAACAAGTAACTGTAAACTTAACTAAATTATACGTTCTTTATAATTAATCAATGAATAACGGAAAAATTAATTAATGTTATAATTTAAATAATTTAAATAATAATTCATTGCAAAATTTATTGTTATAACCTTCGATGAGCAATGATAAACAAAACACAACCTTGTGACAATTACATAAAAATATGTGTTTGCAATATTGCGTTTGAAAGTAAGTAAGTAAGTAAGTATGTTCTTTATTGAGCCGCTTCCAGACGCACTGCGGCTTACAAAACACAAGCATACGAAACGAGGCGCAATAAACAGAATAAGGAAAACCAATAGATAAGTTAAATGATGATAAGTTGGTGAAGATGAAATTAGGTTAGATTTAACTAATAAAGTTTGGATTAGGTATATAACATTCTTATAATGAAACCCCTGCGGGTCATCATATCGGCTCTAGGGATTTCGCGGACGTGCGGGCGCGGGCGTAGATCATAAGTGCACGCCCTCACAGGGGGAGCAGAGTATGGAGAACGTGACCTGGGTTACTCAGAACGGCAGAGAATAAGGCATTATCAGCCTTTTGACAAAGGACATCGTAGGGGCCAATATCGGAGGGCAGGTACCCCAACCAATAGTTTAACAAAATTGCATGAATTAAAAAAATTACTTCAGAGTGAGTTTCGAACCCACCACCTCGTAGATTCACAGGATGCGCCTCGACTAACTAGGCCACGCTGCATTAGCAATTATTGCAGCATACAAATTATCCATTAAAAGGAAATAATTCTAACGGAAAGAAAAATATTTCAAAATATTTAATTTAAACTTGTATATTAAGTAAAATGTGACTAAATTGGATTCATCGTAAAACGATACCCGCCCGTAGAATTTATGACTGGGCCCGTTATTTTGCTCTCAGGCATTTGATGTGCTTGTACGCAAAATGTAGGTAAGTTAATAGTTTTCTTTACAGCCATGATAACTACAGCGATTAGGAATTTGTTTAATTATTCTAATAAGCAGGTAATTATGTTATTACATTATGTAATGTTGTTCACATATGAACACAAACGTGGAAACCGTGTTAAAAGAATCGCACCAACGGAATCTTTACCCCGTCTTTATCGAACATCACCAACGGGGTCTGCTTCCCCGTACTTTCGAATGGAACCAACCGGGTCACTCTCCTCGTACACGTGGAACGGTCACCAGTGGGGTCTGTTCCCTGTCTTTTGCACAGACTTGTGTGTTCATCGAACGGAACCACCGGGTCCTTACCCGGACTATTGAACGGTCACCAGCGAGATCGCCATCCCCGATTTTACCGATACAGACCAGTGAGGCTTTTATTTCTCACGATCGGTCATTCCCCGAATCAGCCTTCCACCATCAGACTCAGTACCTGTCGCGATCTACAACAGGGTGGGCCCAGCCCCGTTGGATCGGCGTCACCAGCTCCGGTCAGACCGCGTTTGGAGCGGCTGTCACTCTGGAGTCCACTGATTAGCCTTGTACCGGACGCCCGTAAAAATATATTCGAAATAGAACCCAAACCGGTCTCTGTCACTGACCAAGTAATAGTAAGACGTACAATTTATACGTAGAGTGCAGGGTTGCCACTTTATGTAATAGGCAATGCAACGTGAGGCAGCCTATATTCAACGTTAACGCACGTATACCGTGTCTAGTTTCTTATATACTATCCCACGCACACCTTCTCAAGTTAAGGTGTCTAAGAGAAAAAAAAGATCGTCAAGATTATACTAAACGACGCCCTAGCTTTAGGCTTTAATTATGGGACCGGAAGGCGTGTTCTTTTATTATAATTAATTATTTAAAGCGCTAAAATGGCAAAAATAAGCTAAAACAAATACTGGCTATTATGATATAACGCTAGCGCTTCCATCTACAGATCGGACACAGTTGCATTACGTCGCTGGAGAACGCTTCAACCTTCTTTCAAGCCTTGTGGCCTGTTCGCCACACTGCTAATAGTTGATTATGTAAACAATGTGTAAACTTAACTAAATTATACGTTGTGAATAAATAATTAATCAATGACTTCATAATTTTTTGGCAAAAATCAGGGAATAATTCATAGCAAAAGTTATTGTTATAACCTTCTATGAGCAATGATAAACAAAGCAATCATGTGACAATTAATTGTGACAAATATTTTGTAACAACATTGCGTTCCAAGAACATTGGTTTCAGAAAAATTGAATGAATTTTAAAAATTGAGATTATAGTGGGTTTCGAACCGGGTTACTCCTGCATTCAAAGAAACCCCTCTACCGCCCTCTAATTCCGCACTAGCCTTTATTGGAGCATAAAACGACCTATTAAAAGAAAGAAAAAAATGATTCTAACCGAAAAGAAATATTCCAAAATAAATATTCAGTTTAACCTAGTATAGTAAGCAAAATTTCATTATTATAGTTAAGATTTCCAATGCTTTGAAATATATACGAGTAAAAATAATGCAGCAATAAAAAAATGAATAAAAAAATTAAGCTCATGGTGAGTTTCGAAACGGGTACCTCATGCATTCAGGGAAACCGCTCTACCAACTCGGCCAAGCCGCCGTACCTGTTGTTCCAGCATAAAATGATCTATTAAAAGAAAGCAAGAATAATTCTAACCGAAAAGAAATATTCCCAAATAAATATTCAATTTAAACTAGTATATTAAGCAAAATTTTATTATTATAGTTAAGATTTCCAATGCTTTGAAATATATACGAGTAAAAAATTAATGCAGCAGAAAAAAATGAATTAAAAAAAATTAAGCTCAGGGTTGGTTTCGAACTGGGTACCTCTTGCATTCAGGGAAACCGCTCTACCAAGTCGGCCAAGCTGCCGTACCTGTTGTTCCAGCATAAAAATGATCTATTAAACGAAAGCAAGAAAAATTCTAACCGAAAAGAAATATTCCCAAATAAATATTCAATTTAAACTAGTATATTAAGCAAAATTTCATTATTATAGTTAAGATTTCAAATGCTTTGAAATATAGACGAGTAAAAAATAATGCAGCAGTAAAAAAATTGAATTAAAAAAAATTAAGCTCAGGGTTGGTTTCGAATCGGGTACCTCTTGCATTCAGGGAAACCGCTCTACCAAGTCGGCCAAGCTGCCGTACCTGTTGTTCCAGCATAAAAATGATCTATTAAACGAAAGCAAGAAAAATTCTAACCGAAAAAAAATATTCCCAAATAAATATTCAATTTAAACTAGCATATTAAGCAAAATTTCATTATTATAGTTAAGGATTAGCCATGTTTAAAAAGTGGGGGTAAAGGGCCCCAGTTTAAAAAAGTGGGGGTACAGGTACCCCTTGTGCACTCCGCAAATTACGCCTATGCCTTTGAAGAACATTAGTTTAAGAATATTGTATGAATTAAAAAATTCACTTTAGAGTTGGGTTCGAATCCACACCCTCGTGAATTCAAAGGAAGCCCTCATCTAACTCGGCCATGTAAATGTAAATGTAAATGTACGCGATTTTCTATATCGACCGTAGGCCTAGGCCTATAGGAAAATTATGGCCTCGACCCTGCTAATTTTTCAATGAATTGATCGGGTGATGGACTTCACCGCCGCTGCCCGTTTTAATAGGCGCCATGCCATTAAGGTCCCCGTGTACGGACCGTGGTATCCCGAGATTTAAATCTGTAAAATAAGCCGCCTTCGGGAAGCGAACCGCGATCCGCATGCTCTCTAACTCATGCCATTAAGGTCCCCGTGTACGGACCGTGGTATCCCGAGATTTAAATCTGTAAAATAAGCCGCCTTCGGGAAGCGAACCGAGGTCCGCATGCTCTCTAACTCATGAGACGCAGCCTACGCTCTTACCGATGTAGCTAACTGGGCCAGTAATGATGAAGCAGTAATTATTGCAGCATAAAAATTATCTATTAAAAGAAAATAATTCTAACGGAAAGAAAAATATTTCAAAATATTCAATTTAAGCTAGTAGGCCTATATTAAGTAAAATTTGACTAAATTGGAATCATCGTAAAATGATACCCACCCGTAGAATTTATGATTGGGCCCCGTTATTTGCTTTCAGGCATTTTGTGTGTTTGTACGCAAAATGTAGGTCATAGTTTTCTTTGCAGCCATGATAACACCAGCGATGTGTTTAATTATTGTAATAACCAGGTAATTATGTTATTACATTATTGTAATGTTGTTTACACATGAACACAAACGTGGATAACCCTATTAGAAGAAGCCCATGAACACACCAATTCAACTTGCTCGGACATGGAACAATGTAGGCCTAGGCCTAATAAACTAATAATAATAGGGCCTAATAATAATAATAATAATAATAATAATAATAATAATAATAATAATAATAATAATAATAATAATAATAATAATAATAATAATAAACGGGCATGTAGGCCTAATGGGCGCCCGCTCCAGAGGGGGGATAGGCTACGGGTAGGCCCCCTATCGAACCGCGAATTTTCAAGATCTAATTTAATGCTCTTCATGAGTGTTACCATTCATCTATCCTTCTCCCAATTATGGTTTGCCATAGCCTAGATGATAAGACAGACATGTATAAAATAACAGTTGTCATTGTCAAACGCACAATCATATAAGCAGGGACGCTTCTTAGAAATCTAGACACTTGGCAAGACATCGAGGGAAGTAGAGGTTCAAATGGGTTCGCAACAATGATTAGCTTTAGTCGAATGGGATTGGATCTGCTTTATGTGCGTACTATTGTGGGTTCGAATCCAAGGATGAAACAAACATTTTGGGAGGAGAATATAAATGTTTACACGAATAAAATTTTTAAAATTTAGTATTCACTATCAATAATTCTTTCCATACGGACCTTTAAACATCGTAACTTAGGGATGAATCTGATATTGAAATAGGATATCGCAGCTGAACAGCTCAATGCTATCGAAACAGTCGTCGTGGCTGGTCGACAGCTTTATTTGAAAGTCGGTACCAAATTCTATACGCTCTGAACCTTCGGACTTCTTTAGGCCTAACGTCATTCAGAGCTAGTATAGCCTTGTCAAGTTGCTTTAACTTTCACCCCTCCATAAACTGGCCTCTCCACATGTTTGAACACGCATCTCGAGCTGATTTTTGATTAGGGCCTACATTATAACGAACGGCACTGAAGAAGTCATCATAATTTTATGAACTATTATAGGGCCTATTGCATTCACAAATTAGCCTACCGTCAGTTATATTTACAAACTTGTAGAAAAATGGTAGCCTACGTCCCCTCTTGGGCGTCTTGGCAAGACTTAATAGTTTGCATTATCAACAATTAACTGTGAGCCATGATTATTATTCGTTTATTAACTCCACACGTTGTCATAGGCCTACCGCAACATGATGTTCGTGTCTGTAGGCCTACATCGTAATTATCGGGACTAATAATTATCGTAATTTCAAAATTGCTACAGCGCCCAGAGAGCGAAAAATGCTCAAAATGAAAATTAATTTATTTCTAACTGTCACAAAAACAATGTCCGCTGTACAAACCCTATTTGTGTGCGTGTAGTAATTGCGCTAAAGGAACACTACATACGGGGCTTTGCTAGGATGTGTTAAGGGTAAGCGAGAAGTCAAAGGGCGTGTGGAAGGAGCGCCATGTGTAACTCGTGTACGAAGACCAAATTATGTGAATGTTATAATTCGGGTGAGACATTACTCTGTTGTGTTATCGAGCTTTTGTATCTTAAGTGCAGTCGTGTATTGAATGTAGAGTGAGGTATTTGAATTGTATGTAATTTGCGGTTTCCTTCTATTTTATGGTGTTGTGATCACGGCCAGATTAACCACTCGGAGGACCCCATGTTCATTATCAAGGCCGGATTAACCACTCGGGGGCCCTATGCTAATTTTGCACGGGGACCCTTGTACTGCGCATGGAATGATGGGGACGCCGTAAATACATGAAAATCAACTGTAGCAAAGCAGGGCCAATTAATGTGCCGTGCAGCTCAAATTAGTAGGCCCTAGTCAATGCACGGTGCACTCAACACTGCATTTTGGGACTCTGCCTAAGGTAGTTTCAAATGTTACTTACAGTATATTGCCAACATACAGTTAGCGTAGAATGGTAAAACCGTAGTTTACGTTGCTAAATTGATAGTGGTTGGAAAATACGAAGTTTACGTCGCAAAATGTTTTCACGTTAGGTCTATTACCGCATATGACAATTGTTTCATAGTAAAACTAGAAGTTTGATTATTGATGAAAATATTACTGAAACTAGAAGCTGGATGATCGATGAACATATAACTGAAACTAGAAGTTGGATGAGCGATGAAATCATTTCATATTAAAAATCAAACTGGAAGTTGGACTGAAGACATGACATTAATTTAGCAACGTAAGCTACGGGCCTGAAAACATGTTGAATTTAGCAACGTAAACTACGGTTTTAACGCGTACAATAATTATAATCAAACTTCAACAATGTACTCTTCATTGTTAACAGCGCAGAAACACTTGCGACTTTTAGCTGCTGCAAACTTTGTGTAATAATGTTTATCAAATGAAATGAATTTAAGTATAGGTGGCCTATCAGTCTCAAAATACGCAGGGAAATTCTATCTTTTTGGCTACTCATAAGCGCACATCGGAAGCAGATGTTACTGAACCTTGAGATGGGCTGAAAAGCAACCATTTTTCTTAGTTGACACTGACCATTCGGTGGCCAAGAATAAAACAGCTTATTACTGACCTGGCAATTTTGTCCCTTGCACAAACATGACACTGCTTTATAATGTCATTTTGACGTTGGGTAATTAATCATTGGACTCTGATGTGTTTCTGCAGATTTCTGATCTCCCTTTCAAGCCAATACTCAATAGTGGCCGCTGTAACTGGCAACCATTCATAGGTATCAGTCGAGTGACAAGGAGGTTTTGTAAGCAAATAACGTGGGAATTCCCATCTTTACCTACACAATAAGGTGGGTTATTTAAGAGGTCAAGGCGTTCAGAAGATCGGAGAGGACACGGTGAAGTAGCAGAATTAGGCCGAAGAATTAGATCACACAAGTACTGTGGAGCAAGACCTAATTGAGACTTAAGCACAAGAATAAGCACGTTGAAGTGAATATGGGCAGAGAGAGGTAGCCAATGGTGTTGTTCATTGATTAGTGCAGTGTCTTTTTGATATGGCTTGTGAACCAAGCCATGTTTAAAAAGTGATAATGCTGATAAAGTCAGTTTTTAGCACTATACTGCAGGTCTCATAAAGCGCTTTAATTTATATGGCATGTTAAGCTAATTACATTAGGGCACATAACACCACTTTATCATTCATGTTAAGCAGTATGGCATGTAAACCAGCAGCACATAAACAAATCCACACTTTAGGGATAAAAGTTTGCCATAGCTTTATATCACATTATCACGCTACTTTGCATTGTTATAATGCTTTTATTCTACTTCTGCGACTTTTCATTGCTCTACTACGTTTTGCATTGCATCAGTGTTATGCTTTCTGTCTTCTGTGAGGTCATTTCGGTTCTCTGATTGCATTACCAATGTTGTGCAACCAGTTCCATGTCTTCCGGTTGCTAAACCATGTTCCATAATGCAGTTTAAGGAAAAGCGTTCCGGCCAATGTTTACTGTTCAGCTCAAATGTTCCTTTAACGTTGTTAAAGTGTTAAACTCACGCTTTTGCAGACTACCAGCAACTGTTGAAAGAGATGTGTACATGGCATCAGCTTACACATCTCTTTGTTTTGAAACAGCATTCATAGATGTTCATATAGGGGTCTGCAGGTTTACTTGTACCCGACCTGTAGTACCTCTGATATGGTACAGGTCAGGCAGGTATTTCATGGGTTGGGTACGGATGGAAGCATTGCAGGTACGAGTAACGGACCTGTGTACGGGTTCAGGTCCAGTAGCATGTCATAGGTCATTATGTGTAAACATTAGATTATTAGTTGTGAGATAGCAATTGGTCTCAATATGTGTGTTAATAGATTTATCATAATGTAAAATAATGAAAATAGAGTAACACTGTTGCGTTTGTTTTCTAGTTTGCTTGCTTATTTGTTACTAAAGCTTTTAGTTCACCATTGCAATTTGCTCAGTGATGGTTTAGATGTAGCATTCTAAAACCCAATATCTTTTAACAGGCTTTTTCAGCTAACGAAGCATGTGACATAGCATGGTTCAGATGTTGAGATATTTTTTGCAGTTGCTCTTGACTATAAGGTCAAGACAAAAACTCAAGGTCAAGACTCGACTGAATCTGAGAAACTACACTTTCTGTGACACAACAACGTAGACTCAAGTGAACTGCTGGACGTGTCAGTCGAGATCCTGGACAAAAATGGAACAATGGTGGCACATGGAAGTGGATTGCCTGCGCCGCTGACAATTTCAGATGCACATCTGTGGTGGCGGCCATATACCATGAATGCTACTCACTTTGGTTATTTGTACACACTGAAGGTAACGTTTTTCCACCTCACAGATAGCCATGTCTAGCAAGTAATTAAGCATAAATTTATTAGTATAGCATATTTCCTTTTGGCTGAAGGAGGAATCTTAGGCATTGGTGAGCAAGTTTTGCTTTCATATCTTGGCTGCTTGAATGTATGCACAGGTGACTTTGGATGAATGCACAGATGGTTGCGTGGATGAAGGCATAAATGACTGTGTTTATGACTGGTGGCTGCAAGGCTGGTTGCATGGGTGTGTCCGACTTGGACAGCTGGCTGACTAGGTACCTGAATGGTTGGCTTATTGACATGTGTGAACTGCATCCTACATTCAAATCTTGATGTTTTGTGAAGTGGCTTCTCTATGTCAAGCCTTGTAATATATAGTTTAGACGATCTTAGACCACATGGTCTGTTTTGCTGAAATATTCTTCACCATAAGCATTGCTTCTTTCAATCATTAGCTTAAAATCTGGACAATTCTATTATGATGATTTAATAATATAAATAAACCCTATTATGATGATTTAATAATGTAAACAAACCCAATATGGAAACAGGGCCCTAACCTTGTATAAGCTTGTGCTTTGTAGGGCTCTGATTGTACTTCATGCCGGATTATGTTTGTTATTGATATGTGATTAAGTACAACAAAGAAGAATATAAATCATCCTTGTTATGACACAACATGGTTAAACTGCAAACACATGACTGACAGGGTATAGCTCACATTAAGCAATTATTATTATTAATATTATTATTATCATTATGCATTTATTAAGCACCCTATCCACTGACCAAGCATCACTTGATGGTGCTGAGCAATTGTGCTAGAAGGACTTGCTGAATGTCCTTACACAGTAACCGTCTCGAGAGCCTTGAGCCCATCATCTTCGTGTTACAAGGCGCTATGGAAGTTTTGAGATTCGATTGAATTAAATAATTTTGTTTGTAGGGTGTTTGATCTCTGGCACTTGAGGACAATGTCATCTTCTTCAGCCGATTGACGTATAGTGGGGTCACAAACGCCTACCGGTACTCTAATGTTTCTGACACACATCGTAAGTAAGCAATAATAATAATAATATTCATCTTTATTGACATGCTCACTGACAGTAACATTGAAACATATGGTGGTACAATTATCATGATCTTATAGAACACACGTCTTGGCAGCCTGTTAGGCACCGCTCAGTTTACAGTTGCCCCCTAGGGAGTGGAAAACCGAATCAACTTATAAGGGGCTTATGGGTATCGAGCCATGTCTTTCAAGATGTTATGTTCTTTGAGAAGAGTGTTATCATTCATCTATCCCCCTATGTCATTTTCCACCATATTATTATTATTATTTTTCGTATTATTATTGATATCGTTATAAATATTATGCATTTATGAAGCGCCAAGTATCAATCAATGGCGCTGAGGAGCAATTGTTAGTAAAGGTCTTGCTGGAGTTCCATACAGAGTAACCATCCCAAACCTCTACTCCCCAAGTTACAAGGTGAGCTCTCTAATCAATCAGCTACCATGTAATTCCTTATTCTCGGTTTATCAAACAACCCTTCAATTATTGAAATACCAATGCATTATTTATAACTGTCCATGTTGTCTGAACAGAAATAATTTAATGCTGTTATGTTGTCTGAACATAAATAATGATGTTATTGATCTGTTATAACACAAATGTTTTCTAATTATTAAAGTACTACTAAACATCACATTATTATTATTATTATTATTATTATTATTATTATTATTATTATTATTATTATTATTATTATTATTATTATTATTATTATTATTATAACGAACATTTTTAACGCATGCAAAGTCACACAGAACTGTGCATCTGAGGTGCGGTTAGTCATCCGCCAGGTGAAGAGCAATTAGATATCCATATGTTTTAAAGCCAGTGAGAAGTAATGAGTTTTGAGGTGTTTCTTGAAGGAAGAAGAAGAGGTCACGCAACGGATAAACACTGGTAGTCAGTTTCATTCCTTGGGGGCTGCAACACGAAATGCACAAGAGCCCATGGCAGTGCTGCGTCTATGCTCGACCAAAAGACCCATAACCGAAGACCGCAGACTGTGTGACGGGATGTAAGGAGAGAGTAGTGGTTGAAGGTAGGTAGGAGTGAGTGCACATTGTGAGGGTTTTATATGTCAAGCAGGCCAGTTTAAATCTAATTCTGAATTCTACAGGAAGCCAATGCAGCTGATGGAGCAGAGTTGATGAGTTTGAACGAGAAGTTGCACGCAACATCACACGAGCCAGAGAATTTTGGATGCGTTGAAGCCGGTTGACTTGAAGATCTGACATGCCTGCAAACACAGAGTTGACATAATCGAGGCGAGAGCAGACAAGAGAACAGGCTGTAGTCTGTTACATGTCTTTGGTAAGACCAGACCTTGTGTGACGTATTGTCCTGATATGATAGAAACAAGATGTGCAAAGGTTTGTTATATGAAATTGGAGTGTGAGTTAACTGTCCAAAGTGACCCTAAGTGTTTTGATAGTCTTTGATATTCGAACAACACTAGAATGAGAAGCGAAAGAGCACAGTTGCTGGCGTGAGCCAAACATGATTGCCTCAGACTTATCTGGGTTTATAGCAAGACCATAGAAGCAGAACCATGCATGCATTGAAAAGAGACACTCTTCTAGTATAATTTTACCGGACTGATCCGTTGGCGACAGAGCGATTAAATGCAGAGTATCATCAGCATACTGGTGTAACTGGACTCGAAAGTGATTGGCTATGCGACTAATTGGTGAAGTGAAAATGGTAAATAATAGGGGACCGAGGACAGCAGTGCAAAGAGGAGAATCCGATCTAGCAGTACCAATACCCACTTGCTGAGACCGATTGCAGAGGTAAGAAGCTAACCAATTTAAGGCAGTCCCAGAGACACCGAAGCTTTTACTGAGTCTAGAGAGTAGAAGCTGGTGGTCGACAGTGTCGAAAGCAGCACTAAGGCCGAGGCACACTGGGTCTTGGTGCTGCCCAATAGCCGCATGTTACCTTACTAGCTTCAATCCGGGACTCAGGAATCACCTTAGACCAGGAGCTTTCATTTGTTCAACATATTAATCTCCTCTGCCGCAGCTGTGACTACCAGCTGCGACAGCTCAGGGTCATATTGTGCTCCCTCTCTCCTAGTTCAGCATCTACACATGTCCATGCTTTTGTGGTCTCCCACCTCGATTACTGTAGCGCCATATATGATGGGCTCCCAGCCTCCCAACCTGCCGAATGAGGTGCCTCAATCGGGTCCTGCGCACGGCTGCCCGGCTGATGGGTCGCATCCCCAAGTTTGGCCGGGTCTAGCAGTACGTGCGTAAGGTTCTCCACTGGCTTCCCTACCCGCAATGCATTACTTATCGGGTCTCTTCTCTCATTCGGCGGTGCCTTGAGGGGCTCCCCCTTACCTCCGGGAACTTTGCTGCTCCACTGTGGCTGTCCAGCGTCGTGGTTCACTTCGATCCGCAGCACAGGCTGAGCTCCTTGTCCCCCGCGCACGGACTGCTATCCGGCAACACCGTGCCTTCTCTGTCTCTGGCCCAGCGACCTGGAATGGGCTCCCAGTAGCGCTGCGCCTGACCCCGATTGATTGCTCTTCTCGGTTCTACTCTTGCCTTAAAACTGTCTTGCTTGACCAGGGTTGGACTAGGAGCGCTCCTGAGTAGATTACCTTGAAGGGGCGCTATATAACACCTCTGTAATAATAATAATAATAATATAATAATAATAATAATAATAATAATAATAATAATAATAATAATAATAATAATAATAATAATAATAATAATAAACTGTGAGGCACGCCTTTCCTTTATCAATAGATGAGAAGATGTTGTCCATGGTAAAAGGCAAGAGCAGTTTCAGTAGAGTAGCTTTCACGGTAAGCTGATTGGTAAGGACTGAAATTAGGAGATAAGTAATGTGCTTGTTGATTCGTGCGAGGAAGAGACTTTCGAGAATCTTATAAATGGTATTAAGGTTGGAAATGGATCTAAAGTTTGACAGGCTTTTGGTGTAGAGGTTACTGCAGAGTATGCACATTCTTTATCATTAGTATAGTTAGAATTATTTTTCATTTATATAGCACCACTATACTATACGTGTAGTTGTACTGTAGATACTAAGTTTGTGTTTAACACCCAGTGGCGTGCAGAGGGGGTGCGGAGGGGCGACGGCCCCGGGCATCCAGTCGGGGGCATCCAACGGTTGGCGTTGGCCCAGTCAAGTTACTAATAACCGGCTGCCAATAAATCGCCATTCAAATATTTATGTTTACAATACATCGCGAAGTAAGACATGAGTGCGCAAGTTTTTATGTCATGTTTTCCATACAGGCTATACTATGATTAGTAATAGTAGCCTAACTTCCTAAGCATAAAATACAAAGTCTACAATTTGGTTTCCGATCGTCAAAATAGGCTAAAAGTACCACACGGCAATGTGCAATTCTCTAAAATTTCCTGGGGGAAAGGGAGAGGGGGCAGCACATTGGGCACAGTGCAGTGGGAGGGGAGGGGGAATTAATTAGGGAAAGAACAATTTAGGGGCATCCAATGAAGGGGTTGGCCCCGGGCATCAAAGAACCTGTGCACGCCACTGTTAACACCTCTTAGTGTCAGAATCCAACATGTAATTGTTATTAACTTCTATTTGACAAGTCGTCAACTGGTGGTGCACCAAAGCGAAACCTTATTCATTCATTCATTCTGAGAATTTATATAGCGCCTCTTCAAGACGCCTACTCAGAGGCACTCCCAGCCACAGATAAAGAAATGAATTTGTAATTGATGAAGGATATAAGCTTGCGCTTTGACCTACATCTCTACATCAGGATATGCTTTAGGTGACAACTATAAGGCGGAGATTGAGGATGATGTCAGTGACCTAGATCTGTGGCGCCTGCGGGCCGGTCACGGCGGTCAGTCTGTCGGGTGACCTGTTTGGCTGACATTCTGTCTGTCTAGCTGCCTGTGACTCAGTTTCTCTGGTTCTCGGTTTACCTGTGTATCTAAGTACTTTCGTGCTTTTGTGTTACATACTCCTCACTCTATCTACATACTTGAAGCAAGGCAGAGAGTGCAATCTCTGGGAATGCACAGTAATAAATATTGATTGGCATTGTTTAAAAAGTGGGGGTACAGTGCCCCAGTTCAAAAGTTGGGGTACGGGTACCCCCACAAATTGCGTCTATTCCTAAGGTGACACTTGCTTTTAGCTACACCCACACTTCCATGGTTGTTATACCACATTTGTAGTGCCAGTGGTGGGAAGTTATAGTGGTGATATTCTATGGTTAATTGTGACATGTCTTTTTCTGTTTCAGTGCACACACATCATGAGGAACCAGTGTAAACACATTGGAATTTGTTCAATGGTAAATATAATTTTCTGTCTATTTCTATCACAGCTTTCACTTATGATTCTTTAAGATTAAGCATCCTCTTATGCTCTGATTTTATCTAGCAGCAGTGTATTAATTAGGGTATAGCCGGAAGCCGTTTTTCAATCGGATACCGGGACCGGGTAGTTTGAATAATAGCTTCCGGGTCCGGGAATTAAACTAAAAGTAATCTCAAGTCTCTAATCCGAACACTAAGTCCCCAACGTGCTCTGTATGTAAGTATATATGTATGTACGTACGTATGAATGTATGTCTGTCTGTGGACATTTTTATAGCGCCTCTCTAACATTCCAAGGCAGGAGGACATACATTCAGGTGCCTGAGAGGAGGATGACTCTGAAGGGTGTTCGGTATATGCCCCTATTCATCATGCATACAGAGTGCTTTGTGTTGGGATTAGGCATTCGGCTGAGAAAGGCTTCGGAATGTGGAGGGGTATTGGCCACGTCTTGCTGGACCACTTAGGCCTTAGGCCTGGGAGAGGCAAGGTTTGACAAAGAGTCTATACTTGACATTTAAGTAATGAAGACGGTTGAAGAAACCTGAGGCATAAGACGGGAAATTACCCACCCGGGCCCGAATGACCTTTCAGCTCCGGATGCGGGTTTCTTCTGGGTGTTCAATACCCGGAATTTCCGGTTATCCGGGTCAGTAACAGGCTATGCCCTAGTATTAATTCTATCGTAAACTGCCCATGTTGTTTATACAGAAATGTATAATGTTGCCATTAATCTTTGATAACACAATTGGGTTGCGGAAGATTGGGACTAGACATCACAATAACTACACAATAGCATAATTTAGAGGCCCATAGGACATGCCGTGTAGGTTAACTGCAGATTACGTACATCTTTATGAGTATGACCAGTATTGTATGATTTTTTATTCGTTTAGTGCTACTATACACTATGTGTAGCTGTTGTTTAGCACCTACAACACCAGAAAACATCCAAATCCAACATGTAATTAATTTTCATTGTATTTAATACCTTCTATTGTGCCAGTGCTTATTTTTCCCAGCATGTTAACTTGGTCACCCGGAGTTGCTATAGACAGCTCCAGCAGCTGCGTGTTGTAATATGGTCCCTTTCTCATGATGCGGCGGTGGTCCTTGTTCACTAGGGTGGTTCACAGATACATGGTAAAAAATAAAGTTCAAGCTAGAAACCAGGACACCCTCTCAGTTTTTTAGACCTATCAATAGTATTATTGAGACAAAATTTCAGCTACTTATTCCAACTGGAAGACAATGCTCACGGACTGTGTTACTTTGTCATATACCGATAAATAGACATTAATTGCAGAAATGAATGTGTCAAGCATACAAATGCATTTTATTTCAAGATAGATAAAATATTACTGTAATCTGACAACATATTTGATACAAGAACAGTTAGCCAGATGGAACTGTAAAATTTCAGTAGGTTGAATGAATTTGAAATGTCCAAAAAGTCAAAAAACATCGTCCAATCCATGAATATCGAATGTCGATTGTTCTTGTTTTATAATTTCAACACCCGTTACCGTTTTTGACTGTAGAAACTGCAAGGCTTTGCAAACACTGCATCAACAGCAGACTCAACAAGAGTGAGAACAGCTTTCCTATTTGCCTTGACCACTTGGAGAAGAAATTGCTTTTCTTCTTCATCATTGGTGATGAATCGGTAGAATTCATCGAGCAACTTCACACCCTCTCAGCCGCGTCATTCACCACTCTCAACTGCTGAATTATCTCTCTACCTTGCTTGTAATCCCCATTCTGGGTCCATTTCTCTAGTGGAAGTGTAACAAAGGAATCACTCATCTTCAGGTATGACACTAGTGTCAATGCTCACTGGTTTGTAAAAATCACCCAAAATCCCCTCCTTCAGTACCGTAGCATCAGCTCTCACCTCCTTTCATCAGGCTTTGCAGTCATTCTGTCGACGATCTTCATTTTATCTGTTATAGGAAGTTAGTCTGAGAACAATCCCAGACCTACAGCCTCATCTGAAAGGTACCACAAGTGGTTTTCTAGGACCTTCCTGGCAGCAATGCTGATCTCACAGTCAATAGACTCATATTGTCCTAGACCAATCCAAAGTGACAGATCTTGTTCTGGAGCTTCAGCAGCAAGGGGCCTTTGTCCATGCCTTTGCGTAAACAGGACACCAAAGTTCAAAAATCAATTAATCTGAGTTTCTTCTTGAATACATCAGGTTGATCGCGAAAAAGGAAGATTTTTATTGCATACAGTAACTTAGCCATCCAATGTCCATGTGGCTCTCCAGTGATTTACTGAAGGCTGACATCCATGGACAACCACCGTCAGCTCAATGAGCTCTTGGTAGTTGTCTCTGATCTTTGAATCGGACTTTCTTTCAGCAAACTCCTTGAGAAAACTGATGCTGTTTCATGGGGGCTTCAGTGCCGGATATGACTTCCAGTCCTTCCCAGCAGATTTAAATCTCTTGAAGATTGGGATTTATGGTGAACAGATGGACTGCAGCACAAGGTGAATACTTTGGCTAAAATCAATTCCTTTTCATGATGACGGCAGGCCAACCACAGGAGCTCTCAGCCTATTTGTCTTCCAGCAGAACACACACTCCGTTGAAATGCCCAGTGTTGACAGACATTGTATCAAAGCTCAAGGATTGAACCTTGTCAATTGTGAGTTTTCACATCTTCAGAAGAATATGAACGGCCATGAATTCATTGTATCCTGTCCCAAAGGCTAATTTGGGCACAAAGAGGAGCTTATCAACACCACCACCTGAAACCAGCACTGGCAGGCGGTCGACATTACCTGCTCCAAAATCTTAGGCAGGGTTTTCCCAACCCAGTGTAGTACCAGTGACTAGGCTGGTACAAATTCAGATCTTACAGCCTCAGCATGCTGTGTCCTGGCTTTCTTACGCACTCTGTGGATGGTTCAAAGTGGCAGGGCAGAAGGATCGCAGCCAAGCGCTGCAGCAATTGTAATGTAAAAATTCACTTCTGAAAAAATGTCAGCCAAAAACACAGGAAGTGGGCACCATGACCTTCAACAAGAACTGTACACTTTTTTTATTCCAAGTACCAGTAAGTAAGTAAGTATGATAACACAACAGAAACTATTTCAAGTTAATCTCCATGACAAATGTTGACCAAGTTATACGGCATCAAGATTTACAGCAAATACTACTATATGGTAATATTTATATGTCATTGAGCACCGTCTTCTAGTTGGAATAGGAAGCTGAAATTTTTTCTCAATAATACTACTGACAGGTCTAAAAAACTGAGAGGGTGTCCTGGCTTCTAGCTTGAATTTTATTTTTGTGGACCACCCTATTGTTCACGCTTTTATCTCCAATATAAGTGACTATTGCTGCTCAGTTCTTGCTAGGGATCCATTGGCTCTTATTGGGCGTCTTGACTGGGTCCTTTGCTCTGCTCCTCGGCTCATCTATATAAATAAAGCAAAGAATCTGTCCCTCTGTAGCACGCGATCTTTGACGGGAATGCATTTCTACAGCTTTCGAGCTTTTCACTCCAAACCTTCACTACTGTTTCGGGGTGGGTATTACACACCCAGTGTGAGGCTTCGCGCCCCCCGTTTTCACCGCTACCATGGTGTCCCGGGCAAAAAACTCTCTAAAACCCTCACTTTTTACAAATTCGAGTCGACCTATTTTCATTCGCCAGATGGAGCCGCCCGAGAAGATTATTCTCTGTCACCGGCACGCATTTCTAAATATTCGCCAATCCCAGTAGGGATTTCACTTCACATTAACGTGGTGGTGGTGGTGGTGTGAAACTTATAACCCCGGGCAACGCCGGGTAAACCAGCCAGTTGCCCAGATCCCAAAATGTGCACCAGTTTCAGCTTATGTGCATGATGTCCTGCATTCGCTTCCTGCCTCGCAGCGTGTTTTTTTAATAGGATTGCTTCTCTTGTCAACGGTCTCTCTCTCTCTCTCTCTCTCTCTCTCTCTCTCTCTCTCTCTCTCTCTCTCTCTCTCTCTCTCTCTCTCTCTCTCTCTCTCTCTCTCTCTCTCTCTCTCTGGTGAAACGCCATCTTACTTATCTGATCTCTGCTGTACGCTCTGAGGCCTAATGTCCTGCTGAGTTATGCGTTCTGCAGCTGGAGTGAGCTGTTGATTCCTCGGTCCTGCTCCTCAGTTAAACATTATCGTGCCTTCTCGGTGGCTGGCCCCTCTACATGGAATTAGAGCCACTTTCTTTGCGCTTATTTCCACAAGGCAGTTCACCTGCTTTCTACCGCTTGTTTAAGTCTTCTTTGTTTAACCGTGACTGGACTGGGAGCGCCTCAGATTACGTTTTTTGAAGAGGCGTTATATAAATTATCGGAATGAATGAATGAATTTCTTAGTGTATTTTAAACTTTACTCCAGGATTCATTTGTTTCTACCTACTCCTGGGATGGCTGAAACACAATTGACTATCATTTGTTAATAAGGTTTTGTGTGAAAATTCAAGCAATTTTGCTGTCCGATTGTACATAATATACGACTTCTTAATTGAACACCATTCAATAAAATTGTTTTGGTTTTTGACAGATCGGTTCGTCGCTCGATACAGAGGCTCTCGATTCCTCCTTCAATACCGCAAGTCACCCACTGTCATCTGCCTCCAGCTCCTCTACGTATCACTCCATAGGCTTTCCACTCCAAATTGAAGTCTTGGCAACTGCTCCTCCTCATCTCTCTGGTCTCAGTCAAGAAGAAAGCGGACCTCCACTGGACATGGATCTGTGATACAACACGTACTCGCTCATAATTAAGCTGGTGCCTTGCGCTCAGCTTCAGTGTAGCGCTTTAGACTTTTGGAGTTTGGGATTACAATCAACAGCTGTCTAAAGACTGAATGATGGTTACTACGAAGTCATTGGGTGCATTGATCGCCTCACCAAATATGTTGGATGCAATTGTATTAATAAAGAGTATTGACATTAGGACGCATGGCATTGGAATATGTGGACCTCTGCTCTGGAAATATTTACCCAGCGAACTTACTTACTGTCCAACAATTTAAAAGCAAGTATAAAAGATATCTAATGGATCCGCTCGTCTAAAATTACTATGCAATCATTGTGCAGGTACCTTTGTAGCTATTAATTGAGGTTCATTTTTTTAGTTTTTCATTGATTTCAGTGTTGAATTAATCCTGTCATTGTTTTATACACTTTGTACACTCGCTGATGGACATTATAATCTGAGGATTTGGCTTATTGAATGTAGCATACTATAAAGCAATTAAACCTGGTAAATAAACTAATGTAACTAGGGTGACCCTGTAAGCGGAACACTATGTTCCTTTGGGCTTACCCTTTGACGGCATTGATTTCCATGTATAAATTTGCTTTGCGTGTATCATAATGTTCAATAAAGTGTGTTTTGATTTGATTTAGTGACACTCAGTGCCTTTTGCCATTTGTTTTTATCTTTGATGTGTTTCTTTTTTAAATGCAAACAATGGCCATGTGTTGGCGAATTGTAAATTGGTTTGTGACATGTGTGCATGTACTGTATATGTATGCACATACACGATTTGTTCTACGCATATTTATTGTTCAAATAAAAATATTGGTGGATTTTAAATTGTTCTACCTTATATTGAGGTTCGTAGACCTAGGTAATACATATATTTGTATTTATAAGCATAGAATAATATTCAAATGCACATTTGTATTTATGTAGAGTTTATATATGCTCAAAAATGTTTATTTATGTATATGCCAATATAAACACATGTCTATACATGTATGTTTTTATGGATACAATATACACCAACATATGCAAATGATTTATTTCTTTAGTAAATAGTAAATTAATATACAGTCCTAACATGGGAAATTCCACCTTTGCCTACAAATAAGGTGGGCTATAGGGACCACCCCTAAATCGTGGATTTTCACACCCCAGGGTCAGGGTGGTCTATCACACCATAGGGTGGAATATTACACCTTCTTCGAAGGTGTTAAAACCCACCCTTAAGGTGTAGTGATCCATGGTGTGATATCCCACCATGGGGTGGGATATTACACCTTCAAAGAAGGTGTTTAAACCCACCCCTAAGGTGTAATGATCTATGGTGTGATATCTCACCATAGGGTGGGATATTACACCTTCAAAGAAGGTGTTAAAACCCATCCCTAAGGTGTAATGATCTATGGTGTGATATCGCACCATAGGGTGGGATATTACACCTTCAAAGAAGGTGTTAAAACCCACCCCTAAGGTGTAATGATCCAGGGTGTGATTTCCCACCTATCAAATAACGTGGGAAATTCCACCTTTACCTTAAAAATAAGGTGGGCTATAGAGACCACCCTAAATCGTGGGATATCCCACCATTTCCGATAACAGTGTACCCGCACTTTTTGGACTGGAGGGTACCGTATCCCCACTCCTCAGATAAAATAATAATGTGCAAAAACAAAGGGTATGAACCCTTTGTTTTTGCACATCATTTTTTTTATCGAGGAAGCCCTCAAGATTCAAAACACTGACCGAGCATTATCATCATTCATCAGTGTGATCACATAATCGTTACTCTCATTGTTACTATTATTATTTTTTAAACTAAGAGAGGTGGCAGTGTATTATCTGTGAAATCATAATGCAATTGTTGCAAGATGTTACAAGATGTTTCTACGGAAATATACTTTGTATGAAATCACAATGTGATTATTACCGTACAAGAGATTGCTATGACAATATATCCTGAATGAAATCACAATGCAATTATTACAAGAGGCTGCTACTTTGTGAAAATATAATCACAATGCAATTAATCCCAGAAGTTAAAAGAGGCTGCTACGGCAATATGACCTCTATGAAATCACAATGCAATTATTACAAGACGTTGCTACGAAAATATATCTTCCATGAAATCACAATGCAATTATTCCCAGAGGTTAGACAATCGTTGCTACGGCAACAAGTTCTCTACGAAATCACAATGCAATTATTGCAAAATGTTGCTAAGGCAATATATATCCTCTATGAAATCACAATGCAATTATTCCCGAAGGTTAAAGGCAATCGTTGCTAAGGCAACATGTTCTCTATGAAATCACAATGCAATTATTACAAGACGTTGCTACGGAAATAAAGCTTGTGTGACATCATAATGCAATTATTACTAGAGGTTGCTAAGGCAATATATTCTCTATGAAGTCACAAAGCAATTATTCCCAGAGGTTAGACAATCGTTGCTACGGCAACATGTTCTCTACGAAATCACAATGCAATTATTACAAGAGGGGAGAAAAGGTAAAAGAAAAAAGAAGGAAACAGAAGAACATAAAGAAGAGACGTATAAAAAAAGACAAAAAAACTGAACAAGGACAAAACCAAGAAAATTTAATACGAACAAGTAGAACGCGTCAATACTAGAATAACAAGGAGAAGAACAAGGAGAGCAATTCGAAGAACAAGGACAAAAGAAAAAAAGCAATCGTTGCTAAGGCAACATGTTCTCTATGAAATCACAATGCAATTATTACAAGACGTTGCTACGGAAATAAAGCTTGTGTGACATCATAATGCAATTATTACTAGAGGTTGCTAAGGCAATATATTCTCTATGAAGTCACAAAGCAATTATTCCCAGAGGTTAGACAATCGTTGCTACGGCAACATGTTCTCTACGAAATCACAATGCAATTATTACAAGAGGGGAGAAAAGGTAAAAGAAAAAAGAAGGAAACAGAAGAACATAAAGAAGAGACGTATAAAAAAAGACAAAAAAACTGAACAAGGACAAAACCAAGAAAATTTAATACGAACAAGTAGAACGCGTCAATACTAGAATAACAAGGAGAAGAACAAGGAGAGCAATTCGAAGAACAAGGACAAAAGAAAAAAAGCAGTACAAAAGAAGAACTAAAATGACACTTTGTGGAGAACACAGATGCTTAGACTAATTAATGGGTATTAATACTTACCTGTTAACATTAACATGGTCGTTGTTTTTCCAGCTCCGTTATGCCCCACTAGAGCGGTGATATTGCCTTCATAGATATCGATGTTAAGATTGTTAACTGCTGGATTCGTCTTGGAACCAAAATTCTACAGGAAAGAATTCTTAACCAATAGACAGCAGTATATTCGCTCTAATCCATGACAAGAATTGCCTCAAATAAAATCACCATAGTCTACACAGGGTCGTAAAGTTTACATAAACAGTGAACTCATTTGGCTCAATGAAAATGTAATCTAATCTAATTTCATCACTTTTATAGCGCTTAAGCTTATATCATTATGTTACATGCATCAATTGATGGTAGCTTTAAGTTCAGACGAATGATAATTTCTTTACCTAAAATGGCCATTTAAGTGAATTAAGCTAAATACATTTGTGTTAATACAAAGTTATTAATTATTACGATGTTTGGGAGTTCAATGGTGATGTTTTGCGTGTCGAAATTATTCTTTTTTCTGCCGCGGATTGTGCATGATTTTTGAACAGTAGGCCTATTATCTTTGTATGATACCTTGTCCTAGGTGCATGAGTGCGCGTCGGTAGGAATAGACTTACAGAAGTATTTTTGAGTTAACGGTCCTACCTAACGGTCTGCAGTCGAGTTATTTTCTTCTCAGAGTAGGAGGAGGAGGAGGGACTCGAGTATTTTAAATGATCTTGACCGGTCAGCAGGCGATGTATGTCTGTGATCCTTGAACCCGGCGGGCCAGAGGGATAACTGGACTTACATCATGTACCATCGCTGAGAAACCACTGTGTTATCGTATACGCGGCCACTACCGCTTGTAATCGCTCAACACTGACGAGCAAATTGGTCCAGGAACTCCGAACGTTATGTCATCTGTCATCTTTGGATAGCAATCCGTTTCCTGGGCTCCAAGTGTATGCGGGGCCCTTCTATAGTTTTCTTCTAATTGTTTTTGCTTACTGGTGAAATTTCCGTCCTCGATGACATTTAATATGATTGGATCAGAGAACCTCTGATTTGTTTTCCCATAATTGTCGGTTAACCATTTTAAATAAGAACTACAGCGTACACTCATAGATATAGTTATCAGTCTAAATTTTCCATTGCACTGACAGCTTTTAAGCCTAACAGACAGTAATTTTACTGCAGCCTGGTAGTTTCCTAGACGATACGTTAATGAACGTGCTAGCAATTGTAGGCTAACACTTATTGACTGATATGCGGTCAAACCTTAGTCAGTCCTCTGATCTGAATTCCAGCTTTAGCATTCTGCAACGGAGGTTCAAAGTATGGTCTTTTATTTTCTGGAACCAGAGTCATGAAGTCTTCGTCCGACATCATTATCTTATTTCCTTTCCTACCCATCCAGTACTCCTTCTACAGAAGAACAAATAGAACATTTAAGGAGACTACGATAATCATGATTTTTAACAACTGAACCCTAGATTTAAAATCTCGCGTCAAGGATCATATCTTACGCAAGTTTGTGTTATATACCTAAGATCTTTCGCAATGCATGTACCTATAAGTCAACTGAGCGAATACTACATGTAGCATAATGGCCGCTTTTGGCAAATCAAATGTAAGGTAGAGAATATGCACAGTGGCCCGGTTTCTCTTTTTAGAAAACTCGTGCATGCCTAAATTCTTTCCCCTCTTACCTTCCCTCGACTTCACCTTATTCCTTCAACCTCTTCCTCTCTTCCTCTCCCTCTTTGCCTGGTTCTCCTTTATTCTCGCCATGTCGCTTTAACTCCTTCTCTTTCCCTCTCGTTCTCTCTCCCTCTCTTTTTGTTCTCGCCTTTACTCGCTTTATCTCTCTTTATCTCTCGCACTCTTACATTACAAATACTCTCGTTGTAACTAGTTTCTCTGATTCTTTACATTATTATTTCTCACTCTTTCCTTTCTAGGTCTCTTAAGCTCTTGTTATAACACTTTCTGCTTATTGAACGAAGTAGACCTTTTCAAAACGATGTAGCATTGAACATCGTTCTCTGATTCCTGAGTGGATCGAGAAATCGGCCTAGTTCCGTCTCTAAATAATCACCAATATGTGACCTCGGCCGAGAGAAGGGACCACTTGTCGCTTTCTAGATTAGCCGGAAAACGCGTTTTTACGCTAAACCATTATATTGAATTTTGCGTCTAATAAATCAATCTGTAGCTCGGACTCACTGTACTACGACGAATCTTATGCTACTTGATGCGTTAAGGCTAAATTTAGGCATTAGTGCATTGGGTAGAGACACATTAACTTTTTTTATGCGATTTCCCGCCAAATGATATTTTATATTTTTGTGAAAAAGTGCATAAATTATGGACCAAACGCTCTGAAATTTTTTCCTCATTTTACCTAAGGTGTAAGCTTGTGGAAACTGCTAATAAGTCCATTTGCGACAAGTGGTCCCTTCTCTCGGCCGAGGTCACATATATATGTACTGACCGTAAAGAGAAAATAGAACGGTTGCCGAGTTCCGAAGTCGCCTGGTATAACAGCATCCAAATACCAAGTAAGCAACGTATACATGATTGTATCGGCCAATAGCATTATCAGAATGTGACCCATTGTATGATCGTCTCCTTCATACGCCGAAGACCAAATGTTGTTCCACTGTACGCCAATGCCTGTTCAAATTTAAACAGCTACACCGTTTCTACGGCCAAATGTATGGCTTGTACATGTATAATTAATCAGCGTCAAGCTCTACGTGTTCTAGTGATCAGATACGTTTCAAGCTTATTTTGTACACTTGAAGGCCTCTGATTAGCCTTATTCGATTTAAATTGTACTTGATCAATCTGTTTCATTAGGCTATTCTGCAGTTCATACTTTCAAGAATGAATGCATAATGTCGGTGATCAATGAAAATCATATCAATTGCCGCAGGTACTAAATCTTTTCAATTTTCTAATGAACAGTAACTCAAAGTTGTTAAATCACGATAGCATATCTGCAACCCAAATGTTATCAGTAATGAGGTAGAGTTAAAGGAACAGACAAAATACAGAGAAAGAGAGTGAATCAGACCACGACAGACAGCAGACGGAGATAGGAAGACAGAGAGAGGAGTTTGTGAAGAGCGCGTGTCTTGGGATGTGAATAAAGTATGTAGTATGTAGTATATTCGTTTAGTGTAAACCACAGGAAAAAGATGCTTGGCACACTGCAGCCATGTACAACGCTTGGTCGGTCAGCATTGAGGAAATGCTGAGTGAGCCGTGAATGTGAGCTGTAGAGCTGTGACTTCTTAAGACTGTCAATCTTTGACCAATCCAATAAAAGCCAACCAATTAATTCCTCGAGTTACTTAACTTTACATCCGCTACACTTCCTAACCGACAAATCCAGAAACTGCTATCTTTAGCAATTATCAACTCTGAGAAATCTGACGTTGTCTTTTTTTATGAAACTCAGCGCATATATGAACATTCCTCTTCTGACCCAAGCAGCAACGGCGCGATCGCTGACTAGATATCAGGAAGTCACACGAAAGCACTTTGTCGATGTCAAAAACCTTGACGACTCACCAAATCATAGGAACAACGTAAACAGTGTGGTAATAGTTTGCTAACTCATTACTTCTACTTTCATAAAAATCGGCAATCATTGACGTACCGAGCTCTTCGTACTGATATATCTTGATGCATCCGAATCCCATGGCCACATTGAATTCGAGCGATGCCGCTAGCCTCTGCGCAAGTGTCATATCATCATAGATCTTCATCAGATGGTAATAAAGCCCGTACGACAAGAAATAAAGTATGAAACTGATGGCCACGCCATAGATGGCTGTAAATGAATACAAAGGGTATAATCAAACAAACAGAAAACGAATGAGTGTGCAGACTATTGAGAAATTCAAAGCATCTCGGCAAGTTTAAAGCTAATTTTTAGCAGTTATGTGGCAAGCAAACTCGCCAAAACGTATCAGAGTAATAGGATGCAATAATTTTAAGTTCACGAATATGTTGAAAAAAACACAAAATCGAAAGATGTTACGACGACAACTAAAAAAATCAACAGAATATCCTGTGATTTAATAAATCCCTGTGATTTTCATCTGCATTCGGACCTCTATAATTACGTATGGATTGATTTTCATTAGATAGTTTCGAAAATGTAGTATTTCTGTGAATTTCTTGACTTGTCCAAGTTTTTGATACCCTAAAGTTCTAAAGCATGACAAATAACTTACTAAGTTACATCATTATGGCATCCGTGGTACTGCTTTAAATTGGTTTATGCCTTATTTGACTGATAGATTTCATCAGGTCTCTTATGCTGGAGTCCTTTCTAGTCTGGCACCTATTCTATTTTGTTCGACCAATATTGATGACTCATTATGCTTTATGTTATTGTTATTCTGTTACTTCCACTTAAGGCGTCTTCGGGCTATTCGGCGGTCTGTCTCATCCTCGACCTTCACCTCAATTGTTCATGCATTCGTGTGCTCTCGGATTGACTACTGTAATTCTCTCCTTATTGGCCTTCCCAAGATCCGTCTGCTCCTCTCCAATCCGTACTCAATGCTGCTGCTAGACTCATTGCCCGCCTCCCTCGTTTCTCTCATATCTCCACCTTCATGGTTGAACAACTCCATTCGCTCCCTCTCTCTGCCCGTATACAATTCAAAGTGCTTATTCTTGTGCTTAAGTCTCAACTTGGTCTTGCTCCACAGTACTTATGTGATCTAATTCAACGGCCTCATTCTGCTGCTTCGCTGCGTCCTCTCCGATCTTCTGATCGTATTGACCTCTTAGTTCCTCGTGTCAGGACTACTATGGCTCAGTCCAGATCTTTTGCCTGCATAGGTCCCTCACTTTGGAACCGACTTCCTCCTTCTGTCCGCACCACCATTCTCTCTGGTAGCGTTGCTTCTTCTTTTTCTCATCTTAAATCCTGCTTTTTCTCTCGGGGTCTCGCGCACTGGGAGCGCCTCTGAATATCTATTCCGCGAGAGGCGCTTTATAAATGCCCATATACAATACAATACAATAGTATTAATACCAAACGAACCTCGTGTGTCGGCTGATGTTTACGTTACAATAAATGTTAATCTCATTGAATACTATTAATGATTAATAACTAAACGGGGATGACTAGATAAAAGCTGTTTCTGCTTCTTCTCCTCGCCTAGCACATTGCGCCTTATGTCGCTTTACCTCGACTCCATTCGCCGTAGATGTGCTTGAATCTGCTTGCATATCATATATCCGTACCTTTGGATACAAGAGTTGAAATAGCGAAGCGTAAGGTGATGACGGATAGAGTATACAGTAGGAAGAAGACGAATGTGACGGTGGCTGAACTGTTGGTAATCACTGGTCCGTAGGACGAGATCGGCGCGTGGTAGATAACCGTCATCAAGATAACAGAGATGAGCATGAGCAGCAAGTACTTGACGAACCACGAAGACCAGTACAGCCACGTACGCATCCCCATCAGCCGCATCAACTCCTGCACGGTGTTCACAAACGATTAAATGTATCTGAACATTTGTATAGCGCCTTTTGCGAACTTCTAAAACGATCTCATCGATCGAAATAACTGCATCAAGAATTAAACATTAATAGCAGATGAGAAAATGACGACAATGATAACAAAGATTACAATAGCAATATAACGATTTACAACAACGAATGTAATGTATCTCTGATTTTTGAAATCCCAAAAGCGCCATGATATCGGTCTTCTAGATTGTTGCGTTCTTCTGATAACTTGCCTGTTGCTAGAACCTTGGATTTGAACAATTGTAGCATCACGTGTCCTTAGTTGATGCGATCCACGTATTTGGTAGTATATACCACAAAAAGCTGTCTTGTCACAACTCACTGTCATCAATTTAAATCACCTGTGACTGCTTACTTTCCTACTATTGCCTTTGCAAGACTTCATCGTAGTCCCTAATATAAGCTTAATCGTAATCGTAAACCCTGAAATCTAAAGCGCTATGAAAAAATTATGTCATAATGACATCGATAGTTAGCAAGTTTAAAAGCAAAACTGTTAGAAAATCGCGTTCATCCAAGAAGACAAAATTATTAGAAAATTTTAAAAATTCCAAAAGCTTTGAACACACCTGTAATCTAATATTGTATTGTATCGGACCTAGAAATTTAGAAAGCTCTTAGCACAGAAGCTGGGCGAAATAGAAATATCTTTAGGGAACGTGAGACCGCTGAGGAAAAGCTAGTCAATTGACGTCATTATGTTGTCGTTATTGGACGACAGGAACTTTTATATTTTAATCAGTATTAGTTAATTATGTCAGGATTAAAACGGTTTTGATATATTAAAAATTGATGAGTATTTACTAGTTATTTTGATATTACCGTGATGGATCTTATATTCCCGCACACAGTGTATTGGCCAGAAGGGTCTGCTGAGGGGTTTCGTTAAGGATGAGAGAGATTGGAAGGCTGAGATATGGATGGATCAAGGCAGAAATTCTTGCAGAGGTTATACTTCAATTCCGAGAATGAAATCGGAGGATGAGAGACAGAGGAGCTTCAGAGAACATCCATCCGCGTCTCAGATTCAGATTCATTGACTGCGCGCGAAATAAATGCCTTAAATAAATTAATATTAATAATAAATTAATATCAACTAAGAATCTGACGTGCGAACAACGCAAGCCATTCAACTGTTTAAACATCAACAGTGCCTCGAAGATACATTAGGCATATCTAACAAAATAAAAATAATCAAATGGCTGCGCAAGTGGAGCTCACCTTTTCTTCTGTTCAGTAAAGCTTACGGTCTTTTAAGACGTCTCCCTACACCCCATGTCACATGTACACCAGGGTATTAGCTTACAACTATACATATACTCCATTATATGTACCATGAAATTATATTAACAGTATATTATTAGAGCACAGTCAATTGTGGCTCTAACTGTAAGGAACTGTGTCTAGAGCTGACATTGTATTCGAGTGCTTGTAGGCCTATATACCTTGAATTTGTTTTCCTTTTCCAGTGCAATTTCCTGAACGATTTTTGCAGCAATAGTGGTGAAGCTGACCAGAATGAAGAAAGGCAAGAGGTCTTTTATGCGAGGAATATATGTATCTGCGATGTATGGAGGAAATGGATATCGTTTCATCTGAGTCGTTACGGTCTTCGTTGGGTCAAAACTCGAGTTCACTTCGACAATTAGACTCAGATCAACGGCATTCTGAATCGCCAGAAAACCCTCTTTGTAATATCCTGCAACGTATGAGCCACCTCTTCAAACGCCATCTTCTATGCACGTTGACATTTATTACTATGACTATTTTCTGCTAGCCTACCACCAATACTTGTGCCACCACCACAATTGCGTCTACAACCACAACTGCTACTACTGCTATTTTAAAAATGAGAATGATAGAAATTTAATATTATGAATTTTATTAAATTGTTGGGTTTCAAGCGCCCTGTATTTAGATTTTTCTACTCTTTTAGGCCTAACTATTAGGGCGTATTTTCTCATATCTAGTATAGAATGACTTTCCTTAGTTCTGCTCTGAATGAGTTTGTGTTTTTCTTTATATACAATAAATACATTTATAGATTAGATAAGATCACTTAGTTGGGGTTAGTATCGACAGAGCGACACGACGAAAGAGCGACGTAACAAAAGAGCGACAATTCAGACAGCAGTATCATAAGAGCGACAGAAATATTGCCGATTTGAAAGAGCGACATAACGAAAGAGCGACATAACAAAAGAGCGAGAAATTGGTTAATATCGTAGTCTATTTGTAATACCTAATATATAAGAGTTCACCATCTTCAAGCCCATGACCTCCCAAGAACAAACAACAGCTTGGAGGCTTGGCACAGGAGGTTCGAAATTGTAGCTGAACGTTACCACTTGGGAGTGTTTTCGATGATAAGGGAATTCATAAAAGAGAAAAGAGAAATAATAAACCACCGCACAGATCAAGAGGTCGAAAGGCATATTTTACTGAACAATCCAGTCAAGAAGTAGAAAGAGCGACTCCAAAGAGAAGAAAGAATTGCAACTGTTGTGTGGAGACACGGCACTATCCCTCTCGAGGAGCACCTTCGAGGGATTGCCCATAATATGCACTTGACCTCATGTCCTAGATTAATGACACTTTAGTACATTATTTTGTCAGACACTTTAGTACATTTTTGAGTAGTATTAGTAGTAATGAGCTGCTTGTGTGGCATAAATGAGTACATAAACATGTTTGTCGCTCTTTTGAATTTTGACTTTATTTCTTCGGTTGTCGCTCTTTTGATACGGTATTTATGTCGCTCTTCTGTTACGTCGCTCTTTCGTTGTGTCGCTCTTATGAACCGCTCCCCTTAGTTGATCTACATATGAAAATACCTGGATCTCTTCCACCAAATTGTTCTTCCACGTCTCTCGGTTGCATCGAAAATAGGTCATTGAACATGGTGTTAGTTTTCCACTGCACTTCGTTTGAACGTAGACGGACCTTGTAGGTAATCGTCTTCATAACATTGACCAAGTCTTCCACGTCCTGGAAAACGATTGCGCCAAAAACATTACGGTGAATCGCCACGTAATCCTCAACAGCACTCTCAGATGCAAAGCCGAGATCTATGCACCAAAAAAGATTAAATGAACTTTACCTGTAATTACGCATCACTTGAAAGACAATCTTCACAAGTATTACACTGTTGTTACAGGCTTATAAACATAGGCCTAATGGCTGGCGATAGAGGACACCAATCAGTTAACAAGCAATAAGTAGTAACAATCACTGTGCCCGTATAGCCACTTTTTGGTTATCCAATCAGGTAGCAATTTGATAAAAACCGTTGTAGCAGTATAATCATGGGCTATTATAATCTATGGAATGAAGTAGTAAAGAATAATTATGTCGGACCATGTATTTTGCCATACCGTACTATTAATAATACCCTCCTATACCATTTTATGCCATACCACACCATAAACGTCTTTCTATAGCACACTGAGCCATACTGCAGACTGGGTTCCACTCGCTTTTCTTCTGAATAGGCCTTTTAATAAGACGGTTCCCGCGACATGGCGCGTGTTCGTTTGCATTCACTTCTGATCAGGATTACGATTACTGTATCTACTGGAACCATTCGATTTTTTTCCTTTGACTTCGCACGTTCTTGGGCGCTGTAAAACTCTTCCGACCAGGATTACGATTACGGTACAGTATATATCATTTGAAATACTCCACTGCTCTTATATCAGATAAAATCTTATGCAACGAACCGATTGGTCTAGTAATCTCCGATATTTTGCAGCGTTACATAGAAGGCGTACACTGTCGTGGGTAGCGCTTAGTGAAATCAACCCACAAGAGCCAGGCTGTTATCATGACATGTATAACATGGACATACGATATTATGTATAAAAAATGAGACGTACTCGTTGGAATCTTGACACCCAAGATGGTCGACGCTCTGTTCACAATCCTTGCGACGAGGGTCGTGTTGGGGAAGTAGGCGAGGGTTAAATTTGCGGGTGAAAATTTCATGTTGTTTATCAAGTCAGGGATAACGAAGAAGCTGTCGTAGGTTGTTGCGTTTGAGTTGAAGGTGGGTTTGTCTGCGCCTGGCCTACTTGCGAGAATTAGAGCCAAGATAATCGGTTTTAGAACGATAAAGACTGTCAGGACGACCTTCTTTTTCTGGAGCAACCAGTTCTTCCATAGCAGACACCAGAACTGTCTCCAGTTCCTGTAACACCATTCACCATCATCATTTAGCACTTGACACTCTCTGACATCAGCATAAATCATTGCTTCACATCACCTCATTCAGTCGCCCACATCATCAACACCGCTTCAAGGAATCGTCACATTGCAATCTTTACATTACGACTTAAGCTTCAGTTGCTTGAACAGTATCATGCGGGGTAATGTAAGGCAATGCGGTCTTCCGACGATGGTAATGAAAGTTATGTTCTACGATTGAATGATATTTCCGATGGGAAGAAAAACACAGTGGCAGCAATCCATCATCATCTTCTTCTTCTTTTTCATCATCATCATCATCATCATCATCATCATCATCATCATCATCATCATCATCATCATCATCATCATCATCATCATCATCATCATCATCATCATCATCATCATCATCATCATCATCATCATCATCATCATCATCATCATCATCATCATCATCATCATCATCATTATCACCATCTTCTTCTTCTTTTTCTTTTTCATCCACTTCTTCTTCTCCTTCATCACCTTCTTCTCATAATCATCATCATCGTCGTCATCATCACCATCATGTCCTTGTCATAATGTCATTCTCTCTCCGGAGCGTTACCGTGTCCAAGGCAAACCATCACTGTCAAATTCAAGGTCATTCAAAACTTCCAATTAATTTCAAACTCCTGCATGTGCTCCATGATCTGGTCCAGCAGCGGCATGAATATATCTGGCGATAGTTTGCAGTCCTTCCGCACCCAATCTTCCACAATAAACCAGCTTCTAGTAGAGAATGCACTGCTCTGTGAGCCCCAGCTGTAGAAGGCGCTTATTGATCCTCGTTAAGAGGAGACCTTCAATTATCTTTTGAGGAAAATAGGGTGCGGTTAAAGAACGGTGTTTATACAATCTAAACGACTTCTTTTACCCTTGAAGAACGAGACAATGATGCCTCTGATCGAGTAAGTTATAATGGAGACGGTTCTTCAGACGCTTCGAAGACGCTTGAATAGACGAAATGGCTGATTTTACACGGCTGAACAAAGCTTTTGCATTTGCGTATGTCACATTGAGAGTCGAACAGAGGACGTGATTTGTAATGCTATGTAATGCAATGTTGTGCTATAAAATGTTGACTATCCATTGTATTCAGTGGACATCTCAGCTTTCTTGATACTGCTCTTATCTCTTGATACCCAAGGAGACCGTTGACTTGACTAGAAAGCTATACACAAACACCGTTGGTCGACTCATTGAGAGATCATGTCGCATATTATGTCGCAGTTGCTTCATTGATTGATAACGTTAGACACTGCCAAACTGTCTGTCCATCTCTCTCTGCTCTCTTTCTCTGCCTCTTACTATCTCTCTGTCTATTTCCCAGCTGTCGGTCTATTGGTTTGTGTGTGCGTTTGTTTGTGTGTGTTTGTGTGTGTTTCTCTGTCTTTCTGTGGGCCGTTTCTGCGTTTGCGTTGCAGCTGGCGCAAGATGTGTAATGTCGTGGATATTCGTTAGGCATTGAAATGTAAGAATCTGGATAAGACAGTCGAAAGCTCTACGGATTGGGCCAAAGATTAAATCCAGTCTAAAAGTAGAGTTTTTGACAATAAACTGGTTGTGCGAATTGATGCGTGATAAGATCAAAAGCTTAAGAATAACATCGTCAGCCAAAAAGTTAAAACGTATTAATGTTAACGTGATAAAAGCATACGAATGTTTTCCATGCTTCTGTGCAGTATCATTTGATTCGGTCATTGCGTAAAATAACTTTCTTAGAGATTCCAGAATTCAGAATCTATCAGGAGTTTAAACGACTTGTCGCATAATATTCAGTATTGTCAACGCTGATATACCAGTAGCAGATTCGAATCCTTTCAATTTAGCTTAAACGATTTTTCAATTCTTATGCGAACTTAATATTCTGTCTTGTTTATGACGTCATCATTTTTATTTATTTCTGTGCGTCATCTGCCGTCGACATTATTATTATTATTATTATTATTTTTATTATTATTATTACTATTATTATTATTATTATTATTATTATTATTATTATTATTATTATTATTATTATTATTATTATTATTATCTGAGAATTCAAGTATAGGCTCTGTTCAGTCAGAGAATCGAATTCCCCGCCGCTGCCTCCGTTAAGAAGGCGATGGGTATCGACGGATTTGTTGCTCGTTGGCTCCGGGCAGCTTTGACATGGCGCCTTGGAAAGCCACCGCGATGAAACTCTGGAGCGTCACCGATAGGCTCTTGAACAGGAAGCTTGTTTCACGGAAGTCATCGGTGGTTTTCGATAGTCGGCGACCAATTTCCGATAGAAAGGCGAGGCTCTCTCTGTTGAGGGGACCGAAGGTTTCCACCGCTACAGGTATGAAGATGTGTCTCTTCTGTAGTTAAGAGTATTTGACGTGCTTTCTCGCGGTAGCCTCCTCCGCCGCCCCTCCTGCCGCGGCCGCCGTTTCTGTGATGTAAGAGGTGGCCACCGTGTCCACCACCGTCGCGTCCCACAATAAGGACAGCCCACCACTCCACGGTATTAGGGTCTGGCCATCCGGTCTCTTACCATCCGACCTGGATTATTATTATTATTATTATTATTATTATTATTATTATTATTATTATTATTATTATTATTATTATTATTATTATTATTATTATTATTATTATTATTATTATTATTATTATTGTTATTGTTATTGGTCCGCTGCTTGAGAACGTCATTGCATCTGCAGACTGCGGGTTGAGTGAGTTGAAGCATAGTAAGAGTAAAACCTTAAGAATACTATAGGCCTAACCTAAACAGTCACGAGTTAAAACTTATTATTGTTGACGTGATAAAAGCATGCGAAATGTTTTCCACGCGTCTGTGTTAGTTTCATTTGGTTCGCAATGGCGGTAAAATAACTTTCTTAGAGCATCCAGAGTTCAAACTCGCATTAATAGATAAGCTATTCGTGTAACTTCGTAAGAAGACTGAAATTTTGCTCTGCTCACTAAAACGAACCAGGAACTACGTCACTGAAAAGGGAGCGATCTTCTGACGGCGAATCAACTTGGTTTGCAACTCGTCTGGTGTGGTTCGAATACCTTATTTTATGCATCTCCGAGGCGGCTAGATTAAAGTGACGAGGACGAGAAATCCGAGGAGCCATATCAGCTATCGGGGCTGTTGGAAACATGGCCAACTGTGATCAATCTTGTCAGCGACGCATATCTCCAACTCCATCCTGTTTTCTGTCCCTGATCTCTTCATTTCTTGGGTGGCATTTCAATGCAGTATACTACGGGATCTTAGCTATGCTTCCACTTGCTTACTTACATACTTTAGCACCATGACACATTTGCCACAGGCTTACATGTAGGTTAAGGACGTAGTGCCTACTTCGCGTCGACACGATATGTATTCACAACACGTCAGAGACATTCACAAAGTAATTAAATAAAAAATTTTGTAAGGGTTAATTTATGGATAATAAACGGTTTAGTTGTTTTATCTTCTAATGTATTTGCAGCTTCACAATATACAAACTAGATCAATAGATGACGCAGATGTCTTCCTCCTTTTTTTTCTTTGTCTTATAATCAAAGGCCAAGCCATTCCATACTGAAGACTTTTCGCGGTTTTCCTTGCATACTGGCAAATCCGATGAAGAGCTGCTCGAGAGTGGTCTGTCCCACCGAATAGTCCTCGATCTGGTACGTCACCTTCGCCCTCTCCATGACCCCGAAAACTTCAGACCACTTAAAAACCCGCGTCTTGACCTGGTAGTAAAGAACGTTCTCGTGGTGATCTTTGATGACGCTCTGTGGAAACTTTTGCTTGATGAAAGTCTTCAGTTTCTCAATTCGTTCCCGTAGTTCTTCGGGTTTTTCGGGTTCGGCAGGGCGCTGGAGCTTGATGATGAGCAAATATCCATAGCCGAACCTATCCCTGAGGTGCTGGAGGCTCCCGAGGCAAAGGAAGCGACCATTGACGAGAATTCCCAGCCGAGTACAAATGGCTTCGCATTCTTCCATACTGCAAAACAAGATCCACTACGCTGCTGCAATGAGATGTTTGTTTCGATCTACATTTTATGTAATACTGCATGTAACTGTAGGTGTAATGGTGTTGACTATGCTAGCAGCTTTATGAGGTCCTTTAAAGACGCTGAACAAATAGCCAGATATTTACTTATGTATGTATATATATATATGTATAAGTAATTAAGTATGGCTGTAGGTATGTACGTATGTATGCATGGAGGCATTTATATCTGTAGGCCTATGTACATATGCAAATATGCACGAATAGTTTTCGAATAGATATCTTGAAATTTCACATTTTCACTGAATGAAATAGAACTGACAAGAAACGTATAATTTAGGTTGATCAATCGATTGGTTAAATATCGATTCAATAAACTGATGATTTGGTCTTAATTATCCGACATTTTGAGGCTTGGAGTATTTATGAGCAGCAGCAGTAGGTGAAAGCGTGGATGTACTTGTACCTGTGCGACGTGAGTATGATGGTGGTGCCAGTGTTTCGTGCAGCGGCCAGAGTATTCCAGACGTGTCTTCTGGCTTTTGGATCGACGCCCGTCGTCGGTTCATCGAGGAAGAGGACCGTTGGATTTCCCATCAACGCAACGGCCACGCATAACTTACGCTTGTTTCCACCGCTGTTAACAACATAACATACAGTGCAAGGTTTAAGGCATGCTGTGCTATGGTAAATTATTAAAATGTTTGAAGAGGTAAGATAACTGAGGGCAATGTAAACAAATGTAAGGTGTGAGAATGAAGGCAAATGTTAGTTTTCAAAAAGGAGATGGGGTGGTCGACAATTTTTCTGATTACCAAGCAACATGAACGTAAATGATGTTAGTAGGTTTCGCACGAAACAATTGCCGCCTCAGAAGATATAATTTCAATACCCCAACATCTGTCGAGTTACGTAGCTGAGGGTGTCAGCAGAGGAGACTGAGGCTAAATATTGAAGTCATAGAAGACAAAAGCACTGTGATAAGATAACGTATGTTAGGGTAGTTTAAGAAGGCGATGTAAAGTTTAAAGACCTGAAGCGTATCGAAATCTGTGCCCTCAGCTTTTGCAAATTGTGCATTAATGCACTGCAAGACACCATAAATATGTCTCTATATAATTGTCTATAATGTTTATCTCTCATCACGAATTTTAATTTCAACATAGTTAATTCGGAATCACCTTAACTTTCCTGCTCGTTTGTTAGCGTATGGTTTGAGCGTCAGACGTTCAATGAGTCGGTCGATGACCTGTTCCGTGGCGTGAGGCGGAATTCCGTGTGCGCATGCGTACATCCACAGCGTCTCTTGAACAGTCAGCTGGTCGATGATGGAGTCAAACTGCGGACAGTATCCGATATTCTGATGCACCTGTGCAACGTCGTCTTGGACGCTTATACCGGCAATATAGGCGCTTCCTAAGGATGGCCGGATTTCTCCGGTCAGCATCTTGAAGACAACCGTCTTCCCAGCTCCGTTGACACCGAGGAGACCAAAGCATTCCTTCTGAGAGACTCCGATACTCAACTGATCAACGGCAACAAAGTTTCCATAGAGCTTTATCAGATCCCGCATGACGACTGGATCCGTTTTGACGAGTTCCTCTATCGGAGTCCACCGGATGCGCTGTCGCTCTTTGACCACATCCAAGTCATCGTCGTTGCTCCCATCTGCACTACTGAGCAAGGCTTGACGCACTCGGTTCGGGAGCTTCACTTCGAGTAGACGACTGACGATGTCCGTTTCGATTATATAGAGAATGAGGGAGAAAATGATGCATTGAAGCACCATAAAGACCAATGGACGCCCAACCCCAGGCAACGTCCACGACAGATAGTTGTCAACCATTTCAATGCAGTGTTCGCCGCAGTTGCCTTAAAACACACAAAAAAACAGTTTCTATGTTAAAGGGCAACGGTTGTTTGTAAATTAGAAAGCAAGCCTAAAAGAGTTAAATCTACAATCACAGAATAATATTTGCCTTTCAGAAAAGAGACAATAAGTGAGAATAAATCGGTTAAAAAAGCCAAGATGCACTTTTGAAAGATATGAAAGATGCCCATAGGCATTTTGTAATCTCTATACTTCCTTTGCATTCAAACGCCCATCAGCTTCTTTTATTTTTCGAGTCCTTCGCTACTGACGCCATTTGGTTCACAACTTTGACGAAACCAATAAAAGAACTAAAAATGAACCCAAAATAAACTTTGAAATGCGCGCCCTTGGAGTGCATAAGGTAAAAGAGAAATGTCGTTACATGCCAAGACACAACTAAAATTCAATCAGCAGGTATCCAAACAACTCTGCCAGACAAAGTCGTTCAATGAAGACTCCGATGGTTGGGACATATAGCGAGACTGCCAGTTGAAAGAATCCCAAGAAAAACACTACATGCAGTTTAAAGGAAAAAGAAACAAAGGCAGACCAAGACTCGCTGGATAGATAATATAAACGAGGAATTGACCTGTCACTTGGACTATCATTAATGAGAGAAATGGACTTGACAAATGATCGAGCACAACAGAGATCATCTACCATCGCCGCCAAATTGCAGGCGCTAGGAACTGATGAATGCTACATGAAATCCAGAATATGACAGTTCTAAATAAAATGTTTTGTCATCACAAGTGAGCAGCCTATTTCCTCACAATACATCGTGTGTAGACCTACTATATAAGAAATATTGCGATACTTCTATTCACACTCCTTGCCATAGCCCGCTGTAAAAAAACCAGTGCAACCCTTATACACGCTACACATAGGGCCTCTAGCGGCTTTTAAAATACTCTACACAAAAATCTTTTACCTGGACAACAAGGATTGGAGTCACCAGGTCGTTTCATAGATGCGCAGAAATCGGCAAGTTTCCTTCCTCGGGCCACTTCACTGCAGGCTCTATGGTTTTTGTAGTTTTTGTAGATGTTTTGAAGAACCGTGTTGAAGCAATAAGTGGGAAAGAAGGCGCAGAATATCCAGTCCATGATTTGCCAGGTCCTTGTTGACGATAGCAGTTGTAGTAATAAGATAACGAGAGACGCAAATGTACCTTCAAAGCGACCAGAAGCAGACTGTAACCTTTACGCAGATATGGTTATACTAGGATTCACTGTTACAGAAGCAGGCTGTTGATTCTACGCAGAATTTGTGATACTATGATAGACTGTTGCAGAACTAAAACTATGTAACCCTTTTTCGGCTGCACATCCTTCGTTGAAATTTCCGTGTGGCGTAAATTTTAGGACAGTGACAAAATGCCTAAGTTTCCAGCCCAACCTAGTGCAATATTAGCGAATTGTTTAAACTACGATTTTTTTCCAAATAAATATTTTCAAAAAGGCTCCAATTCTTTACAAAATGTTTTATTTAAAATAAGCGATGTTAAAACGAAATAAGCGATATTTAAAATCATCGATATCGTTGTGATTCAGTTCAGAAAGAGTGGGAAAGCATCTCCTGACCTGTTATGTTGTTGATGACGAAAAGCCAAACGAATCCGACTGACGCTTCTTTGAAAAGGAACGACATCACGTAGGTAAAAGGCAACATGGATAAACCGTATAGGATTAAACCAATAAAGATCAACCTGAAATTAATACACATACATTAAACAACCATTGTCGGTATTCGCAGATTTCACGTAAACCTTCCACTGTCTATTCCATCAAGTTTGTAGTAGGAGTATCAAATACTTACCGAGAGAGAATGTTAATTCAAGATATGTCTATGCTACTCACTAATTTTCTTTCACCGTCGCCATCTCATTCTTTCTGTAATTCTTTCTAAGTTTTTCTATTTTCCTCCATCACCTTCACAATTCTTCTCATTCACAATTCTCTTAACCTTTTCCTTTTTTCTTCTACTATTTCTTCTCCATATTCCTGTTCTCATTAAATTCCTTCTCGTCCTTCACCTATTTCAACGTCACCTCATTCTCTATAATCCTCGTTCATCTTCCTGTTCTTTTTCTCTTCCTCGTCCTCTTCCGCCAGATTATTTTCTAGTTGTCTTATGTTTCCTTTTAAACACGCATTGTGAGCAAAATGAACTAGATTTGGTTAGAGACGTCGTTAGACATTGTATACCCACCAAGAACTTTGCCAATAACCGTCGAGGCGAAAACCAAGGATGACAACGATGATCAAGATGCACGGAACAAAGTAGTTGACGTAATCCCACAAAAATGTTGCCAGCCAGAAATTGTGAAGTCTGATTCCGTTCAAGAGTTGGCTGCGCTTGGCCCCCAACTTTCGTTCTTTTATCAGAAAGACGAGGAAGGTGGCAAAGAGGGATGCCATTCCGACAGATACCCAGAAGGAGAAATAGAATTCGCTTTTGTTATCCTTGTGGATAGATTCCAAGACCTGTCCCGAGGAGTTCTTGGGAAGTGGGTGGTTGATAGTTTCGATATAGTACTCCTTGTTGCCAAAGCATTGCATCACAGTGTTATCCAAATACGATAAGGAGATGGCGATAGTGTGGTAGGCTTGGTTGTTGAAAAATCCGATAATGTTCAATTTTCCGTCTGGCTCTTCTTCAATGGTAGCGCCGATCTGGTACTTCCAGTTGTACTGCTCTTTGTGATCTTTTCCGATCCCTATGAGGTAGGCATCCATTGTGGAATACTTTGGCTCGGAGTTGATAGAGACAGGTTTACTGTGCCTTGAAACACTAGTTGCGTAGCAAGTTGACAGATTCTGGGCGTTCGCAGTTTGAGATCGAACTTCATATGGAGTGATTGGACGTTCGAATTGGGTTAGGTCAAGGGTTAGACGTGGGGAATTATTGTTTCTTGTCGGATCGTGAAGGGTTAAGCAGGCGATTATGGTGAAAAGGACTGGAGTCAGAATCTGGCATGATGTAAGTACATAGTTTCGGATGGAATGAATAAATCGCTTGTACAACATGGCACGGAGCTGGAGATTCTGGAATCTCCAACCGGTTTCCATCCGGTATTGCACTTCAGCATCTGTAATTCATTATCAAGCCTTCCGGTACAATGTGAAGATGTTAATTGTATTGCAACAAATGATTGACGTGCAGTGTGGTGTAATGTTATTTAGGCTGATTCATGTGTAAAGCATGGCCTGGAGTACTTTGTTTTCTGAGATGAAGTGAGCAGTTGACAATGTTTTGCTTGCAGTTGAATTGTCTGGAATTTGTAATGTGTAGTATGAATTTTTCAGAGATTAGCTCAAGTAAACTACACATGATTTCATTTCAAATGCCAGATATTTTTCGTACAAGACAAAATTCATCAGAATTCTACCAGCCTACCAAACAGTAGGAAACGTTTCTATACTGGAAATCCGCGAAATTTTTGATAGTCAAAATAGCTAATGCGTTTTGCGTCCGACTAGTCAGGTCAGACTGGTGAACAATAAAGAAATATAAAATGAAATAAATAAACCTGAAGTGTTTCCTTGTATTCCTTCATCTGCCGCAATGCTCATCCTTGGTCCACCGTCCTGTGTAGACGAATCATTTACTCTGTGTTCAAATAACCAACACGATTCACTTTCCAAAAGCATCATCGGAACCTACTACCATAGCGGCATCGGAATCAGTTGAACGTGTGTTGGAATGATGTATACGGAAACATACTTAACAATATAAACGGGAATCTTTAAAAGGCATTCAATACTTTCTTTCGTTTGGACATCGCTTATTTACTACATCTGCGTAAATTAAATTTTTTAGTCGATTACTACATGGTAGTCGTAATAACAGTGTCCTTATTGTTTGTGGCAAAGAGTAGAGTTACTATAGTTGAACTTTTTTATTTAGTCATGATTATGATATTGAGATATCTATATTACATCACAGAAGTGATAGTGTTATATTTGACAATTTTGTATATGCATTTTCGGCATTTGTGGTGAATAAATGTAGGCCTATATATAAAACAACTTGACTCGAGGTGTGCACTAGATACTGGATTATTGGCTTCTGTTAATCAATTATGTACGGGCGCTCCACCAATTACTGGCTTTTGCTAATTATTTAGAATCGATTGGCTCTCGTCCGAAAATTTTGACTGAGAGTCTGTCGATTTACTTTTCTATTGCGAGTTCATTAATATAAGCGCGCTATATAAGTTATTAGATTAGAATGCATTAGGTTAGCTTAGATTAGATTAGATATTTCTTATTTTGTTGTATAAAGTCGTACAACCAATGTCATATCTATTATTTTATATATGTTATTTCCAAAGTGATTATGACATTTTTTAGTTTCAATTGAAAGCGACATGAGTGAGATTGCATAGAGCCATTTTGACTAAAAGTTGAGTCAGATGAGAAGCTAGAAATATATAGGCCTACCATGCAGAGACTGACCTGAGAAAGACTTCTTCCATTGTAGAGACCGAGACCCCGAAACTTTCGATGCCGAGGGTTTTGCCATCTGTCTCGAGCGTCTCGAAGAGTCCCTCAAATTTGGAGGCTTGATTACTTGGCAGAACGAACCTAACTTCATCAGTCTCATCGCTCAACATGTGGGCCATGGGAATGTGAGTCTGTATAACATCACGCAGTTGATCCACATCACAAGAGGACGTCTTCGCTATCGTCAATGGATATCCCGCGCCTTCAGAAATCATTATTATTAGTTGTACTTAGCCTATTAGCAAGAATAGATTATCAATACTATTGCTGATAATTTATAAAATAGTATTGTTTTAAATTATTATTATTATTATTATTATTATTATTATTATTATTATTATTATCCGAGAATTCATGTCTAGGTTCTGTTCACTCTCAAAACGAGTTTCCCGCCGCTACCTCCGTTAAGAAGGCGATGTACAAAGACGGGTTTGTTGTTCTTTGGCTCCGGGCAGCTTTGACATAGCGCCTTGGAAGGCCACTGCGTTGAAGCGCTGCACCATCACTGAAAGACTCTTGAATAGGAAGTTTGATTCGCGGGAGTCATCGGTGGTTTTCGACAGCCGGCGACCAAGTTCAGATAGAAAGGCAAGGCCTTCTCTGTTGAGGGGACCGAAGGTTTCCACCGCTACAGGTATGAAAATGTATTTCCTCTGTAGTTCAGAGTACTTGATGTTCTTCCTCGTAGCAGCCACCTCCGCCGCCCCTCCTGCCGCGGCCGCCGTTTCCGTGATATAAGAGGCAGCCACCGTGTCTACCACCGTCGCGTCCCACAATAAGGACAGCCCGCCGCTCCACGGTATTAGGGTCTGGCCATCCGGTCTCTTTCCATCCGACCTGGATAGGCCGGACGGCTCCTTGACTGCCGGGATGCCGGCTCTGTTAAGGCTGCGGTGGATGAGGTCGTTGATGTTGCTGTGCCGAGCTTGTCGGCCGAACCCCAGTGAGCATGACAGCCCATGCGCGCCTCTGGACGAGACGTAGGCACCGCATGCGCATTTGTGCGGTTCGCAGATTGCCAGACCCAATCGTAGGCCGACCGCCTAACGTTTGTTTTAAATAGTTTAAATTGTTTAAATTTTAATTTTTTTGAAACCATGCGAGTGTGTTCACCAGGACGGTCGCTAGAGCTCCACGAGCTGACAGCACAAGGTGACAAGGTGATAATTTATATTATTAGTGTCATTATTAATTATAAGCTTATTCTAATTTGAGCCATACAATATGCATTATTATACTATAATAATGTTATTACGTTATAAATGCTACTATTACTCATGATAACGACAATACTGCCAATGATGAAAATAACACTGAAGTTACGATGTACGAATTTATGTGTACATCCAGATATTTACAGTAATTATCAGTATGAACGAGTCCACCGGTGGCGCAGAGGAGCGTGATACTAAACGTCCGAATACCGTTCAAACAATCATGGCCAACAGAGAAACGACTTCCATAACGTATAGTGCGTGGAATTAGAAGACCGAACCAAAATTAACGAGCAAAATCGGCATTGGATCAACTAATTGATCAACAATGACACGCTAGAGAAGCAAGAGCGTATGACCCAATGGTTATGATGATGAAGATGATGATGATAATGATGACGGCGATTATAGCGATTGTGGTGGTGGTGGTGGTGGTGGAGAATAACGGCGGCTGAGAATTTCTTACTATATTTGTTTTTGAGGAACATGGGCGTCCCGTAGCACTCTATCTCTCCGTTGGACATGATGGCTATTCGGTCGCCCAGTAGATCGGCTTCGTCCATGTAGTGTGTCGATAGAATTATCGTCCGCTCCTTTCTCTGTCTCTTTAAAATGTTCCATGTCTGTCTGCGTGACACAGGGTCCATGCCAGATGTCGGTTCATCCAGAATAACGAACTGTAATATAATATTAAACAGCACATCATGTTTATGGCTTAATGACAATATAGACTAGTCAGAATACAAAGCGGTATGCCTGGCATGCGAATATATATATATATATATATATATATATATATATATGTGTGTGTCACAATCCAGGAAAAGGTACCAAGTCTTAGTTCACAGTTTCGTCAGAAAACAGCTTTAAAGGAGGTTGGGGTCTTTTTTATCCTAAGAATTTCCGTTTGCATAAAATCCCGAAAACTTTTTTTCCGGTAAAAGTACCAAGTTTTATTTTTTTCATAGTTATTAGTCATGATACAGACCATAAAATTTTTCAAAACTAACACTCTAGTTTTTCAGTTTGTGAAGTGGTACAAACTTTTAAATGCTGATTTTCTTCAAATTTTATGTTTATTAGCGATTAATTCATATGTTGTTTAAATCCTGATATCTTTGGGAAATTACAAGATACTAGCTTAATTTTTTTTTTTAATTATGTGCAGTAATTATGCACCAATGTCCTGGCAGCTCTAACTCCATTACTAAGACTTGGTACCTTTTCATGGATTGTGACACACATATATATATATATATATATATATATATATATATATATATATATATATATATATATATATATATATATATATATATATATATATATATGTGCAGCCTTCGTGGCTGCAGTCCAATTTATGGAATGTACCTGACTATGGCCAGCATTCCAGATTGATGATGATTAGGCCTAATGTTGTGAGCTATATAGATGTAAACAGGTGGATTTTTAGAGGAGAATGAAAAATTTTTTAATCAGGGTCGAGATGATTCAGACCGATAGTCTCTTACAGTGTGATTCTCCTTACAGATTTTATTTTAGTTACAGTTACAGTTATAGTTAATGGTTTTTCATTTTAGTTATAGTTACAGTTATAGTTAATATTATTTTTTAGTTACAGTTATAGTTATCGTTAACGAAATCATTTTGCTTTCGTTAACGAAAACATTTTCGTTACCGTTATCGTTAATGAAAATCACACTGAATTATGACGACGCGTTACACAATAATTTGATTAGAGCTTTCAGCTTCATGAATACACAGCGCTCCATATTCACCGACATCCAAGGCGAACACAGGAATCATTTTACTTTCGTTAACGGCTGTATTTTCACGTTCTCACGTTAGTTGATATTGCACTTTTTTTATCGTATTAACGAAAATAGCAATGAATTTTCGTTAGTGTTATTTTCGTTATAGTTATAGTTATAGTTAATGATATTTTTTAGTTATAGTTATAGTTATCGTTAACGAAATCATTTTTTGTTCGTTAACGAACATTTTCGTTATCGTTAACGTTAACGGGAATCACACTGGTCTCTTATTTCATGGACAGATGAACAATTTCGAACAACATATCGAAGAGAGATGGATGGTTGGTAGTACTGCAAATAAAACGCATTACTAACACTAATAAGTTGATCAGTTGAATCTTCCGTGTACAATATTATTTTAGACGGATAAATCATAATAATAATAATTATAAACCGAAGGTTCAACTAATCAACCCATTAGTGTTAGATAGGCCTATATTATACGTTGTAACTGATTATAGACCTGACACGCAGCCAATCTAAATTTACCAGTATGCGAGACCCGGGCCAACCATTTCTGAACGCGTAGCTGTTTGACGATACACTTTGTAGCGTAACGAAGAGTATTACTATGGTTAATCTACAAGCAATTTTTTGTGCGTTTGTGACTGTGTTTGCGAATGTGTACCTTGGATCCGGAGATGAGTGCAATTCCAATACTGAGCTTTCTTCTCTGTCCGCCGGAGAGCGTTTTCACTTCTGCATTGGTTTTCTCTTCCATGTGCAAGACCATGATCATTTTGATCATCTCCGATGAAGCCCTTTTAAATGGACTTCCCTTCAGCTAAAATCAACAACCAGATCTGGTGTGTACTAAAAACTGTGACATCATTTGTGTCCATGAATGCAAATGTAAACATAATTGCATTTCAACCATATATCACCTGACAGAGATGGCGGTGGCGGTTGTGAAGATACCGCTGTGACCTTGATTGTAGCACTTCATCGTGGTGCGATTTGTGCATATTCAGTTGGGAAGAAAAGAAAAACTCAAATGGATAGCTGCGGAATGGGGTGAACTTGGTTATTGTTCTGCACATGTCAGCAGCAGAGCAGCTATGTTGGCTGCTGATATGCATCTCTATAACTTTGGCGGATAATTCTGTCTAAATGCAAAATTTCCTTGATAAATCTTAAAAGTTTGGAGTAATAATTGTCACATTTCTGTTCGGAATTATCCGATTCACCATAGATTAATTGCGTTTCGAACGGTTTCGTGGCTCCCTTTCGGAAACTTTCCTTTGCTGCAATGGTTAACCTACAGTTCACGGGGGATAGTTTTCCAGCTGACAGTCAAGTCTCAGACCAACTAACCTGCTTACCCCTGTCTACGACGGGAAACTTTTGTCCCGGTGGAGCAAGGGATGAGCGGGTTTTTGGAGCGGCACCTTTCGTCAATCATGGATTGTCTATACTACCAACTCTCGAGGGATACCAGCTCTATGCGTATCTGATGTTTGAGAGTTTTTCAAGCACCGCGTCGTCATCCATCTATGAGGGACCGGTGGACGATGAGACAACCGTGAGCCATCGGCAGAGGATCTCATCGTCCATCATTGTTCTTCATTCTTGAATCTAAGTGCTTCAGGAACTCTGAACTTTCTATCATCTGTCAATTGTTGCTCTGATGTGTGCGCGAGTTGGTGACTCCTGGTGACTCTTCTGGTTTACCTGATCACTGTTTGCTATTTGAGAAACGTTTAGTACTTAATGACATTTAACATCGTGTAGGCTAGCGCAGAGACTAATTTCCAAGGATGGCGCTATATATACTCCCTTAATTTTGGTAATAACTCTGACACAACTGCGAAACTGTATCTCTGCACAAATTCACAGAAAGTTTCTTTAGTGGGAAATCATCTTAATCAAATGGCCAAACGTTTTTTCTAAGGATGAAAAAAGGTCATGACCAATTTATCATTTTTAACACGATCTCATTTTGCAGCAAACACTTAATTGATGATAATGATGATGATGATGATGATGATAATAACGATAATAATAATAATAATAATAATAATAATAATAATAATAATAATAATAATAATAATAATAATAATAATAATAATAATAATAGCAGCAGCAGAAGTAGTAGTAATAATAAAATGCATGATTTACGTGTTTTCATGTACATACAGGGTATTACAGGTATCTGGAACTGTGAACTTATTACATTGAGACGATGTTTAAACATTGTTACTAACACGGGCAAATAAGAGAAGGTGTTCTCTGACACTTAGTGTTTCAAAGAGTATGTTGTGCTGTGAACAGAGGCCGAGGTTTTGTCGGATCTTATCCATTTCCTGTGTTATATCGAAGCCGTTTATGTAGGCTGTTCCTTTCGTCGGAGGCAGAAACCCTGGAAAGTCAACAGACTCTGGCTAGCCATTCACACTCAAATTAACTACTAAGTTATGTATATAGTATTATTATGCAGTTATGGGTCCATGCTGAGTATTGATTTCTCGCGAGTTGCATTAAGTGAGAGACGCGGTATGGATAAGTGAGATATTTAACAATTACTATTGCTACTAAAATTTTTCACCCTTACAATTATATTATCGATAAATAAAACGACAGTGATGACGATTCAGGTGATGATGATGGCGGTGAGAACGCTGTTGACGAGTGTTTAGGTAAGTACAAATGGAGGAAGAAATAACGAAGAAAACAGAAATAATAGAATTAACAGACGAAGAAGAAGAAATTAACAAGAACAAGAACAAGAAAAGAACATGAAATATAAGAACGAGAACAAACTAGAATAACAAAAATAAGAATAAGAAAAGCGAGTGGTAGAACAAAGAGAAGAAAAATAAGTACAAGAGAAGAAATCAAATGACACTTTGAGGTGGAAAAAGTTGTTTTGACTAATAGTCTACTAGATGGGTAATAAAACTTACCTGCTAGCATTAACATGGTCGTTGTTTTTCCTGCTCCGTTATGTCCCACTAGAGCGGTTATACTGCCTTCATAAATATCGATGTTAAGGTTGTTAACTGCTGGATTCGTCTTGGAACCGAAGCTCTACAGGAAAACATTATTAACCAATGAACGGCAATCAATTTGCTCCCGTCTGCTACTTGCGTTGTCCCAAAACAAATCACAGCAGCTATGGTCTGCACTCTGCAGGGCAGTAAGTTTATTTAAAAGTTAAAACCTATTGTTATGATTGTCATTACAGTTTTAGCTCTGATATCAAATGTTCAAGGTATTAATCGATGAGTCATAAAGTCATGAAATGCAATTCATATGAATATTAATTCTTCATTTGAAAAGGCCATTTAGGTGAATTAAGCTATACACTTTTGTCGCGACGCAGAAGTTGCTCAGTAACTCTAACGTCAGAGTTCAATGTTCTTCGTTTCTACAGCAAATTGTGTACAAAATTTCTACTGTATTTTCTTCCCATATCGTCTCAGGAGGCCTACGTGACTTCATGAGGTTTGATGGGCTTCCGGATTTCCAATCCAGTCTTGGATCACATGTCCTATGTAAGCAGTCTGCAGTCGACTATTTTTGTCGGAGGAGGAGAAACTTAGTTCTTTGCAGTGACCTCGACTGTCAGTCACTCGCGGCGCTTCAAAATACCGATCGGCAGGCGATAAATGACTGTCTCGATATATAAATCTCAAATTGGAATTACATAGTCTTTGTTATCTGTCTAAATTTCCATTGCACGGAGAGCGTTTAGGCCGTAGATACGATAATTTGTTTTGCAGTCGGCAGTTTCTTAGACGATAATTATGTTCATGATCGTGCTGGCTATAGGCTAATAGTAATACTCATACGCTGACAACATCATTTAGATATAAAAAAACGCCTATTGACTGATTGGTGGTCAAACCTTGGTCAGTCCTCTGATCTCAATTCCTGCTGTAGCATTCTGCAATGGAGTTTCAAAGTACTGTCTTTTTTCTGCTGGAATCAGAGTCATGAAATCTACGTTCGATAACTTTAACTTATTTCCTTTTCTCCCCATCCAGTACTCCTTCTGCAGATAAATAAATATTACATTTAAGCAGACTTTGATACTCTTGGTTCTAACAAATTCTTATTTGAAAAATAAAACTCATATATTAAAATCAAGTGTCAGTAATCGTATCTCATATACCAGGAACTGTCAATTGCACAAACATAATTATTATACCTGTGAGTAAAATTGAGCGAATACTTGCATAAAATCCCCTTTTGGTACACCAGAGGTAAGATAAAGATACATGCTATCACATTGGCTCAGTTTTCAATTTTCTGCAAACTTGTGTCTTTATTTTCTCTATCTCCCCACCTCTTCCCTTCCCTTCTCATACCTTCCTCTCCATTCTCCCTTGTCTCTCTCTCTCTCTCTTTTTCTCTCTGTTTGTTTCTTTATTGCTCTTGGCCTATCGCTTTAACTTTTTCTTTAACTCTGATTCCAATACTCTAATAATACTCTAATTTCCACTCGTTTCTCTTCACATTTTCTCATGACTCACTAAACCTTTTATACTCTTGCTCTGTCACTTTCTGCGTATTGAACAAAGTAGACCTAGGCCTATTCAAAACGACGAAAATAATAACGCTTGCAGCGTAACATGAAGTAGGCCTACCGTTCTCTGTTGCCCGTGTGTAGAAAAATACCTAGTTCTGCTTTAAAGAAAGCATAAAAATACTAACCGTGAAGAGAAAATAGAACGGTTGAGGAGTTCCGAAGTCGCCTGGTATAACAGCATCCAAATACCAGGTAAACATCGAGTAAATAATTGTATCGACCAATAGCATGATCAGAATGTGAGCCATCGTAAGATCGTCTTCCGAATACCAAATGTTGCTCCATTGTGCGCCAATGCCTGGACAAAACAGGGGCACTGATTCTACAGTCAATTGTATTGCTGAAGTCATCTTCGTCTAGCTCTATTTGTTCTAGTGATCAGGTCTTTTCGACACTCGAAAGCCTCGTCTTGACCTTAAATTGTACTTGATAAATTCGGCCACATTAAACGACACCAAATTTTATCAAGACAATGTATAATGCTGTTGTACAATTGACCATAACAATAATTGCTCTTGTTCACACCATGGTGCAAAAGATTAGACAATTATACATAATTAGTAAACATCATATGGTACGAACAAGAGCCGAACCCCAAAGGGACCGAAGTCTTGCAAACTTAGGGTCACCTTTACTTCATGTATGATGCGCGAATTGTCGACAGTTGTTGAAGCAATTTATCACGACAGGGAACATCATCAAGTTACGTAAAATAGAGGGAAAGCGAAACCAGCCTTGAATTATAATTTCAAGGCCAAACCAAGTTACAGTAAGAGATAAGCGCGTAGAACAAATTAATAAGAACATTGACATGCAGTAAGTAAGAGATCAGAGTACCGTAATTAAGCCTACGTTTCCTGCTATTTTCAATGAGATTTTGTTTAAGAGCTCTTTCCAGGTAAGCTGTTGGTCAACATAAACATCAACATTTTTTACCGACCTTACCAATGCTTTAGGAGTATTTTTAACAAATGATCCCTGATTTAGAGTAGGCATTGGTTTACGATGTGAGGTAAAAAAAACAATAATGTAAATTCACTTTTCCAAAGTAAGAGATTATCTACTAATGGTCCTGAACCAACTTGATAATTTGATTAACTCACAATTTACTATATGAAATAGTGTTAAGTGGTTGATGAGAAGTAAATGTATTTGTGTCGTCCGCAAATAAGACAATATCAAGAGATATTCGGAAGGTCATTGATATAGGTAAAAAAGCAGTAGGGGTCCAAGTATAGATCCTTGAGGGACCCCGTTTTAAATAAATTTAAAGACCATTACATTCATAGTGTTGCTGATGCTGGCTAAGGTAATAGTAAACCAATTGAAAGGACTCCTTTTATACCATAAATCACCATTTTTTAAATATTTTATTATAAATAGTATCGAAGGGCCTGAGCCGCGAGTGTGATTTATCGTATAAATTCCTAGATCTATCCATAAAAGGCTAACCCATTCATTTCTCGCAATACTTAGAGTCCTGTGAATTTAAAACTTATTTATTAGCAAAAAAGATGAGAAAGCTCAACGCAGGTGAGAGAACATGGCAGTAGAGACATCCGAACTCAGATGAAACTGATAGGCCTAGTTATGATTCAAGTCAACGCTCAATTTAGTTACATCCGCTACACTTCTTAACCTAAAAATCTATTTTAAAAAACTGCTATCGTAATCTATCGTTGTCCTTTTCTGAAACATAGCGCTTAATCTTCTTTGTCTTCTGCTTTACATAGTTTCAAATCCAATCAGCAAAGCGCGCGATCGCTGACCTGATTTTGACATGTCATGCGAACGCGCTATGTCCATTCCAGAAGTTGTTCATTTACCGAATCCTCGAAACAACGTAAAGTAGTGTAACAATAATTTGCTGATTCATAACTTCGACCTTCACAATAATCAGCAAACAATCATTATCTTAGACGTACCGAGTTCTTCTAACTGAGATATCTTGATGCATCCGAATGCCATGGCCACATTGAAGTCGATCGATGCTCCTAGCTTCTGCATAAGAGTCATATCGTCATAGATGATCAAAAAGTAGAAATAAGGCACGAACGATATGAAGAAAAGTATACCACAGATAGCCGAGCCGTAGGTGGCTGTAAATGAATACGAAAGGTATAAACGAACAAACAGAAAATGACCGAGTGTGAAGGGTATAGAAGAATTCAAAGCTGTTAACAAGTTTGCAGCTGCTAAAACGGTCATAATTATTATGACAAGCGAACTCATCCAAAAATATCATAGTAATAGGAAGCAATAATTTTAAATGAATATGTAGAACCTTTTACTAGTCTTGACTCAACGGAAGAAGCCTATATATATAACTAAACTCTGTTAATCTTCAAGAGTCTCCAAATTGAGCCTCACTGAGTAAGAAAATCTCATTTATAACTTTATAACCCAGACAAAATATGAAAATGTCGGAATCAGGAAACAGATAAAGAAAAGATGTTTTGATGACAGCTTAAACCATTCAACAGAATTTGCTGCTTTGCGTAAATAAATCTGTGATTTTCCCCAGCGTATGGTCCGATAATTTTATGGATTGATTCTCATTTGTTTTTCTGTGTATTAATGGTTCGAAGAAGAGTAGGGCCGACAACTTTATGTTATATTTTGAAATTCACAAGTAACTAAAACAAAACAATACAGTATAATTTAAAAATGCTTTCCTTGAAAAGTTCAGAAGTGCACAGTAAATGTCAGTTTTTAAAATTTATTTTACAGTTCAATTAGTTTATACCACTTAGTAGCGTAGACGGTAGACCTAAAAGTGACCTATAACGACGCTAGGTGGAAAGAATAGGCTATTCATGTTCTTCGACAGCTCAAGATCCTAGCAAAATCCAATGTTTCATATAAAAGCTGCTTTAAAGTCGAAACATTTTTAAACACGGCTTTGCTCATTGATGTCATTGTAGCTCAACTGCTTGCCTTAGTATTGCCCTGCCTTTTATTTCGTCAGCTCACATTAGGGCCTATATCGCTTAATAGCACATTTCGCCATATTTCGTAGATGTACTTGAATCTGCCTGCTTTTATGTCCTTACCTTTGGATACAAGCGTAGAAATAGCGAAGCAGAAGGTGATGAGGGATAGAGAGTAGAGTAGAAGGAAGACGAATGTGACGGTGGCTGAGCTGTGGGCAATCACTGGTCCGTTGATTGACATCGGGGCGTAGTAGAAAACCATCATAAGGTTTACAATGATGAGCATGAATATCAGATACTTGACGAACCACGAAGACCAGTACAGCCACGTACGCATTCCCATCAGCTTCATCGACTCCTGTTCGGTATTCACAAGCGATCGCAAACTTAAATGTATCTGAACTAGCAGTGCTATTTTAATTCTGAAAATCATTTATATATTTTTTAGTTCAGTATCAATCATTTCAGTTTAGGTTTAGTTTAATTTTTGATAATCATTTTAGTTTTATTCATCAAATCATTTTAGTTCTAGTTTTGGTATTGAAAAAGTAAATTAATATCTACTTTGACCCCTGCAGCCAAGGTTTGAAACCTGTGTCCCTTGTGTACTGTCGATACCTCAAAGGAAATCGTCTTGATATGGATGTTTCCTTAACAAGAATTACTGTATATTCCGCTATGCATGGACTAGGCGACCGATAATAATTGTTGTAGATATAGCCTCATATAGGCCTATAGTCAGTAGGCCTAATCGGTAACTTTTCTGACTTGACCTAGTCCAATTTTATTTTCCCTAAGTAAACCTAAACCACCCTCACCTTATTTTTTCGTAGGTCTATTTTTATTTACATTTTTTACTAGCCTTACCTTATCTTTCTTCAGCGTGCCTTACTCCGCGTAGGTCATAAATGTTGTGGACAATGTAAGGTACAGAAATGCCAATTAAACTGTTGCAATTGTTCAGCCATCCATAGTAACTAAAATGAGCTGCTACAATCCTCGTATTTCATGGCGACTCAATTTCTTGGGATGGGCTTTGCACGAATCCGTCTTGGACCTAATCATAATATTACACTTCGAATTCTAAAGCGCTACTAAAAAGTAAGGAGCAGGACACCAGAACTAATTGAGGAAGAAAACAAAGTCCAGCTGCCAGAAGACCAGGGATTCAGAGCAGGGGCGCCCGCAGGCTTAAGAAAATTGGACGCACACCGAAAAAAATTGGACGCACACCCTCCCATCCTCTCCCATCCCACCAGTAGTCATACACTGAAAATGACTCAAAGTGACTCATTAGATAAAAATCAAGTTAGATAACATCTAATGCTTTAACATGCCGTATTGTCGTTTACCAAAAATATCGATGCGATGCCTATTCCTTGTGTGGATTTGATTTGGTGGGTGGACGCACGTGCGTCCAGTGCGTCACGCTGCGGGCGCCCTTGATTCAGAGGATCTGCTGAGGTGGGTTTGGATTGGGAGAATAGAGACTGAAAGGCGGAGAAGTTGATGTATCAAGGCCTGAATGCTTGAAGAGGTGAGACTTTAATTCCTAGTAGAAAGCCGAAGGGTGATAGATAGAGGAACTTCAGTCTTCAGCGAGCCTCCATCAGCGTCGTAGATTCAACGAACTATACGCGCATAATAAGTGTGTTGAATAAATATATATCATATTGTTACATCGTCAAGTAGCAAACTGATGTGCGAGCAACACATTTAGCTGCTTAAACATCATCAGCATCTGAAAGATACAATGGGACTATTGGTCGTTAAATGTTGTGCAAGTACCCATAAATATAGCTTTTCTTCTATTCACTAATGCTCACAGTCTTTAAAAAATACATACCTGTGGAGCTAATTGTAAAGAAACTGCTATAGTTGACATTGTATGCGAGTGATTGTACCTTGAATTTGTTTTCCTTCTCCAGCACAATTTCCTGACAGATGGTCGGTGCGATAACGATGAAGCTTAGCAGATTGAACAGAGGCAACGCGAATTTGATGACCAAAATAAATTCATCTTCTTTGTATGGAGGATATGGATAACGCTTCAGCTGAGTCGTTACGTTGGTCTTCGTTGGATCGAAACTCTTGTTCACTTCGGCAATAAGACTCAGGTCAACGGCTTTCTGGATCGCCAGAAAACCTTTGTAGTAATACCCTACAACGTATGTGCCATCTCTTCAGATGCCATCTTCTATGCAGGTTGGCATTAATTTCTATGACTACTGCAACCACAACAATTAATTCTACTATAAAAACTGCTACTTCTACTACTACTAATACTACTGCTACTATGATAATGGGAATAGTCCTTTTTTACTATTATTTATTAATTAATTCATTTATTAAACGCCAACATGTCGGTTTTTGTATTCCGGTATCAATTAGGATCCTATTTTCTTACATCCGTCTACTTTAAAATAATTTTCCTGCGTTCTCCACTGTATGACTTTGTGTTTTTCTTTATAGGCTTATAAAATAAATAATTATATTCAAATAATATATTATTATTTGGTTGATCTACAGATGAAAAAACCTGGATCTCTTCCACCAAATTGATCTTCCACGTCTCTCGGTTTGGTCGCAATTAGATAATAGAACGTGGCGCTTGTGTTCCACTCCACTTCGTCTGAATGCAGACGGACCTTGTAGGTAATATTGTTCGGAAGACTGTCCAAGCCTTTCAAATCGAGGAAAACGATTGCACCATAAACTTTCGGATGTATCGCCACGTATTCCTCCACATCACTCTCAGATGCAAAGCCGAGATCTACACCAAAGAAGATGAAGTGAACTTAACATTCAATTAAACATCATTTGAAAAACTATTTTTAGAAGTATCACACGGGTCTTACAGGTTTCCGAACATAATAATAATAATAATAACCACGTACTCCAAGCTTAAATTTTCAGTCACTGTTAATATCTTAGAGCCTGAGGGATCTTATTTACCTCGGGCGAAAAAAAAAATAATAATCTTCGTTTAATATCTTCAAACTGACAATAACGCAGTATGATTACAAATCAGTATGAACGGATGATCACAAGTTATTACAGGAGTCGAATTTAACTGTACACGGCAGCCAAGCATGGCGCCCATCACGTCCTACATCTCATTTTAACAACGCGCCATCTCGCGAATGAAAGGCTAAGTGGACCTAAATTTGGGAGGGTAGCGGGAAACGATCCCGCTACCTCTTGCTCTTCATGCCAGTGATGTTACCACTACTCTATGGACCCCCAAATTTAGTTGCTCTCACCATTGGATACGAGCGAATGAGCAGACACCTTCGGCATAGCTGAAAATGCCTGGGTGGCAATTGATGACAATAATGCAGTTCATGGACAATAAGTATTAAAAATTACCGTGACCTTACAGACATGTTTGGGTTACCCATTTAGGTAGCAATTTGATAAAACTTTGTAGCAGTGTAATGATTGGCTATAAATAGTATGGAATAAGTAAATAATAGTATTGTATATTCCTTTATTGGTACAGTCCGACAAACCGCAGAGAGTTAGAGGAAATTACACATTGATAGAGGTTAACGCCGGTAGAAAGTCCTTGTCTTTACTGTCGTTTATAGAAAGCTCTAGGGATGTAATTTCGGTCGTCTTTAGTCGGCAGGGTGAAAGGTTGCAACCTTGGATACAGATTGGTGGAAAGAGCCTCCGCAGATGTAACCCGAGAATATGTCGGCCCATGCTTTTACCAGACCGTTCTATGCATATCACCCTTCCATCACATTATATGCCATACCGCATAATACAAGGTCATGCGATACCATACTGAAAAATGCTGAAAATTGCTGCATTCTACTTTCGAATCGAATAAACCTTTGAATAAGCAAGCTGCTTCCCGCGACATCGCGCGTGTTTGGGCGCTGAAGAAGTCTTCTGATAATGATTACGAATACTCCACTGCTTTGAAGTACTCTACTGCAATTATATCTTATAAAATCTTGTTCAATTTACCTAATCAAATGTTAACCTCCGATATTTTTGCAACGCTACACAAAAGGCGGACACTGGCTTATTCGCTGGTAGCGCTTAGTCAAATCAATCTAAAATAGCCAGACTGTTATTGTGAAAACACCAACACACAACGTACTCGTTTGATTCTTGATGCCCATGATGGTCGCTGTTCTATTCACAATCCTCGTGATGAGGGTCGTGTTGGGAGCGTAGGCGAGGATCAAACTTGCGGGTGGAAAACTCCTGTTGTCGTGGAAGTCTGGGGTAACAAAGAAGCTGTGGTAGATTGTTGGTTTCTTCGATATGACGGTGGGTTTGGATGCATTTCGCGTCGTTAAAAGAAATATACCAATATAGATCGTGTATACCAGCATAAAGAGAGTGCTTTTCATCTGAGTCCTCTGAAGCAACCAGTTCTTCCATAGCAGACACCGGAACTGTCTCCATTTCCTGTAATACCAATCACCATAATCACTTAGCATTTGACACTCTCTGACATCAACACAAATCATCGCATCACATCATCTGATTCAGGCGCCCACATCATCAAAACCGCGATAAGGAATCATCACATTGCGATATTTACATCACGACATTCGCTTTTCTTCATCTTCTTCTCCTCCCTCAACTTCTTCTTCTTCTTCATCATCATCTTCCTCATCTTCTCTTCTTCTTCCTTCTTCCTTCTTTCTTTTCTTCTTCCTCTTCCTCCTCCTCCTCTTCTTCTTCTTCTTCGTTTGCTTTTCATTGTCGTCATTATTGTCGTCATCATCACCATCATGTCCTTGTCCTACACTCTCTGTAGCGTTACTATCTCCAAGGCAAAGCATCACCGTCAAATTCAAGGTCATATAAAACTTCCAATTAATTTCATGCGTCTGCTGTCTGTGTGTCCATCTCTCTGCTCTCTTTGGCAACATTATGCTCCATGATCTGGTCCATCAATGGCATGAACACGTCTGTGGATAGTTTGTAGTCCTATCGCACCCGACTTTCCACGATAAAAGGCTTCTAGTATAGAATGCACTTTCCATGCGCCTCAGTTGTAAAAGGCGTTTATGGATCCTCGTTAACAGGATATCTTCAAGTATTTTCCGATGAAAATGGGGTGGGGTTAAACAGCAGTGTTTTTATAATCCAAGCGGCTTCCTCTACTCTTGAAACACAGGATGATGGTTCTGATCGAATCCACTTAGAACTGAGATGGTTTTCCAGACACTTATCAACACGCTTCAAAATACGAACGTCAAATTGTACACGGCTTAACAACGCATTTCATTTGCATGTGTTGCCTTGAGAGTCGAACACAGGACGTGATATGTACTGTTATATGATGCAATGTAGGCTAATGCTAAGAAATGTTGAATGCCCTTTGTATTCAGTGGACATATCAGCTCTCTGGATACAATGCTCTTATCTCTTGATACCCAAGGAGAATATACTCTTGACGAGAAAGCTATACAAAAACCACGATTTCGACCGACCGAGTGATTGATTGAGAGATTGACTCGAAATTTCATTTGTTGGTCTATTCATTCATCGATATCTTGCCTCAGTGAAAACGAGCATGTCTCTTAGACAGTAGACACTGTCTGTGTGTCCATCTCTCTGCTCTCCTTTGTCAGTCTTTTACTACCTCTCTGTCTATCTCCACCTATCCAGCAGCTTGGTTGTGTGTTTCTGTCCGCCTGTTTGTGTCTCTCCATGTATGATGCACTGGGGCAGGATTTGTATGTTGTCGTTGATATATTCGTTGAGGGGTAAAATTTAGGAATCGGGATAAGAGAGTTGAATGCGCTACGGTTTGGGCCGAAGGTGATTACATGCACAGTTAGTAGATCAGTTTATTGACAATCAACGGGTTCAGGAGTTGAGACATACATAAGAGTAAAACCTTTAGAATATTACAACTTCATAAGCCACTACGTTCAGAGATTAAAAAAAAATGTTAACGTGATAAAAAAAGCATACGAATTTCCTTCATGATTCTGTGTAGTTTCACGTGGTTCAGCCATTGTGGTTAAATAACTCTCTGAGAGTATCAAGAATCTATCAGGAGTTTAAACGACTTGTCGCATAATAATCAGCAGTATCTAAACCGATACAGTCAGCAGCAAAGTTGAATCCTTTCAGTTTAACTGCAACATATTTATAACTCTTGGGCGAACTTATTATTTTTGTTTTTGTCTTGATTATGACGTCATTATTTTATTCAGACTTATCTGTGCGTAATGTGCAGTCAACAGATGCATTGACGAGCTCAAGCAGCTGAGTAGTGATTGTTATTATTATTATTACTAGCTGTAAACCCGTGAAAAATCACGGCATATAAAAAACAATTATTATTGCAGTGATAACAATAACGTCATATTATACTATAGGCCTATAGCCGTCGCCAAGACAACCGTCGCCAAGGCGGCAGTATAGTGACGTCACAATAGTGTTTGTTTACGGGACAGACAGACAGACAGACAGACGTACAACGGTTATTATGTAAGTTGATTATTATTATTATTATTATTATTATTACTATTATTATTATTATTATTATTATTATTATTATTATTATTATTATTGTTATTATTACGAACATTTTTAACGTGCGTAAAGTCAAATATAGACCTAAATGCGAATATGAGGCAAATTTGTAATAGCTTTAAGGTTTGAGTGGTTTAATGTTTTAATTCTCTGTTAAACTACAAGGGATCACGCATTCCTAGTCTAATCCAGAGTTTTGCTGTGGTCCGCGGACAAAGCGGGTCCGCGATGGATATAGCGGGGATCGCGAGAGCGTTCTGAAAATATTCGTCAATGATTAACACTGTGCTAGTTCGAACCTTGCCTCACGGCAAAGAAGCGGCAACATAGTAGTAGAAGTAGGCAACGTTGCAACTTGTTAGACCTTCACACTTTAACAACACTTTAATGACGACCTGTTGCTTTTAGTACACTCTCATCGTTAAAGGTTAACAAATCTTCAATGGGAAAATTAATTTTAAGATTACTCAAGGACGACTCTCAGTGATCCTTTTCTATTTTTTTGCAGATTATACCGTCAGGGCCCAATGAAACAAGTCAAATTGTTTTTCATTGCTAATCATTTTATTTTAGTAGATTGTTAACAAATACATAGTCAAATTTAACTATACACAAGAATTCTTGGTCATAGAGGAAGTTGACTTTTATTTTATTGACAAAAGAGAAGATTTAATCGAAACCACAATATTATTATTAGAGTGTCTTGTTCATGTAAATTTTCTGTGACATTTTCGGGCCCCCCTAAATTGCGGGCCCCGTACGACCGCACGGTTCGCACGCAGCTAAAGCCGGAACTGCTCAGTAGTCTGTTCTCTGTCTTCACGAACTTCCGTGTTGGCTCTAAACCGGACTCACCCTGGAACTTTACTTGCACAACGATTTTGATTAAAATAGACTATCGACTGATGTTAAAAACATTGGCAGTACAGAAGTTCTTGGAATAGATTACACTAAGTGATGCCTTTGTTTGACAGAGGTGCGATGAAAACATACGAAAGAATACTATTTAAGTCCTAAAGAAGAAGAAGAAGAGCAGTCCCTAAAGCTAGCCCTGAGGCAGCCATGGGTATGAAGTGCTAGCGACTTCATTTTCTTGATTTAACTACTATAACTAATAATAAAATCAGCTAATCGTGGACGTCAATGCTTCTGCCAACAGCATATTACAAACAGATCTTAATCGTAATCGTAATTTCCCAACTTCTAAAGCGCCACTCGAAGGACAAGCGCAGGCACCAGCCTATTCACGAACGCCACGACAAATTAGAAAGGGGTTTCCAAAGAGTAATACAAAGGAGGTCCGAGACCGGTTACCTTGGGGCGGGGGCAGACCAAGAGAGGAGGCAGAGCAGCTGTGAAGGCGGGTGTCGTTTAGGGCGAGAGGAACTGGGAGGAGGAACAGACGAGTCAGGGCAGGAGTACTTGAAAAGATGAGATTTCAGTTTTGAGTGGAAAGCCCAGCGGGAGGTTGATAGAGGAGAATGACGAGCATGATGAAGGACGGGTTACAGTGATGATGGAGGAACCGGGAATCTTCGGAACTCGGGTTAAAGGGTCGTTCCGTAGACGTGGAGCTCTGTTGGCTATGGCTGTGTTGGAGAACTTGAGATGAATAATGACTGGGTTCGAGAGAGACTGAGATAGGATGATGACCAGGTGGAGCGGTTGCCTGGATGGTGAAGAGATCACGGCGGTACTTGGGCTGGGAATATTGTTGGGAGTTGTAGGTTAGTGATAGGACTTTGAAGTGGATTCGCATGGGAATTTTTAGCCAATAGAGCGATTTGAGGATGAGAATGGTGTGATGATGTTTGGGAGTTCTAGTGACAGCCCTGACTGGTGAGTTTTGGACAAATTGCAGACCTTTGATTTGGATGGATTCAATGTTGTAGATGAAGGAATTGCTGTGATCAAGCTTTGATTGAACAATGGAGGCAGCAATGATGCAATTTCTGAATAAAATTATGACGTCATAAACAATGCAAAAACATTAATATTCAGTTCACATACAGGGTTTAAAACGCTGTAGTTAATTTGAAAGGATTCAGTGTTGCTACTGATATCTCGACGTTGACAATGTTGATTAACATTGCATTCACATTTAATGCGCTAAGATTTGTAATGGGAATAATTTCAATGTTTTGTTGCGAAGTTACACAAATATCTACTATGCGAATAGTCGCTTAAGCTCTTAGGCCTAATAGATTCTTGATTGTCTGAGAACGTTATTTTCCTGCAGTGGCCGAAGCAAGTGAAACTACACAGACACATGGAAGACATTCGTATGCATTTATTACATAGCTTTTAACTTTGTTATTGTTGAGGTTATATATTCTTAACATCAATGTTTCAATTTTATTTCAATCAATGCTTCAATTCTGTGCGCAGACAGAGTGCGACACTGACACTGATAGACTGACATCTGGATAGGTGTAGATAGACAAAGAGACAGTAAAGATATGGAAAAGAAAGCAGAGAGATATGCAGGCAGTTAAAAAGAAGCAAACAGGCATGCATCATTAAAGCAATGAGTCAATAACATGAATACAACTGCAAACACTCAATCAGTCAGTCAGTCGACCAGTGAAGCAGTTCACTTCAGAGGAATGCTAGCCGCTGTGCATTGTGTATATCTAAGCGTTTTGGAAATCATATGGAAGAGACCTACCATTTCCTTTCCAAATGACTGGATCAGAGACATCATTCAGCCGCTTCACAATGGTGAATGAAATTGCTTTGATCGGTTTGTTCGTCCAGTTCCTGTCGAAGCCTCTTGTCTTCAACTTATTGGAGTCGTCTCAATATATGGCCATATAGCTTCCTATGAATTTAGTCTTCATAAGAAAATGTCCCCAGGTCTTGCCGCACAGATTTCTTTATGCGGGATACCTTGCACTGGTTCACCACCCAGCAGCAAAATCAGTTTGGGATCCTGACCCTCATGCGCGATTCGGTTGATGGCTCTGCTTCATCTTAGCTTAGGAACTTCTGCATTTCAATATCCTCGGTATCGTATCGTGACACCATTCGCTTGGCTTTCCATGGACTTATGGCTGTCCCTCGTATGCTTACTGCTACAGCTCAGTCGCATAAACTTTGCCTGTGATGGGTCCACCAGCTGGAATTGAATTGCTCGAGAGCTGCGGCTCAAGCTCCTCGGTTTTATTCATTCCATTGTTTCGCAAGCGTCTGAAGTCTGTGTTATTTGACATTAATTTAACTAACTGGTTCGTGTCGGAGGCACCACTAAGGAGTCTTTTATTTAATAGGCACTTTAAAATTTATCAGATTACTACTGCAAATTGCAATTCAACGTAACTTGAATAGTTTATCGTTTTTCGCCGTTCAGGTCTTGCTTGAGCCTTTCTGCGTTGAGTTCTCGTGTCTTGATTGAAGTCGATAAATTTAGGAATTCTAAAAACTGATGAACATTGTGGTTGCTTAACCCACATTGTATTTCTTCAGATTTCAATTCAGATCTTGCGGTGTCAGTTGGATATGCACTTCCTTACGTACAGGATTTTGTCGCTCGGTTTTGTGCCCTTCAACAAGGATCAGTTGGTATCTAACACAGATCATTCAGTGGTTTCCAACCGTTTTCAGAAAAGACATCCTAACTGAAAGTCATTTACTCAACGGCACCGGGCTTTAATTTCACACGTTTTTCTTCCAGTTTAATCTTTCTGTTAATGACCGCAGTTTTACAATTATTTCTACATTAAGTTCTAACAAATAGCTATAGGCCTTCGTCAGAAGAGACAATAAATTGTTTAAATTTTTTTCCGGAAAGCTGCACTAAAATTATCCAGACCTGGCACCCTAGAACAGATTCGCGGCACCCTGGTAGGAAGACTGATATAATGCTAAACCATCCGTCAATATGTTGCGGATTGTGAACTCTTTTTCCTTGTGTATACCTTTCTCGTCAAGTCCTACAGTAAGTCTTCTCAGAGAGCTTATTTATCCGCGGAATGCAAGGGCTTTCCCCTTTGCGTTGCACTATATTGCATTGGATTACAGTACATACCTACGTCCTGTGTTCCCCTCCTCGGGTATCGTATGCAATTGAAAGTGCGTTGTTATTCGTGTAAAAGCCGAAATCGCGTATATTCAAGTATGCTCAGCAGCGTCTTGAAGACCGTTTCCGCTCCAACTGACTCAGTTAGCACGGAATGAAAGAGTCTAGATTGTAACAACCGCTGTGGTACTGCCCTCCGATCCGTGCCAGCAAAGATAATTGAATGTCTTCTTAACGGGGCCCAAGAAGCGTCTTTAACATCGGGAATGCGTAGATTAACAGAGCGCTCGCACTCCTTGTGTATCCAATATGGTTTGTATTTTCACGATAAAGAGCCTGATTCAATCGGAAAAGGAAGTAACAAAAACATTGTTGATTGCATGTGTAGTCTTCAAGAGCGTAATTCAGTAGGTCGCAAGGATGTCTTTAATTTGCTCCGCTCTAATGGAATTCTCGAGTGTGAGCCTAAGAAAGAGGGCTTCGCACTAACACACATAGCTACGCAGTGTTTAATCTAGTCCCCCTCTTCTCGGATGGAAAACAAGGTTCCTGGGGGACCTACGAATTTGATCCATCTTTAAAAAGTTTAAGACTTTTTCTAATTTCAACTTTAAAAAAAGTCGATGACGTTTTTTTAGTCTTTCGTCCGACTGTTAACACTTTTCTATAGGAATTACCGTCTCAGAAACGTTGATGACCTTTTTAAGGAATTCATCTGTCAAAAACGTTATTATTCACCTCTGGAGGGGGGTGGAAACATGTATCCTAGGGAGGATTTTTCCTCAACAAAAGGTCTCTACATTATAATATTCCTGGCTTCTGGGGGGGAACTTCAATCCTGGGGGACATCCCCCAAAGACGTCTAGATTAAACACTGCAACTAGTGTTGTACGTGTAAAGGAATGACTTCGGATTGTGAAATTGTTTCAGACGCGTTCAGGCTGCTAATGAACCTGGTCATGAACCATACTTTGCCAGGGCACACGCAGGCACGTGCAGCTGATTGGAAGTTTTATGTGACCTTAAATTTGACGACGATGGAGATGGCAACGCTCCGGATAGGACAAGTCACTGATATATATATACATACATATACATATATATATATATATATATATATATATATATATATATATATATATATATATATATATATATATATAGGAGACTTTAATACGGATCTACTAAAAGTCAATGACTACAAAGCGACAGCCGAATTTTATAATTGTATGACTGCCCACCAGCTCCTACCAGTTATCTCCAGGCCCACGAGAATAAGCGATATTAATACGTCCACGCTCATAGATAACATCTTTACAAATGCATGACCTAGAATAACCAAAACCGCCATAATCGCAGCAGACATTTCCGACCATCTACCTATCACAGCATGGTTTGATTTTGGACTTGCCCAGCAAAGAAAATTCTCTACCGGTTATTACAGAAAAGTGACAGAGGAAGGGAAAGCAGAATTTCTTAATTCCATTGCCGTTGTTAGCTGGTATCCGATTACAGACGCCTGTAATGCACAAGACACGAACAAGCCCGATTGCGCATTGGATAACATCTGGCGTAGAGTGCGAGAGGTACAGAGATCGAGTCCCATAGGCGGACATGCTCTGTAGGCTGCAACTTAAGCCGTGTATTGCAGGCTGTCTGTTCTGTTAGTAGCTAAGGTTTATCGCATAACATGTACATGTACAGCGCAGTGCGTTTGCAGGCGCTTAATTAAAGAATAAATATTATATTATAAATATTATCTTTTTTTACTTCAATATAAAAAAGCTTACGACAAGTCCTTCCCGCTTGTTCCATTTAGCTCTTGACACAAGGCAGATCCAAAAATCCTTGGATGACACAAGACCTACTGAAATCGTGTAAAAAGAAGTCCTTATTATACCTTCAATACTTAAAGAACCCAAATGAAGCTAATAAAAAAACGGACTGCTTCTTATAGGAACAAATTTAAAGAGATCCGAAAGCAGGCTGACAGGAATTATTACGCAGCTGAATTTTGTAAGTACAGCAATAATCTGAAAAAACATGGAGCCTCCTGCGATCTTTGATTTGTTCGAGAGAAAGTGAGGGTACTAGCCTAATGTTACCTCCTTGATAATTAATGGAACTAAAATAACCGACCCGCACATAATTGCGAATAGATTCAACAATTATTTCACGGGCATTGCCCAATCGCTTGCAAAAAATCCCAGGTGCATCCACTTCCTTTCAGAAATTTATGAATCCTAGCCACGCAGGCTCATTTGGTCTCAGTGAAACTTCTCTCTTAGAAATTGAGTGCTTAGGCCGTGCTACTCGTTGCTCTCACAGTAAAGGAGTCGATGAAATTGACCCAATTCTTGCCCTGCTTACCCTTCCCCATATAGCCCATCCGATAGTGAAGATAATCAATAGCTCGTTCAACTCAGGGATTTTCCCAGAAGCATTAAAAACAGCTAAGGTTGTCCCGATTTTTAAAAAGGGAAGAAGAGACGAAGTCTCGAACTACAGACCAATTTTGGTTCTGCCGTTTTTTTCCAAGTTTTTTGAAAAATTAATGTATGTACGCCTCAACGACTATCTCTCAAAAGAACAGTTCCTTTTCTCCTCCCAGCCCGGATTCCAGCCAGGACACTCCACTTATATGCCCTTACTGAGCATACAGGATAAAATCACTAAGGCAATTGAAAATAACGAATTTTCCCTTGGAATTTTCTTTGATCTCGCCAAAGCGTTCGATACCGTAGATATATCCTGCTTAAAAAATTAAATACTTATGGCATTAGAGGCATTCAGTTAAAATGGTTTGCTAGCTACTTCGAAACTCGCTCACAAATAGTTAGCAACAATGGTATTCTCTCAGACCTACGCTCTATTAACTTTGGAGTTCCGCAAGGGTCTAACCTCGGTCCCTTACTAATTCTAATTTATATTAATGATCTACCGAACGCATCTCCAAATATGTTTTTTGTCCTTTTTGCTGATGACTCTAATGTATTTTACTCCCACACTTCTTTAGATATCTTGTTTCGCACTGTAAATGATGAGCTGAAAGTCGTTGCTGAATGGTTTAGGGCTAATAAATTAACTCTCAATTTAGAAAAACAAATTATATACTCTTTAAATCTTATAAGAAGAACTATCCCGAGGGACAACACAAACTGTATATAGAGGGCTCCCCAATTTCTCAAGTAGTATCAACTAAATTTCTAGGAGTATATAATATATATAGACCAGCATCTCACATGGAAGGAGCATATAAAAAATATCTCCATGAAAATTGCTAAAAACCTTGGAATACTGTCTCGCGCTTCAAAATTGGTACCACATCAGGTCCGCACAACGCTGTACTATACCCTCACTTACCCTTATCTTACATACTGCAATATAGTATGGGCCTCAACATATAAATCCAGTCTTAAAAGCCTTGTCACTCTGATATATATAGCGAATATCCCTTATGGAGCCCACACATAACTTAAATTTCAAGAGTATAAGCTATTAAGAATCGACCAGATCACGCGTATGCAGGTTGCGGAGTTCATGTACCGCTACGAGCATGGCCAATTACCCTTGTCTTTCCGTAATTTTTTCACCCGCGTATCAGACCTCCACTCGCACCAAACAGGAAATTTGCGTCCATTTTACCAGCCATACGCTCACACGAATACCAGGTTATTCTCAATACGACACATTGGGGCCTCCATATGGAATAAAATATCACCATTAATTCAGCATCTACCCAGCCTACGATCGTTCAAGCAAGAGTTACGGTCTTCCATGTTCGAGGAACACTAATTAACAATCCGCAGTTTAATCAACTAAATTTCAATGAGCACACACAGGTAGAGCCTCAAGATGCGCTCTCGAGTCCTTAGTTAAATATAATGTTATTACATACTTAATTATTTCCTAATGAGTCTTTAGTTAAGTATGTTGTTGCCATTTTATATCTATTGATGAACTATTGTGTCTTTAGTTAAGTTTAATGTCACAATTGCTTATGATGATCAATCAAGTTGTTTAGTTAAGGATAATGCTACAATTGCATATCTAATGATGAACTATCGAATCTTTAGTTAAGTTTAATGTTATAATTGTTTAATCTAATGATGGACTATCGAATCTTGAGTTAAGTAGACCTATAATATTACCACTGCATATCAAATGATGTTATATCGCCTGCTTTCATCAAATTGTACTACTACCCAGGTGGCCCTGGTAGCGGGGTCTACGACCCATTTTGGGTCTCCTGTGTAGCCAGATTATGTTAAGTGATCATATGCATTATATGTTTTTGTAATCTTGCAATGTTTGGTTACCGAAAAAAAAATAAACAAATAGAATATATATATATATATAATATTCAGTTTTATTCACAAGCTCATTGGCAAACCTCAGGAAGCAACACTGAAGCATTGAAATGTGACGGTACAATTATCAAGATCTTATTGACATACAGACGCCTTGCAGAGGATAATGTGCCTTAAATCACCTGAAGCTAATGTCGTAATGTACAGATCGTTATGTGTGTTGTTGATGTGGGCGCCTAAATCAGATGATGTGGTACAATAATATATGTTGATGTCATAGAGTGAATGGTGCTGAGTAACTATGTTGAATGGTGTTACAGGAACTGGAGCCAGTTCTGTTTGCTGCTTTGGAAGAACTGGTTGCTACAGAAGGCGCATCTCACAAGTACTGTTTTAATCGTATTATTTCCGATCTACGTTGCTCTATTTTTTGTCTTCCGGAGAAACTCATATTCAGTCGACTTTAAATCACAGGCAACAACCTACGACAGCTTCTTCGTTACTCCGAACTTGACCCACAACCAGGGAATTCCACCCGGGAAATTGATTCTCGCCTACGCTCCCAAATCAGACCTCGTGGAGAGAATTGTGAATAGATCTGCGACCCTCATGGGCGCTAAGATACCAAGAGGTACGTCGTTTTCATATACCGTTTGCTAAACTTACACATAATAACGATGTCAATATTATTGGAGTATGCCCTAGGCTATTGACTCTAGCTGCGGTAACCCATTTAGGTGGCCGTAGGAATCTTCGTTCCGCTACTCGGGGTGAATTAATTATTCCTTCTAAATGCACCTCGACGATGCTGCATCGCCTTCTTCAGTGGTTCAACCATCCACCTGGAACAGACTACGTTACATTTACACGTCGTCTTAGCTTGGGATTATGCATGCACTTTCCACAAACGCTTGAACACTGTTTTATCCGTCATGGTTGGGCTGGGAGTGGCTCTGAGTATTTATCTCGTGAAGGCGCCATATAAATACTCTTAGTGAATGATCGAATGAGTAGCAGCCTGGCTCTTGCCGATTTATTTGACTGAACACTGCTGGCAAATGAACCAGTGTGAACGTTTTGTGTAACGGTACAAACTATCTGGAATTAACATTCCATTATGTTCAATGAATAAGAATTGATAAACATTTAATGCCAGTGTAGGTAGGATATAACATGGTGCAGTGTGGTGCAGTATGGTATCGAATGGTATTGTATGGCATGGAATGGTATGGAGCGTAGAGTGTTTCACGGCAGAATATGCGTGGTGTGGTATAGCAATATGCATGGCCTCACTTCTTCTCGACTTACTTCATTCCCTAAAGCCAATAAATATACTGCTACAGAGTTTCATAAAATGCTACTTACGTGTAACTGGGTAACTATAACCTGGCTTTCAGGCCACAGTGATTGTTAAAACTTATTGCTTATAAGATGAATTAGTGTCTTCTGTCCCCAGTCATTACATTGTCTTTATTATAACGGCCAGCATGACCAATAGAGCCCGTATACGATCCATATACACATATATGGGACCCATGGAGAATCCATATGGATTCCATTTAATATCCATGGAAATGATTGCAAGAATGTCGTCACAAAAAGGTTCACTTAATCTTGCTCTATCACAGATCTGGGCTTTGAATCCGAAACTGCTCTAGAAAACTATGTGACGACGGCCGAAGACATCTTTGGCGCAATCGTCTTCAACATTTCAAGCGAATCAAAAAGTCTTCCTCCGACGATTTCCTACAAAATCCGTCTGCGATCAGACAAAAAGGGGTGGATAACAAACGCCATGTTCCCTGACCTAAATACGAACGGACCGAGGAATGATGGATTGGCAGGTGCTTGCATTTGTACATGATAACTAAGTATTAATCTATTTTCTGTTTTCTGTTTTTGACATAATTTATAAAGAAAAATCAAAAACTAATTGAAGAGAACTCAGAAAAATCATCCTGTAATAAGTGTAATATAGGCTCTATTAGGCCTACTTATAATTATGAGGAAAAACATTTACACAAAGGACGCGTACGTCATTACAATAATAATAATAATAATAATAATAATAATAATAATAATAATAATAATAATAATAATAATAATAATAATAATAATAATAATAATAATAATAATAATAAAAATAATAATAACAATAATAATAATAATAATAATAATAATAATAATAATAATAATAATAATAACGCGGTGGCCTTTAGGGGTGCCTTCAACAACTTTAACCTAGACGAATAGGGCCCATTCCAGACAAATCTATTTTGTAAATAATGTGGAAGTCCCTGAGGGATCCTGTATACCTCGGGGCAAAAAAAAATAAAATAAAAAATAAAAAAATAAAAAAATAATAACAATAATAATAATAATAATAATAATCAGGGACGTATATAGCGTTGGGCTTGGGGCTTAAGCCCCCCCCCCCAAACGAAGTTGAACCCCTCCCAAACAAATCAAGCCGTTGTATGCTTACGGCTAAGATTCGTATGGACACTGTATAAATGTTGCCATGTTCAAGGCTTAAGCCCCCTCAAACGAAAAATCCTAGTTACGTTGCTGATAATAATAATAATAATAATAATAATAATAATAATAATAATTATTATTATTATTATTATTATTATTATTATAAAAAATAATAATTATAATATCAATAATAATAATAATGATCATAATAAAAATAATAATGATGATGATGATGATGATGATGATAATAATAACAGTAATATTACTATAGCAGCAATAGGAGAAGTAGTTGTGCTAGTAGTAGTTGTTGAGCTGTATAATGGTGGTAGAGGTCGTTATATCAGTGACAGAAATATGAGCAGTAGTCATAGTAATAACAGCCAACCTGCATAGACGAGGGTAATTGAAGAGGTGATATACATGTATGCTGTAGAGTATGAAGAGAAGGGCTTTCTGGCGATTCAGAATGCCGTTGATCTGAGTCTAATTGCCGAGGTGAACAAGAGTTTCGACCCAACGAGAACCAACGTAACGACTCTGCTGAAGCGATATCCGTTTCCTCCATACTACGAAGATAAAATGATTGCTTCCATTGGAGCATCTTTTCCTTGGAACACTCTCTTCAGCTTCGTCATTATTGCAGCAACAATCTGTCAGGATATTGTGCTCGAGAAAGAAAACAAGTTCAAGGTACAAACACTTGCATACATGATCAACTATAGCCAAATCTATGTTGTAATTAAAGCCACAGATCTATATACACTGGCGTAGATTTGAGAAAGTAGGGCGATTGTAATTGTAATTGTAACCGAGCATTTATATATCGCCACTCAGATCAGCGGCGCTCTCGACCCGCATCAGTGCCAGCACAAGCCAAAAGAAAGGTTTCCAAGCATCAGTGGAACTGAAGAAACAATAATAACAGTGACAATAATATTTTTTTCGTTTAATATTTTCAAACTGACAATAATGCAGTATGATTACAAATCAGTATGAACGGATGATCACAAGTTATTACAGGAGTCGAATTTAACTGTATACGGCAGCCATGCAAGGCTGCCCATCACGTCATACATCTCATTTTTAACAACGCGCCATCTCGCGAATGAAAATAGGTTGAGTGGACCTCTTTTGGGAGGGTTGGTTGCGGGAAGCGATCCCGCTACCGCTTGCTCTTCACGCCAGTGATGCTACCACTACTCTATGGAACCCCCATAGTGATAGCGATATAGTGATATTGTTCTGAGCGCCTCTGAGTATTCCCCTTAATATTGAGGGGCGCTATGTATATAAGTGTTCAAATGAATGAATGTAGATGAATGAATAAATGAATGAATGAATGAATGAATGAATGAATGAATGAAGAGGAGAGAGGGCAAGAAGCTCTTGCGGAGGGACTGGGGAAGACTGTTCCAGGTTGAAGGACCCACATAGGGAAAGCTCCTGGATTGGGCCGTGGAAGAATGCATACGTGGAACAACCGTAAGGAAACGGGCCGAGGCTCACAGGAAAGCTTTGTAAGGCAAAGAAGAAGCCGGGGTGAAGAAATTCGTACGTATGTGTTTAACATTTGAACGACATGGACCTTTGGACTACTTTTTCGTGGAAAAACTCATATTTTACGTAGCCCTCGTGAATAGGTTACTGCCCTGCGCTTGGCCTTCGTGCGGTGCTTTAGAAGTTTGGAGATTACGATGATGAAGGACGGTCACAGTGAACTGAAGAAGAGGGTTAAACCAAAGCAGCTCATCGTTAAAGTGTTAAAAGGATGCAAGCATAAACGAAACAGAAAAAGTTGTGTTATTTCTAATTATTCCACCGGTTCCTAGTCATTATTTAGTCTAGGCCTATTATGGATGGGCACATAGCGAGGGGAGATTCTCTCCTAATAACTATAATTGAAACAAGAATGGAAGAGAAAAGGACAGTTGGAGGACCTCGAACGATGTTATTGGATTGACTTATGAAGGACAGTTACAGTGAGCTGAAGGAGAGAGCTAAAGAACGCAAGAAATGGCGACATTGGACGTAGGAACCTGTCTAAGTAGGTAGTGAGCCGGAATTAGAAGAAGGGCTATTATTATTATTATTATTATTATTATTATTATTATTATTATTATCATTATTATTATTATTATTATTATTATTATTATTATTATTATTATTATTATTATTATTATTATTATTATTATTATTATTATTATTATTATTATTATTATTATTATTATTATTATTATTATTATTATTATTATTATTATTATTATTATTATTATTAGTAGTAGTAGTAGTAGTAGTAGTAGTAGTAGTAGTAGTAGTAGTAGTAGTAGTAGTAGTAGTAGTAGTAGTAGTAGTAGTAGTAGTAGTAGTAGTAGTAGTAGTAGTAGTACAGGCTCTGTTCGCGCTCGCTCTGGTGGACGCTCGACTTCTCCTCTCTTCACACCGGACGCCTACCTCCGGGCATTCAACGCGAAGGTCAACGCCATCCGAGAGGCTATCGCCGACTCTGCCCCTCCGGTCTTCTCATCGACTGACTATGAGCTATGTCAGCTGGATCCTGTCTCAAGTCAAGACCTGCGCAAACTCATCTTGGACTCTCTGTCAAAAACATGTGACCTGGATCCGTTTCCTACGTTTCTACTTCAGGAATTTGTAGACATCTTACTGCCTTTCTTAACAGTTCTCTGTAATAGTTCCCTCCGTGAGGGTGTTCTCCCAGCGTCGCAGAAGAGAGCTATTGTTGTCCCGGTACCTAAACGCGAGGGCTTGGACCTAGCTGACCCTAATAACTTTAGGCCTATAGCTAACGTGTCCTTTGTATCTAAAATTATTGAGAAGGTCGTGGCTACCCAGCTCACGGCCTACCTTGATAGACACAACCTTCTACCAACCTTTCAGTCCGGTTTTAGGAAAGGCCACTCCACGGAGACTCTCCTGCTGCGCCTTCTGTCGGATATTTATGGGGCCATTGACAAGTCACAGGTTACCCTCTTGGCACTGTACGATGTTAGCGCTGCATTCGATACAGTTGATCATTCTATCCTCCTAACACGTCTCTCCACTTCCTACGGCCTCTCTGGCAATCTTCTTGACTGGCTCACGTCCTACCTGCATGACCGTTCCTGCACCGTTGCTTGTGGGTCTGCTAGATCTTCCTGGGTCCCCGTCCCTTTTGGCTTGCCTCAGGGCTCTGTTCTGGGCCCCCTATTATATATTCTCTATACGGCTGACCTGGGCCCTCTCCTGGCTGCTGGTGCAGTTCTCAGTCAGTCTTATGCGGATGACCTCCAGGCTTACGTCCACTGCTCAAATATGGCCGGCTATTGGCGGCAGCTGCTGCTGTCCGTGAGATTGTCCGGGTCACGGAGACCTTGGAAGCCTGGATGTCCTCCAACCGCCTGAGGCTTAACTCGGGCAAGACGCAGTTCATCTGGTTGGGAACGCGTCAGCAGCTAGCAAAAATTAATCTTGAGGCCTTAGCCCTTGAGTTTCCTCGGGTCTCTTTTGCCTCTTCTGTACGCGACCTTGGCGTTATCCTGGATCAGGAACTCACGTTCACCAGCCACATTAACCTCCTCTGTCGCAATTGCTACTACCAGCTGCGCCAGCTTAGGGTGGTCTCGCGCTCTTTGTCCCAAGGGGCCTCTACCCTTGTACATGCATTTGTAGTCTCCAGGCTTGATTATTGTAGTGCCCTTTATGCTGGCCTCCCAGCTGTCCGGGTTGGGTGCCTAGACCGGGTTCTCCGCGTAGCTGCGCGCCTCATTGGCCGTATTCCTAAATATGGCCGGGTTTCTGAATTTATGCGGGATGTGTTGCACTGGCTTCCATTCCCACTACGAATTACATATAGGGTTTCTGCGCTTGTTAGGCGCTGCTTGGAGGGACTCGCGCCCCTATATTTGCAGGGTTTCTGTCGCCCTACATCTCTTGTTCAGCGGCGATCTAACCTTCGATCAGCTGATCAAGCTGTACTCATGGTCCCTCGCTCGCGTACCGCAATCATGCAGCGCCGCTCCTTCTCTGTTGCTGGCCCTATGACCTGGAACGGGCTCCCAATAGCGCTCCGTATGGTCCCTATAGATCACTCTGCTACTTTTTATACTAATTTGAAGACTGCTCTCTTTAGCCGTGGCTGAACTGGGAGCGCTCCTGAGTAGACAGCCTGAAGGGGCGCTATATAAATGTTCCTTAAATGAAATGAGTAGTAGTAGTAGTAGTGGTAGTAGTGGTAGTAGTAGTAGTAGTAGTACAACTACTACTACTACCACAACTGCTACTAGGGCCTACTTCTAGCATTTCTAACGCTCTCAAAGTCCCACCGAAATGCAAATATGAAGCGCGGCTGGACAGTTGCCAGGTGAAGCGCACTGAGATATCGAAATTTTTCAAAATCAATGAGAAAAAGAGAAAACGTAAGATTTTAGGCACCAGAGCGTAGATCTGCTAGGAAACGTCTGTCAGCGTGTGTGGCAGTCTGGCAGCCTCCTGACATACCAACACCCAGTTGCAAAGGTGCAAAAATACTTCGACAGACGAGAGAGAGAGAGAAAGAGAAGGAGAGAGAGAGAGAGAGAGAGAGAGAGAGAGAGAGAGAGAGAGAGAGAGAGAGAGAGAGAGAGAGAGAGAGAGAGAGAGAGAGAGAGAGAGAGAGAGCAAAAGCGTTTGCACACTTTGATGCCAAACGACGCCAGCAGTAGCAAAACAAAATTTATAAAAATGTGTCTTCTCAGATGTGCCCTAACGAGTTTCAAAATTTGACATCTATTACGAAAGAGAGGTGCATTGCTTTCTGTTTTAAGTTTATACAATTGTTATAAAATTGGACAAATTTCGTAAAAAATGTCAAATTTTAAAACTCGTTGGGGCACATCTTAGAAGACAAATTTTATAAATTTTGTTTTGCATGATCATTAAATAGATCATAATTAAATGCTTAAACACTATTAAAATTTTAGGTTGTGAAAATTTTTTAACTTTTCAAATTTTCCTAAATTTGACAAGTTTTTCAAAAATTGTCAAATTTCAAAAACTCATTGGGGCACATCTTAGAAAACGAATTTTTTAAAAATATTTTGCACGGTAACTAACTATACCAAAGGCAACGATTTATCACAATTACGTTTAGTTTCTCGAATTTTGATTTTGTTCACTCCACCCTACTAATCTTTGTGCAATTATTTCGGTTGCTGAATTTTTAAGATGCTGATAATCTGATAATACAACTGCTTCCGAGATCATTTTGTAACTTCTCAAAATGCGCTATGTAAAATTGTAATTGTAATTGTAATCGATAATTTATATGTTCGGATACAATTGTCGTTTAACCTTCGCAGGACGGAAAGGGGTAAATAATTACCCCAGGGGTGTTTGGATGTTGATTGCGGAGCAACTGTAGGTAGGTATCATTTGTCGTTCCACATGTTTACAAGTTACCACCAATGACATATTCTGACTGCATACCCACCACATTGCCATGTGGTGGGAAAAAGATTTTTCAATCCAAAGTGTCCTGGGGTTAAAATTTACCCCTCTTCGTCCTCGACGTCGTTATTTTTTCGTTCATAGGGCAGATATATTTTTTAAAGATATGAGCTCATAAATGACCTGCAATCATAAATCAAGTGTGGAATCTACCATGGAACTGAGTGTTAATAGTTTCATAATTTTGGATAGTTTATATTCCAAGATGGCGGCCAATATGGCTGCCAAAACAAAAATATGCATGTCTCAGCTCAGGGGTAAGCTAAAACGACAAATGAAAAGTCAATTGTAATATTTCTAAGGTCAAGGAATCGATTTATCGCAGTGGCAATAGTGTGTGAGTACTACTGTCCAAGATGGCGGCCAACATGGCCGCAAAAACACAATAATGTGTATATCTCGGCTCGTAGGTAAGATACAATGACAAATGAAGTGTCAATTGTAGCATTTCCAAGGCCAAGGAATCGATTTATCGCAGTGGCAATAGTGTGTGAATACTGATTTCCAAGATGGCGGCCAATATGACCGTCAAAACACAAAAATAGGAATTATCAATCAGCTGACTGATCGGTCACTATTGCCATTGCGATAAATCGATTCCCTGACCTTGGAAATGTTGCAATTGACACTTCATTTGTCATTGGAGCTTACTTACAACCTGAGATATACATATTTTTGTGTCTTCGCGGCCATGTTGGCCGTCATCTTGGAAATTAGTATTCCCACACGATTGCCACTACGATAGTTTGATTTCTTGACCTTAGAAATGTTACAATTGATACCTAATTTTTCATTGTAACCTACTTATGTGCTGAGAGATATATATTTTTGTGTTTTCGCGGCCATATTGGCCGCCATCTTGAAAAGTATTATTCTTACACTATTGCCACTATGATAAATCGATTCCTTGACCTTGAATATGTTGCAATTGACAATTCATTTGCAATTGTAGCTTACCTATGATCAGAGACATACCTATTGCTGTGTCTGGTGGACATATTGGCCGCCATCTTGAAAAATAGTGTTCCCACACTATTGCCACTACAATAAATCGATTTCTTGACCTTGGGAATGTTACAATGGACACTTCATTTGTCATTGTAGTTTACCTATGAGCTGAGATATACATATTGTTATATTTTGGCGGCCATGTTGGCCGCCATCTCGGACAATGGTATTTGCACACTATTGCCACTATGATAAATCGATTTCTTGACCTTGAAAATGTTACAATTGATACCTCATTTCTCATTGTAACCTACCTTTTTACAATTGACACTTCATTTGTCATTGTAGCTTATCTACGTGCTGAGATATACATTTTTGTGTGTTTTGGCGGCCATATTGACCGCCATCTTGAAAGTAGTATTTGCACACTATTACCACTATGATAAATCGATTCCTTGACCTTGGAAATGTTACAATTGACACTTCATTTGTCATCGTAGCTCACCTGTGAGCTGAGATATTACACATTGTTTTGGGGTAAAAAATTACCCCTCTTCGTCCTCCGTGTATCGTAAAATCTTTCCGTCCTGCGAAGGTTAAATGCGTGATCGTTTGTTAACACCGTGCAGGAGTTGATGAAGCTGATGGGTATGCGTACGTGGCTCTACTGGTCTTCGTGGTTCGTCAAATACCTTCTGTTCATGCTCACCTCTGTAATCATTTTGACGGTTTTCTACCACGCTCCGATGTCAAGAAACGGACCAGTGATTGCCCACAGCTCAGCCACCGTCACATTCGTCTTTCTCCTACTCTACTCTCTATCCGTCATCACCTTCTCCTTCGCTATTTCTACTCTTTTTTCCAAAGGTAAGGATATATGTGCAGGAATTCTCAACTGCATGTAAGGCAAATAGAGGCGAGGTAAATGTATAATCCCCTATCACGTGAGATTTGATATCAGGCGTTACACGTGTTAAGTTGTGTTATATTCTGTACATCGATCGCCATCCAAGTTATTTTGTTTTTAATAGGCGACCCTATTTAAGCAGGACATTGATTATCTCCGGATCTGCCTTTTGAGTCCAAGTTAGTTTTACACTCTGTAAACTTTGATGTGTTACAATTTTCTGGGATCAATTTAAACTGATTGATTGATTGATTGGAAGTGAGCTGACACAATGAACAACGTCGAACATCGGCGAGAGTGGATGATGTCGAGACTGAACTCTAAGCTGTGGAAGAAAAAAGTCCAAAAGCTCTGACATCACTGTCTCGTATGAAGAGAACAACTCTGAGGCTGTCAACGAAGAAGAAGCCTCGACGTTGTTGAATAGAAATTTGACCTCAAAGGCTATTCATTTAAACTTATTGCATTCCATTACTGTAAGTTTTTAGACAATTTGCCATGCGACCGCTCTGACTATTGACTAGACTAAGTGTAAACTTACATAGTCGTTTTGAATTCTTCGATACTCCTCACACTCGTTCATTATCTGTTTGTTCGTTCATACTCTAAATCTTTGTTCACAGCCAGCTATGGATCGAACATCAGCACCATACTTTTCCTTTTATCTTACGTGCCTTATTTCTTCCTGAGCATCGTCTATAACGATATGACTCTTGCGGAGAAACTAGGGGCATCGGTGGACTTCAACGTTGCCATGGGATTCGGATGTCTCAAGATACTTCAGTTCGAAGCCCTCGGTAAGTCACTAGTGGCGATTTATTGCTGTTTGTTTTGAACGTAGAATTGATGGGTCAGAAAACTTTTACCACACTATTATACGTTGCTTCGTGGATTCGATAAGAAAGATAATGTTTGACATTGACAAAGCGCGTTAGATCGTTCAGTACACGAAGACCTCAAAATGGCGTGACACCCATTCAAACCAGCAGCGGTGATGAAGGATATCACAGGATCAATTTATTCAAAAAAGAACGTGTCAACGTCAAACTGTCGCTGTGGCAACTATGTTATATTTACATTGCACATTTCACATGATATTCTAATAAGATGCCGATATGAAGTCAGAGATTGTGCGCTTTAATTGCCCCACGGTTTGAAACACTGTAAAGCAGAAGAAAATGTGAATACGCGCCCAGTTTCAGTCAAAGATGACGTCAGGTTTCTCCGAACTAACGGTATCAGTTTATAGGTGCTTAAATATAGAAGTGTATGGCATGTAAAGCTGCGAACGATCACTCGAATCATTACTACAGGCTTTCATGTGCGGCTACTTTATAGACGTTTTAATACCGGAGACAGCAATAATAATTTTTTTTCGTTTAATATTTTCAAACTGACAATAACGCAGTATGATTACAAATCAGTATGAACGGATGATCACAAGTTATTACAGGAGTCGAACTTAACTGCATACGGCAGCCATCCAAGGCGCCCATCACGTCATACATCTCATTTTTAACAACGCGCCATCTCGCGAATGAAAATAGGTTGAGTGGACTGTTTTGGGAGGGTTGGTTGCGGGAAGCGATCCCGCTTAGTACCGCTTGCTCTTCACGCCAGTGATGTTACCACTACTCTATGGACCCCCTAGTGTCAGTATTATCGTTATTAAACTACGTTGAGTTATTGTATACTAGAGACTCGAAGACTTAGTAGCTGAGGCCATTGATATGATTTCCATTTATTAGTTCACCAACATTAAACATGAATTCTTGAAAATATATAGTACAGAATATTGAAACAGAATTATCAAACAGAATATAAAGAGAGCTAGACTAAACAGAGGCTTTCAGGCGTCGGAATAAATAACGTGAGACGTGTCTGATCTTCAGGACACGTCGAGCTGGCCAAATATAGGCCTAATTTATTTAAGCAATACATTTGACTATGAAAACGGTGTGGCTGTTTAAATTTCACCAGGCACTGGCGCACAATGGAACAACATTTGGTCTTCGGGAGACGGTCACACGATGGCTCACGTTTTACTAATGCTATTGGTAGATACAATTATTTACTCGATGCTTACCTGGTATTTGGATGCTGTTATACCCGGTGACTTTGGAACTCCGCAACCGTTCTATTTTCTCTTCACGGTCAGTATAATGGTTCTTTCTTACAAACAGAATTAAGTCGATTTATCGATACACCCAAGCATTAGAACGTCGCTTTGTTCAGTACGCAGAACGTAATTAGGCAAGCTCGTAAGAGAGTAAGGAAAACAGTAACAGATGAGAGCGGGAATTAGAGTATTATTAAGCTATGAAAACGAGAGATAAAGAGAGCAAAACAGACAGAGTGAAAACAGCAGAGAGAGACAGAGAGAGACAGAGAGAGAGACAGAGAGAGAGACAGAGAGAGACAGACAGAGAGAGACAGACAGAGAGAGACAGACAGAGAGAGACAGAGAGAGAGAGAGAGAGAGAGAGAGAGAGAGAGAGAGAGAGAGAGAGAGAGAGAGAGAGAGAGAGAGAGAGAGAGAGAGAGAGAGAATGAGAGAGAAAGAGTTGAAGCGACAGGGCAAACACGAGAGACGGAGGCAGAGAGGGAGGGGAGAGAGAAAGAGAGGAAAAGAGAAGGAAGGAATGATAGCAAGGAGAAGGCGATGGAATGGATAAGCACAGAGAATTAAGGCACACGTGAGTTTTCTAAAACGTGAAACCAGACCACTGCATTGTCGTATATCTTTAGCTTTTATTTGATCTGCCAAAAGCGGCCATTATGCTAGTATTCGATCAGTATGACTTCTAGGTATATTATGTTTGTGAAGTTGGCTATTTCTTTGGTTTATAACATACGTATCATCAAATCCTTAACACATGATTTTAAATCTAGGTTTTAATTGTTCGAATAAGTACTATTAAGAACCAAGAGTATCGAAGTGTACTTAAATGTTCTATTTGTTCGTCTGCAGAAGGAGTACTGGATCGGTAGAAAAAAAGATAAGATAATGATGTCGGACGAAGATTTCATGACGCTGGTTCCAGAAGATAAAAGACCGTTCTTTGAAACTCCATTGCAGAATGCTAAAGCAGGAATTCAGATCAGAGGACTGACTAAGGTTTGACCGTCAATCAATCAATGAATGTTATTATTGCCGGCACGTCTATGAAACTATTGGCTTGCAATACAAGTTGATTGACCGACAAGTTACAGTGTGCTAGGAGAAATGTTGTGAGTGCAAAAGAAAATTCAGACAGTGTCTGCTGAGCACAATTATAATTTGAAATTTGTTAAGCGACAATTATTCTAAAAAATATATACGAGGTTCTCTAATCTACATTAACCTAAATCAGGGGTTCCCAACCTTTTCTATGCCTCGCACCCCTTGGAAATATTTTATTAGCGCTCGCACCCCCTACAAAAGTCACATTTGAAGACGACTAAGTCACATTTCTATTTTTTGAACTACAGACTGAACCACATACACTCATACAGTACTGTGGGTGAACAAACTGAACTAAAAATGAGCTTTTCACTCAGTGCATAAAATGCACAAATAAATTCATAACGCTACAAAGAATGCACTGGGGTTTTTGTACGTCATCATTTCCTGTTGTGCAAGTGAAACCAAAGCGCACATACTCATCATTCCATTTCCTTCTTTTTGAGACGATGAAAAATGAAGGGTTAATCTGCGAACCAGCAAGAGAAAAATATGAGCTAATTTACCTGTTCATAAAGCCCGTTTTGACAAATTTTTCCTGCTCATTGCTTCTTTCAAAAAATATAATGTCAATATATGACATTGCACTCAAAGCAAAAATAATGACCTACAAATTCCGGCACACTGCAAGACACCGGTTGCACTACGATACAAATACTGCATGCACACACAATTACTACATTTATTAATATCAAGTTCTGTTATAATAAAATAAATGTGACCTCGCCTTCAATGCAACCAATTTTTGTAACAAGTTAATTTCGTGACATTTGTATTAACATGACGGATTTTCTATCAGCCGATAAAAAAAGTTTGCCTACTCTTTCTCGCACCCCCTGAAATGCCATCTCGCACCCCCTGGGAGTGCGGGCACCCCTGGTTGGGAACCCCTGACCTAAATGCTGTTAAAAGTAATCGAGAACAAACTTTCATCAGTAAACAGAACGGCGATGCATACAAAACTACAGAGTTGGAGCAAATGCCAACCGATTGCTATCCAAAAATGACAGACGACATGATGTTCGAAGTTCCTGGACCAATTTGTAAGTAAGTGATGAGCGATGACGACAGGTTCACACATCACAGGCATTCTTCGGTAGGTCGAAACGCCACGAGTCATTAACGGCCGAGGTCACTCAACATATCTGCGTCGCATCTCTATCTACTCTGAGAAGGAAATAACCCGACTGCAGACAGCTTACATAGGTCCGTTGACCCAAGAGTCAAATAGTGAGTCCATTCCTTCTGGTGCACTCACCTAGGGCAAGGCAATATCCATATATGTATAAAAGTCCAGCTCTGTCCGTTATGTAATTACGCTATGACTCATGCTACCCCGCACGCCGGAGGCCGCTTTCTCGACTTCCGCCCTCATACATAATTATATACCAGTGGGTGTAGACTAAAATTGCCTACGGCCACTCTAGACTAACGCTCTCAATCAGCCTCTCTAATAAAAGGCCAGATCATGCTACCTCGGACGGCAGAGGTCGACTTCAACCGCTTGGGGGCAGAGGCTGACTCCAGTCGGTGATTCGACTCAAGCGGCAGAGGATTTTTAAAGAAATTTCCTCTCGTGGGGATATTTTGAAAAGGCATTTCTCGCGCGTAACTTTAAGTCATATAGCACTGAATCAGATAAACTTGGAAAAGGACATATACTTTAAATATTTGAACTTTTTTTCAGGAGTCAAATCATCGAAATAAAGTAAACGATCAAAATGAAACAAATTAAATTTGTAATTATTTCAAGTTCAAGAATTATTTCAAGTCCAAGAATAAGCATTGCACAACTGCATACAAGAACAAAATATAGAATAGCACTGATTACTGAAACAAGATAAATGTCAAGGAAACTAGAAAAAATGGCCAGCTTCTAAATTTCTGAACGAAATCTCTTTTTGAGTAAACGTCTAAACTGGGCTCACGTTCTCTTCGATTCCTGCCAGAAAGAACAGGCTCGCCGACAGAATTTCCGGGCACCTAGGCAGAACAGTCAAGGGCCTCTGAACAATCTTTAGGCTTTGTGAGAAATTTTGAAAAAACAAAAAATTATTAAAAAAACAAAAATGATAAGTAAGGTAATATTCAGATGCCTAAAGTTTAAACTGAATGTAGCTAATATTACATTTTACAAGGCATAAATCATAAGTTGATTGCGGGCCCCTAAAAATCGCCGGGCCCCTGGGCATTTGCCCCTCCAACCCACTCCCTCGGCAGGCCTGAAAAAGAAAATGTACAGCGGCCACTCCATTCAAGGCAATGTGAAGTCGTGCATTGATTTGTGTCATAGTACATACTAGTTCTGTGATCGTCCACAATCAAGTTGTGAATGATATTATTATTTCAGTTTCCATTGAATGCGGCGACAAGGTCGCTATTAAATTATAGAGATTTCACATGGTTTGCATTTATGGTATATCATAATCGTAAGATCACACAAATGACAACAAATAATGATATGGGACTAAAAAAAGCAAAACTCACTGGTGGGGAGAACGGCAAGGACTAGTGGGGAATTCCCCACCAGTCAACATGTTAAAAAATGCCCTGGCAAGCGGTCAGATAGACAGGGAGGGATGGACAAAAGGAAGGAAGGCATAGCCATACGGAAGAGGCCGACTCCAGTGTCTTACGACGCAAGCGGTCAGATAGACAGGGAGGGATGGACAAAAGGAAGGAAGGCATAGCCATACGGAAGAGGCCGACTCCAGTGTCTTACGACGCAAGCGGTCAGATAGACAGGGAGGGAGGGATGGATGGATGGGGAGAAGGAAGAAAGCCTTCGGAAGGCACAGACAGACTGTGTCATCATTGGCAATAATTTATTGCATCAATCTTCGAGCAATGGCAGGCATAAGTTACACGGCATACATTGCACACTATGCACAGCAATGTGACAAAATCAAGCATTCCAATAAACAAGTCCTTTTCTCTTCCTATCAATACATTCATTTGCTTTAACAATCCGTCATATATGACTAGAAGAAACTCTACAAGTGACCTCCAACACGTCTGAATTATTGAGCAGCTTCTTTATTACCACAAAATTATATAGTTTAATAACTTTAATTTGATTTGAAATAAAGAAATTAGTATTCGCATGAAGTGCACTACAAGCTATATGACTTAAAGCTTATATTGATTGACGACGTTATCATTATTATATGAACACTATAAAATTTATAAAATCAGATTAAATTACATTTTAACAATAAACCAGTTACACAAAATTCATTTAACTAAAATGAAATCATTGTTTATGTGAACTTCGATCTAAATAGGCCTACTAACCTGTAGACTACACTGACTTCATTTGAGGTCATGCATGTTGTGGACTACAGCGAATTGATTGCCGTCAATTAGTATAGAATTCTTTCCTGTAGAACTTCGGTTCCAAGGAGAAGCCAGCAGTTAACAACCTTAACATCGATATCTATGAAGGCAACATAACCGCTTTATTGGGTCACAACGGAGCGGGAAAAACAACGGCCATGTTCATGTTAACAGGTAAGTAATAATACTTACATATTAGCCAAAACATATTTATCCTCTTCATAAGTTTATTTTTGCTATTTTTGTTCTTCTTGTTCTTTTGGTTCATTTCTTGTTCTTATATACTTGTTCAATTTTTCTTTGATTTTTTTCCTCTTTTTTACTCTTCGGTTAGGCTAGTTCTATTTCTTATCTTCTTGTCTTTTCTTTTCTTATTCTTATTCTACTTTTTCTCCTCCTTCCGCTTTTTAATTCCTTTACACTCGTCAGGGTCATTCCCACGACATCATCATCACCTGATTCGTCATCACTATAATTTTAGTTGTCCGTAATACAAAAGTGGTGAAAATTGGACTAAGTAATAATAATAATTTTAAATTATCTAACTTATCCCTACTGCGTCTCCCAGTGACATAAACTCGCGAGAAATCAGACTCAGCACATGGTCGTCATTGCATAATAATTCTTTACAAATAATTTACGTATCTTTAAAGTTTTAGTGTGATTGACCAGCCAGAGTTTGTTGGCTTTGCAGGGTTTCTGCCACCGTCGAAAGGAACAGCCTACGTAAACGGCTTCGACATAACGCTAGAAATGGATAAGATCCGACAAAATCTCGGCCTCTGTCCACAGCACAACATACTCTTTGATAACCTAACTGTCGAAGAACACCTTCTGTTCTTTGCCCGTGTAAGTAACAACGTGTTAATATCGTCTCAACGTTACAAGCTCACCATTCAAGACACTTGTAAGTAAATGAAAAGCTCAAATATTGCATAGTATTCTGTTATTATTATTATTTTTAAATTTTTTCCCAATATAATCTTTTTTTACAGGTGATCAAAACTATTATCAACTTAGACCTTGACGGATAGGGCCCATTCAAGACAAATCTGTTCCTAATTAATATTAAAGTCCCTGAGGGATCATTTTTACCTCGGGGTATAAAAAAATTATCATAATAACATAATCGGCTTCTGGAACGGCCTCTCGGACGAGACGGCGACTTGTACAGCGTCGGAGAGAAAAGTTTGGTTTTAAATTCGTTTGTGCAAATACCTATACAGTTTCAAGTGTATACCTGCTTGCCTCTCACCATCGCAGGTTGGAGTTGGCACACCCGGAGGATATGAAGCCGTTGTAAATGCGGGTAGGCGCTTCTTAGATGAAAATTCGTACAGGGTCCATATTCGCAAACGCCTTCAATAGTCTGTACAGAGACCGTATGCTGTCCGCAATAGAATTATCACCGTTTTGGCGTCTTGCTTACGTGAGGCCCCAGAACTCCGGCTTGGGCAATTCACCTTTTCTCACAAGTCGGCCCGCAAAAGGATGATCCTCTTGGCTCGCTGCCTCTTTGCTTGGCATGGCAATCAATGCTGTAAAATGACAAAATCTATCATCAACCTTAGTTTTGCGATAATTTGACGACTTCTTCCTGGGGAAGTCTCCATAGTTGTTACAGATGTGGCGAAGATAGATGATGAATGCAGTTTGTTGGGGCTGGAAATTAATTGCTCAAAATGCGGAATCATTTCTCATACTTCTTACCCCTCAAATTCTTCAGCAGTTCTCCACCGTTAGACCAGAATCGACCTGTTTTTTGGGCGCACCACTATCCACCGCAGATGTTCTCTTAGCATGTCTTCAATTTCGATGTATGGAACTTGCTTTAGCAGTTGCCAGATTAGGATGCAAAGCCAAACACGTGGCTCTAATCCTCATGAGTTAGTTTTCGGAAATTGTGGCCGTTTTCCTCTCTCCAAGGTGAAGGTCTTTGCTCAAGTCTAGACCTCACCTCATCCGTCGACCAATGCTTCAGGCTTCTCTTCCAGTTAAGGCTGGTGGATTTGCATTCGTCGGATGACTTCGCTTGTGCTTCCTTCTAGGGACCTGCGAATCACAAATTTTCAGTCGAATCGAATCTCGAATCGAATCGGGGGTAAAGGTTCGAATTCGAATCGAATCTCGAATCGAATCAGCGGATATACCAGTTTGATATTCATGAAGCCTGATAGCACAGGTGTAGGCCCCTACCACGTGCAGTTTCAATATATCAATAACTGTTCTGCAGTTTAAAATCAATTAAACTAAAGATTAAGCTAATTAACAGAATTAAAAATGACACAAATAATTTATGAGTTAAGTAAGTAAATATATTCTGTTTTGTACCAATTACATAATCGCACTTTGATGTACATACATCTACGCGTAGTATAACTTTCTAACAGGCCCACATTAAGGGGGGTGCTAAGGGTGCTGCAGCACCCGGGCCCGCAGTTCTGAGAGGTCCGTATTTTCGGATGTACATTAAAAATTGTGATTGTACTTGTAATTGGGCCCCGCGCTGATGGCTATAGTATAGGCTATAGGTAATCACAGCACCCGGGCCCGCACTAGCCTTAATGCGGCCCTGCTTTCTAATTATAAACCCTTTTCTTGCCTGAGGGTTTGCTGTCGTCGCATGCCGCGTTGCACGCAGAAATTCAACAAACAATAAACGGAGTAAACAATTAAAAGTAAAAACTAATTGTTTTAAAATGTTTAAAACGATTAGTTTTTGCAACAAAGTGCGTTAAGAGCTAATCGCTAAAACGAATCGAAATTTTTCGAATCATCACATCATTTTCGAATCGAATCGAATACCGCCGTCCGATTCGTTTTCCAATCGAATATCGAAGCTTCGCAGGTCCCTACTTCCTTCCTTCCTCCCTTCCTTCCTTCCTTCCTTCCTTCCTTCCTTCCTTCCTTCCTTCCTTCCTTCCTTCCTTCCTTCCTTCCTTCCTTCCTTCCTTCCTTCCTTCCTTCCTTCCTTCCTTCCTTCCTTCCTTCCTTCCTTCCTTCCTTCCTTCCTTCCTTCCTTCCTTCCTTCCTTCCTTCCTTCCTTCCTTCCTTCCTGGCTTCTGCTGCAGGCAACCACTCTCTCCAATCCTCCACGCTAGCCAATGTGGATTCCAACATGCACGCACTATGGGGCATCGAAAGCCAAATATCGAACTGTGGTGCGCGATTGAATAACGAGGCTGAAAGATTTGCTGCCGGCTATTTTAATCGCAAAAAAATGGCTAAACGCAGTTATTCATAATTTTCTTTCATAGATAAATGCTGAGAGCAGCAATTTTTTGTATGATACATCAGGTCTAGTTGTTGATTTTAGCTAAAGGGGAGCCCAACTGATAGGGCTCCAAAGGCAGTGAACGAAATGATCAAGGTCTTGCACATGGAAGGGATAATCAATGTACCAGCGAAAAAGCTCTCCGGCGGACAGAAAAGAAAGCTCAGTGTCGGAATTGCGCTCATCTCCGGTTCAAAGGTAAGCAATCACAAAATACGCTCACAACAATTACGTTTAACCACTTTTATACATTTTGCTACATTACAAGTGTATTTTCAAGCAGCAGCACGTCCTGAACTCATTGGCCCGAATGTTGATCTGAACCCGCAGTTCTGATCACGTCTCATAGCCCAGTAAGGTGAGATTGGCTGCGTATAAGGTCAGCTACACGATATATATCAATAGCCTATCATATAAGTCTTACTGAAGATTCAACTAATCAACCTAGCACATGTTGCAATTCATCATCTTTATAGCGCTGTCGGTCACCTAGCTCTCTTTCATCAGATACACTAAATCTGTTTATCTATCAATGGCATCAGAGACTACGGTTCTGAATTCTCTCGATGTAGAGTCAGCAATATTGCACCAGATATCGAGAATTGTGTATCTTTCGCATTATTCACAACAATATTTCGTGATAAACATTTGTCGAGCGGCTTTAGATCTATAAGATCCATCTTACTTTTGTTGTCTATCATGTCGCCGTCGTCGCTTCGCGATGCCAGGCTACTAGAATGGATCAACATTGTCCAGCGTTTTCTATCTCGTATTGCAACCATTAGGCTGGTCCCGGATAGTCCAATCCATCCAAGGATGTTGTCAATCCAGCTACAAAGGCTACCGCGGTCTACCGCGGTTGCGAACCCCTTCTACAAGACCCGTCATCAGGCTGCCTTCGATTTTGTCCCTTGGCTGCCTCATGATGTGTCCGAAGTATCGTAGCTTGCGGGTTCGGACGTGGTTTGGTCCTCGCCAGCGTGTAGACTTGTTTGGTGGTCATCCTTTTTGTCCAGGGAATTGTCAGAAACTTTCGGACGCACTTATTCACGAACGCTGGGATGCGTTTCTCTTCTTCTTTCTTTAGCGTCCAGGCCTTACATCCGTATGTTGCTGTCGGCCATACCAATGCCTTTAAAATCCGTACTTGGGTGTCATATGTATTGACTTGTTCTTCCATATATTCGTCAGTTTCACCATTACTGCCATCCCCATGGCCAGCTTTGATTTGACATCGTCCTTGCAGTCCGCCTCTTCAGTTACTCTGTTCCCCAAGTACACAAAGTATTTTACCTGTTCCAGTCCTCCGGCGTCCACTTTTATCTCGAGTTGCGTGACAGCTGTTATTAACCCATGCCTCTAATTCCTCGCTCATTTGATGACGAATAGAAATATGTTTTAAATTACTTTCTCTAAGTCTTTTTGTCCATTTCAAATTGACAAAAGAAACTAATCACAAAACATAATGTAACATATCCTTTCTGTTTTCTTTACTATTGCCATGTGCACATTGTACAGTCGCATTCCGGGCTGACTAGTCTGTATTGGCTTTTGGCTACAAGCACGACATCCTGTTTTATAATGAATTGCAGTTCGTGATTCTGGATGAACCGACGTCTGGCATGGACCCAGAGGCACGCAGACAGACATGGGATATTCTACAGAGCCAGAGAAAGAACCGGACGATGATTCTATCGACGCACTACATGGACGAAGCCGACATACTGGGCGACCGCATAGCCATCATGTCCGAGGGAGAGCTAGAGTGCTACGGGACGCCCATGTTCCTGAAAAACAAATACGGTAAGAAATTCTCAGCTGCCTTTTTTCATATGTCGATTGCTGCTATTGTATCTTCGTCGTCGGTGTTGTCGATCACTACCACCACTTCCATCGCCACCACTACCACGACCACCCTTGTTGTCAGCTCCACGACCACCACCATCACCAGCATCATGATCAGTATCATCACTCTCTATTAATATTATTTTATTATTATTAACTTTATTATTATTGTATTGTACCCAGTACCCGCCAATCAGAGGCGCTCCAAGTGCTAAAGTCCCGGGTAAAAACGCACGTTTTAAGGCTGGAAAAAATTATGGCAGGATCGCAAGATAGCAGGTTGGCACGGACTGAAGGGGAGTTGATTTCAAAATGAAGGGCCAATACTCACGGAGGCGCGGTACTGGGCCATGTCCGTTTTCACATGGGGAACAAACAGGTCCAGACGATCACAGGAGAGGAACGAGCGAAAGGAGCCAACCAAGATTGGCCGACATATAGAGTCGCAGAGGTATTTAGGGACAAGTCCCAGGTAAGGTCGGAGATGAGGATAAATACCTTCAGTTGGACGCGGCCAGCTCAAGCATGAAATCGGAAATAGGGGAGAAGCGCGAGAGGCGGGCATTTGGTCTGGCAGCTGCATTAAGAACCGATTTCAGAAGGAAAAGGCGGACTTTAGGGAGACCAATAAAAAGGGAATTGCAATAATCTATACGAGAGCAAATGAAAGCATGGGTTGTGGAAGTTAAAGACCAGAGAAGAGACATCTTCGGATAGCCTTCAGGCGTCGCAGATGGTAGAAACAGGAGCTGGTCAGATATGTGAGAAGGAAAGAGAGTAATCAAGAGTGACGCCCAGGTAACGGACAGATGCTGAATAGGTAAACTAAGGCAAACTTCAAGCCAAGAGAGGGTTGTCAATATTGACTAGCTGCTTTCGAGTATCCAGCCAAATCAGTTAGGACTCTGACGGGTTTCAAGGAAGTCGATTAGAGGACAGCCATGCCTGTAGGTCCGGCGAGAGAGCATCAATGCGAGCAATAAAGGAGAGCTGGGCAGACGGGGACTCATGCACACAAGCCTGCGCGTTATCAAAGTAGAGGTGGCCAGTAGATAGATGTTTTACAGAAAGAGAGGAAATATCAGCTGTATAATAAAGTAGGTAAAGAAGAGGGCCAAGTACAGATCCTGAGGGACACCAAATTTAACTGCCACCCATGGTGTTCTGGAGTCTCCCAGTATAATATGTAAGTAATATGATACAAAGAATCAGAAAATACTTAATTTTGACATTAATGATACATATAATACATGTTAAGTAGCATGGTTACATAAATTAAAAGACACTTATGATTAAAGATAAAAAAACAATATTAGTCTATTCTCAATAGTATCAGCAAGATTATTATCAATCTATTCTTGCTATTAAGCTAAGTACTACTAATAATGAGGACTGATTTCTGAAGGCGTTGGATATCACCTGACGATAGTGAAGACGTCATCGTGTGATGTGGATCAGCTACCATTAAGTCTCAAATTCCCATGGCCCACATGGTGAGCGATGAAGCTGAGGAGGTTAGGTTCGCTCTGCCGAGTAATCAAGCCTCGAAATTCGTGGGACTCTTCGAGACGCTTGAGACAGATGGCAAAACCCTCGGCATCGACAGTTTCGGGGTCTCGGTCACGTCAATGGAAGAAGTCTTTATCAAGTCAGTCTTTACATAATTTGTAGGCCCCTACACTGTGTCCGGAAAAATGATAGCTTAAGGTAGTATGAAAATAACTAAGAAATATTCATCGATTTTTAGCATTTCAAAAGCCATTTTAATCCTGACATAATTAGCAACAAATGTTTAATTTATTAGCGTTTCCCGCAAAACAATTAAGTCAAAATAACGTCGTTAACTTACAAATTTAACAAACAAAACTGCTAGAAAATGGCCTTCAGCCAAGAAGACAACATTATTGTGAAATTTTTACGGAAAAACAAACATTACGGCGCAAAACAGTTTAGGTCTTATTAGACATTTTTTAGACAAGGTTTGGACATTAGGCGGTCAACAGAAGCTTCCAAGAAAAATTGATTTAACCGGATCGTCTGAGCGCCGTGCGGATTCCGGTAGACCGAGAACTGCACGGAAAAATGAAAATATCAAACAAATGCAAGAACTTGTTTTAAGTCAAGAAGATAAGCTAAAGTCGCGTCGAATGATAAGAGAAATCACTCGAGAAATTTGCATTTCAAAAACTTCCCTGCGTGAAATTGTCAAGAAAGACCTTGCCTTAAAATGTTTAAAAAAAACGGGTGATGGAATCAACTGAAGCCAATAAGCACGTACGACTCGAGCGCTTAAGGCAACTGTTGGAGTTACTATCTTTCTCACATGGCAAATTTCATATGATTCACAGACGAAAAGTTGTTTACCATCGCAACACCAAAGAACAGTCAAAATGATCGCTTATATGCTGCCGCCGGAACTCAGAAGGAAAAGATAATTTATATTAAGCTGTTCGTATGCTTCGTACTCGACTTTTAAACCTATTCGGTCAGTCATGGTTCCGGTTGGTGTATCCGCTCTTCGTAAGACTGAAATCCATCATTTTCATAGAACCCGGAGGGACAATAAATGGAGCTTACTACCGGGATTGTGTGCTGTGGGAAAACAGGTTGACTGATATTCGGAAACAAATTAGATCACAAGGTGTATATATTCTGGAATATTCGGATTATGACACATTTCAACACGATGGCGCTCGAGCTCACCGAACTCGTGAAACTGTTGAACTGCTGACAAAGAAGACTCAGGATTTCATGCCTCCTAATCTTTGGCCGAAAAACAGCCTGGACTTAAATCGGGTTGATTTCATGATTTGTGGAAAAAATGCAAAAATGGTTTACAGTACAAGGATCAGAGACATTGAAGAACTCCGTGAGCGAATCGTTAATGCCTGGGAAGAATTTGATCAGCTGGTTATCGGCGCCGCTATTGGCCAATGGCGCGCGTGTTGAAGCTTGTATTGAGGCCGAAGGCGAACACTTTCAACAAATCTTGTAGTCTAATATTATTTAGATATATCAATAAAAATTATACTAAAATTTATAATCGATAAACAACATTTAAAAATAATATAGAAATTTTAAAGATAATTTTTGTGCTGTCCTTAGCACCTGAATTCTGACGTCATTATTGGACGACAGGAACTTTCATAGTTTAGTCAGTATTAGCTAATAATGTCAGGATTAAAACGGTATTGGAATGTTAAAAATCGATGAATATTCACTACTTATTTTCATGTTACCATAAGGTATCCTTTTTTGCGGACACAGCGTATGTGTAATATATTTCTATTCTTAGCTTTAACTTAAATTGGCGCAATATGATTTTTTTGCTTTTCATTAGAATCTGAAAAATGTAAAAACTAGTAGGAATAACACAACATGGCATAGGCCTAACAGAAACACAAAATAGGAGCAGATAGCTGCAAAACCTGCAAACGTAGCATTGTCACATTTCTGCCCAGAGGCCTATATCAGAATCATGACAAAGTTTAAAAAGTTCAATGTTGCAACCGTACTCTTTGCCACAAACACTTATTTCACTGTTATTATGACTTCCATAAAACAATCGACTAAAAAGTTTAATTTACGTAGATGAGGTAGACCTATATAAGTGAGGTTCATACGGGTAGAACAGTAATGGATGCTTTAACAGATTCTCATTTTAAGTAGGCCCTATGCCATTTATATTTTTCTGCATAGGCTACATTATTCCAACACACGTTCAGCTAAAGCAGTTATCACGCTGTCAGTAGTAGAAAATTGCGATGCTGCGATTAGGGATGTGAATCTTTTTGGTTATTTGACCGTAGAGTAAAGGATTCGTCTACACTGGAAGGCGGACCAAAGATGAGCATGGCGGACGATGCAGACGTACTAAGAGACACTTCATGTTAAGTTCTTTCTTTTTATATTTCCTTAGTGATAACCAGTCAGAAACGTAAGCATTACTCTTGTGTTAGCTAGCCAACCCGTAGGGAAAAGCTTCCTATTGGTTGTCAAGATGAATAATAGCTAATGAATGTTTCCCTCATCCTCCGAAGTCTTCTCTTACCTTCACCTCTGACTCCCCGGTCCGCAATCTTTGTATTAGTTTTGATGCACATCTCTCCTTTTCTAACCACATCTCCAACCTCTCGCCCTCCTGCTTCATGCACATTCGTGCCCACGTTTGACCTTAAAACTGCCTCCACCATTGCTACCTCCATTGTTCATTCAAATCTTGACTATTGCTTGACTCTTCCTGAACCTCGAATCCACCCAAATCAAGCGTCTGCAACTTATTCAAAATTAACTAGCCAGAGCTTTCACTAGATCGCCCAAACATCATCATATCACTTTCATCCTCAAATCGCTCCATTGGCTAAAAATCACGAGCGAATTCATTTTAAATTCCTATCACTTACCTACAAACTCCCTACAATATTCCCAGCCGTTGGATCGTTAGGGTGTCTCGGTTCGACAATAGGTGACCGTTAGTGGCGACACCTCATGGGTTGGACGATGAATCATCAAGATCTGGACGAGTCATGGGATATCTGGTGTATAAAAGGGCGGGATAACAGGTTCTAAAATATATAGTTTGGAGATTCGGTCTTGAGCCATTGCATCGACCTCCAGTCTCGACTGTGGGTGTGGATAGTCTTGGATGGGCGAAGCGACGAGGCATCAAAACGAGGCTAACCAACGAGATCGCCCTAACGTAGTCGTCCAGGGAGCCTGTGACGAATCTGACGATATAAGAATAAGGGTAGGAATAATTCTCTTGCTGCTGAGCCGCGTATTGCCTTTTATGGAGCGCTATTTTGGTTGGACGTTGGTGTATGTTGGACGATTAAAAGGCTTCTACGGTACTTCGGTGTTGACTCTAAGTATACCACGAGAGCCGAACCAATCCACAATTATTCGTAGGGGAGTGGGTTTCGGTCACTGAACCACTGTGCGCCCACGGAAAACAAAATGACCCCGGTTTCGCGACATCATTATGTTTATATTGAAGATGACCAATTATAATAATTAGACTGATAACCATGAGACATGGCAGAGCTTTAGCTCATAGTGCGCGCGCCTGGATATCCTTATTAAAAATCTTTCTGGGTTAGTGCTCACAATCTCTGATCTATACTAGTGCACCCATCATGACTTCTTGCTAATGGTCAATCAGTGGCGGCGCCACGATCTGAAAAGTAGTACGGCAAATTAGAGGATCGAGGCGTTTAACGGACAAAAAGTGGTACGGCAAAAGTATGTTGTTGCCGTGCCACCTTAAAAAGTGCACGGCAAAAGTATGTTGTTGCCGTGCCACCTTAAAAAGTGGTACGGCAAAAGTATGTTGTTGCCGTGCCACCTTTAAAAGTGGTACGGCAAAAGCCGCGCCAAAGATATAGGCGGCGTCGCCACTGTGGTTAATAGATTATATTAGATTAGTAACAGTCAGCATAAGACAAAACTAAGTAGGCCTATGAGAAAATGGCTAATCGCAATCCCGAGACAAATCGTGATGCAAATCTAATCTATTCTAGTCTAGTGTCGTAGGCTACTCTAACCAAAATATATTGTTGTCATTATAGACCATATTATACATAATGGTCACAAGTATTTATGCGAATAGGTGGCATGTAATCGCCGTGAAATTAAAGCTGGTTCATATGTACGTTTTTAATATGCTTCTAATTATATGAAGATATAGAATTTCATTTCGAGTTTGTGTACAAACACTTGGCACTAAAATTCAAGTTTTTCTCATAGTTTGCATTGTATTTATTGACCCGCCTTTACATTTCGTGTAAAATGTCAAAGGTCTGTGCAGGTCAGTAAAACACAACAGAGAATAAAGTAAATTTTAAGTTTCTTAACCCTCTACCGCATGAATTTTTTTTAAAATTTTTTTTTAAAACTAAAAATATTTTTTTCTGTTGGTATTAGGGTACACACTATGGAAAAAATGTTATCTAAACAAAAAAAATTTATTAAAGGTGAATAAATGACGAAAATGTATGAAATGCCAATCGGCATCTTCATGTACAATGTAACCAATCGAATGCATCTTCATGGGTCGGCAATATGTGCAAAATTATTATTTATTTTGCATAAATGTATCCACATAATGATGCAACAGCATGAAAGTTCATGTAAGAAAATGAAGCATACACTACAGAGAATGAACACGACCATCAAAGTACTCAGTAAATCTCAGCATAAAACCATCTTCAATGTTTTGTACTGCATTCTCCCTGATCGCAAGGGACAATTACACAAATAAATTACTGTTACTCCGTGTGAAACCGCTTGAAACAGTTTTTGTCCTTTGAAAAGCATAGACTTATGTTGCACTTTTCGCAGGAAACACGTGATTGTCCACTACAGCCAGGTAGACGGCAGCGCAGTCGGTTGACGGTCCAAGTTGGCCAGTGGCTGGTGTCGTCTGTGCGAACATCGGCAACTGGCACAGGATGCCTACGTTTTGCCTTCTTCGCGACCGATTGAAGCTGACTCTCCATGCTCGGTCGACCCGCTCTCTTCCTATTAGTGCCTTTATTGGACTTACACAAACCTACAGCAAAACCAGAGATCGAAACACATTACTATGCATACAAAATCTAATGTGCAGTATTTTTTTCAAAGTTTCACCTTCATAAGAAATTATTCAAAATTATATCAGTAATACACATGAGACTAAAATAAAAGATTGCATTCACTCAACAGAACTGAAAAAGACAAATTCAAGAAATAAAATATGATGAGAGAAATAATTCTGTGTCAGCAAGTAAAAGACAAATTGTTGAGTGAGACTATCACACTTGACTATCTTACCTTCTGCAATCTGAGCCTTGAATTCTGCCAATCTGAGAACTTCCGATGTGTTGTTTTGTTGCGAAAGAGCTCGCCTGTACAGTAGCCATGCGTTCACTACAGCCATGTCCAGAAAATGGAAGAACAGTCTGTGATACCATTTCTTTGATCGAATGGTAATTCGATAAAGTCCCATGAGGCTGTCAAGCAAATCTACACCACCCATATGCTGGTTATAGATGGAGATTATCTGAGGGCAGTCAATTTCCTTTCTTGCTTTCTGTGCCGAAAACCATCGCATCACTTTTATTCTGGGCTCTGTGCCCACATATGTTGAAAGAAGGTTGACGACTTTGTTGTCATACCACTGTACAAATGTAATGGTGACCCCATCTACATCAGTCGTGTACTCCGCCATGGATCCGCGGCCAATCTTCTTCAAATCTTTGTCAGATTTTGCTGAAAAACCCTGCAGCCTGTTCACTCTCACTGTCCCAACACTTTGTATAGATTGGTGTTCCAAATACACAAGCAGATCAATGCTAGTGAAATAATTGTCAAAGTACAACTTGTGTCCAACAGGTGGAATGGTCCTGGCCAGGCGCACTACGACGTTGGCACTTGGTCCACAATCCTTTTCTTCAGCAAGGACATGGTTTTCTTGACCCGTATACACTTCCATGTCATATGCAAAACCTGATTTACCGGAGAGTACCCAGATCTTGTAGCCCCACTTGTGAGGTTTGCTTTTATTGTACTGCTTCAGTCTGCTGCGACCTTTGAAAGGCACAACTTGTTCGTCTACACACAATGACTCCTCCTTAGGAATTGTATTGAGACAATCACGAATCTGTGTGATTAGTGGTCTGATCTTATAAAGTCGATCGCCATCTGGTTCTGCAGCCGTATTATCGTTGAAGTGGATGAAACGCTTGATTTCCTCCCATCTGTTGACTGTCATGACTTCCGATACGTTGTTTACTTTGTATCTGGCATTCCAGTATCTTCTTGCACTGGGTAGTACGATCAGAGACATCCACATGGTTATGCCCAGAAACTTTTCTAACTCTGGAACTGTCAGCTTGATGGGTTTATCAGGACGAGTTTGAACAGCGTAAAGGTTAGTCTGTTCAACGATATGCTGCTCCAGCGTAACCGGGAATACCTTCCTAAAAAACTGAATAGGAGTTTTTAATTCAACAACATCCGGACCAAGACTGACATCGCCGGAGAAGGGTGATCGCCTTTCTACCGTATCTTTAGAAGTTTTCTTTTTTTTTCTCCACAGAAGTCTGCGTTTCACTTTGCCTGCTCTAGTCTTGGATATCCCAGTGCTTGTTGTCGGCATGTTGAGGCACGGAGACTCCGGGCGCTCAAGGTCGCTGTGCTCTTCTGGAATTGCATCCCTGTCCACTGGTGGATTATCATCCTCATCATGCTCTTCTGAACTTTCATCCCTCTCCACAGGTGGATTATAATCCTCATCACGTTCGTTGTCTGATGACAACTGACTGTCATCACTCTCAACAGGAATTACTCTTCTAACCACCTTCTTCATCATCTTTCTTTTTCCATAAAACGATTTCACATTCATGGTAGACATCTGGTAAATCAATATACATGACAAATTATTGCATTTATAAACATTTACCACTCAATATTACTACTAAATCACAATTATACCTGACTTATCCAACAATGAAAAAGTTCTGTTGAAACGGAAAGCAGTCATCAGCATAGTGTTTATGTTGCATGATGGTGCCAATCGGCATGCGTGTTTCCTTTTCCCACCGTTGTAGGAGGATGTCATTAATATTCATAAACTTCAGTCGCAAATTAGCTTGAATATGCATATATTCAGCCTATCAGGGCCAATAAAACAGGTCACGTGACGCCAGCCATATCAGGCGCAGTACTCATTAATATGCATAAGACCTTAACAGGGAAAATGGCGGCCGTGATTATTTACAGTTTGCGATATCGATTTGCAAAGCGATCCAACCATGAGATAAAATATAATAAATACGCTTTACTCGGTGTGATTTCACAGTTAAACATTACGCTAACACTCTACAGTATTGGAAATTATTTAGTAGGCCCTATTGATATAAAATCTATAACACGTAGAACCCCTACAGACAATGCTTCAATTTACAGACCCATATTAAATTATATGAAATAAACATTATGACTATTGGTAGGCTATTGATTTCATAGTTGAACATTACGATAACTCCGTAAAATTTTGGAAAAATTATTGAGTATTGATATAAATCTATAATACGTAGAACCCTACAGAAAATGCTTCAATTTACAGACCCATAATATTATATGAAATATGCATTATGACTATTGGTAGGCTATTGATTTGATAGTTGAACATTACGTTAACTCCCTTAAATTTTGGAAAAATTATTGAGTATTGATATAAATCTATGACACGTAGAACCCTACAGAAAATGCTTCAATTTACTTCATTGATAAAAAAACTGCATCTCTTGTACTCTAAGTCGAATACAGTGGCGGTTTTAGAGGGGGCTAAGGGCTGTAGCCCCCCTAGCTGGAAAGTTAGCCCTTCAGTTTTTCTTAGCCCCATACACATTTTAACCTCAAGTTTAACGTTTAATTTAGCCATACAATACATTGCCTACAATGTTTGTTGGTAACAAAGCCTGGTTACAGCTTCTATGTACCATAGTGTATGCTGTATATGCATACGGGTATGATTGTATATATAGAGAACAGTGTGGACTAGAATCCGTTTGGAGCATGCACAAGCATTGCACATACATAAATTAATATAAATGGATAAATTCATTGTGAGAAGTAAAAAAAGAGAAGCTTATAAGTTAAAAGATGAACTTTTCAACGAGAGGGGCTAAAGCAATTTTTAACCCCCCCAGTTCAAAAATTCTAGAACTGTCGCTGGTCAAATTAATAACTTATATAGAGGTGGTTACAGTGCGTTTTGAAGTAGCAGATTTTGTTAAATGCATGACAGTGAAATCATGTCCTATAGTTGATTTGAGTTAACAGTTTAATGTTTATATCTAGGGTTAATGGGGATATTTGCCTTTTACGTTTTCATTGCACTCACTAAGCTCCTCAGATGCTTTTTAATTAGAGCTATTTGTTCACTCAGACCTCAAATTTACACGCACACACTATGGAAGAAACTAGACTGTTGTGTGTTTCGACACCTAAGAACTTAGCATTTCATTATGTTGAGTTTTGTTTATCATATTAATGATATGAATATGACATCTGTTTCAACAGTTTTTTATTTCTATTTGCTACCATGATTCATGAATAAAGATTTATATATTTTTATTAGTGTTATTATTGGAATACTCAATTTCATGCTTGCATTTCTAGGTCTAAAGATTTACACTTGATCAGCATATCTGAATGAAAGCCCACTGTGTGCTGTGCTCGTATAATGCCTGAAGCTATTTCTTCACTTTTGGATATTTCTTCACTGTTTTGTCATTCACTGCCTTGCTGAACAACTCATCCAAGTCTTCAATTGAACAATGCATATACCACTGCCTTCACTATACTGAAAAGAAATGGTCGATCAGCCTTCTGGACACCATTTTCATTCGCACACACGTGACGCCGATAAGCTTGAGGAACGTGAAATATGCAAAGTAGCAGAATTGCATTAGGCTACACCTGTGCCATTGCAATCTGCTCAGACTTTGAGTTGTCAGTCATAAAACCATGGGGCCATTCAATCCGCATCCATAACATGAGCTGCTAACTTGATTGCCGAGGCCTTCTTGCTGGGGACAATGAGTACCCAAAGTGGTAAACCACCAGCAACGGAGTGCATTAGTAGAAGAAACAATCTATAGTTGTGGCAGTCCATGCTTCCACCAGCATCCATGAAAACCAGCTCACCACTGTGCAGTCTTGTTGTCAAGACCTTAAACCTCAAGACCAAGACCAAGACCAAGACCTTGAACCTCAAGACCAAGACCAAGACCAAGACCTTGAACCTCGTGACCAAGACCAAGACCAAGACTTTGAACCTCGAGACCAAGACCAAGACCAAGACCTTGAACCTCAAGACCAAGACCAAGACCAAAAAAATCGAAATCAGGTCAAGACTTCTAAAAATTGTAGAAGTCGGAATATTCGCTATTTTAATGAAAACATGAGTCTTTTATTTTATTCAAGCAAATTAGCTTTAAATGCAAACTGCAGAGAAATCCGAATTTGTATTCAAAACTCCTTCATGCAAACTCTCATACCAAATGCCTTTTGTATTTTTTAAATACCAATTCGCTCAGAATTTTCTGACCAAGACGTGCCTGGTGGGCCTCATAAAAATTCCGCCATGTGAAAAAATACGTTCTACAGGTGCTGAAGTCGCTGACACACACAGAGTAGCTTTTCAAGCACTGGATGTAAATGTACAGATAGTGAGTCCTTTTTGAAATCTTGCCATAGTCTAGTCTGATACAGAATAACTGTTGCTGCTGTCAATGGGTTTTCCTGACCAACATGACTTGTATCCATCCATAGATATTGGTCGTGTGATGCAAGCAGGCTTGATACAGAATTCTTGAGTTCTGTTAAATGACTGTTCACATTAACAGCCGGTCTTGGTCTTGGTCTTGCGAGACCAAGACCAAGACTTTGAACCTCAAGACCAAGACCAAGACCAAGACCTTGAACCTCAAGACCAAGACCAAGACCTGGAACCTCAAGACCAAGACCAAGACCAAGACTTTTAAAAACGAACTCGAGTGCACTCGAGACCAAGACCTTGGTCTCGAGGACAACAAGACTGCCACTGTGCTTAACTAAACGATGGATGCGTTTAATTAATGGAGTACAAACTGCAACAATCTCTGTCAATTAACATCCCTGCAAATATCTGTTCTGTTCCATCAGCTGTGGGCTGGTTGTATTCGTCTAAGCGATGCTGTATGTCCTCAAGATGAACACATCCTGATGCTGGAACATATTTCTTGTGGAACATGTCTTAATACAAATTATGGTGCATATGAGTACAAGAAAACTGAAGAATCCAAGCACAAGAAAACTGAAGAATTCCAACGAGTACAGACGCAGAACAATTTCTATGAATAATTCAGATAAAAGATCCATACAGTTGAAGAATTAGTTCTAACCATGAAACAATAGAAATGACAGGTTTAAAAATAATGACTTGCCAACAATGTTATGTGAGGTTTTTCAAAATGCAATTACTTCCTGGTGTAATGTTTTCACAGGAAAGTACAGTTGATTTTGTGGACTTTGTTGATGCTCTCTCAGAATTTGTGTCTGTCTGTTGGACACCTGTGCTTCTGCTTATGTCAATTTTATTGCCTGCATCTTATTAATTAGTGAGGGAGTAAGGAAAAGCTTACATACTAATCCAAGTTTCTGTTTACTCTAGGACAGTGCAGTTACTGTATGACGAAAACCAGATACGGGATGTTTTGTTTGTGGTAACTGGAGGTTGGAAAACTCTTTTATAGCATAAGCATCTTTTATAGGAAGCTGTATTTCAAAAGGTTTCCAGTAGACCAGTACCTCTATGTAAACATGTGAATGCGCATTTATATAACCCTGTATTAAACCTCTCAGAATGTATTATTTTTAAATGCAGTATGTTATGATAGTGTTAAAATAAGTAGCCTAGTCTAGCATAAATTTTGGTTTGTTTGTGAAAACAAGGAGGCAGATCACTTAAACAATTGAGTGCGATTTACAAGAAGCTGAGGGATGTGAATGATACTGCATGATGCATGTTAACACATACTGTTAACGAAGGTAAACGCTTTTGAACTTAAGTTTGTGTCCCAAGTTGTACTACATGTACTAAACCCTGTACCAGAAGAATCAGCTCTAGTGGGAAAACCAGATTGTTCAGGGAAACGTTAACAAGCCAGAGTGCTTAAATGAATACGTTTACTGGAGGTCCTTGTGGAAGGCATGTGGAAATTCAGTAAGATTTTTTATTATTTTAAAATTTCTGTAGTGACATTGTGTAATGCACAAGACATAGCCATTTTCACAAATGTACAGGTGGATGTAATTAACACTTGAATAATGTAATTGTAAAGTAATAGAAAGTGTCTGGTGTGAAGTTCAATTCAACAAATCTATGATGTCGCGTGAGGAGATCGACGACAACGACGAGATGTCATTATCATCATGATGTAATCGTCGTTGCTGGTCGAGATAGGACGATGACGGACGAAAAGCCAGTCTCCACTTGGGCAACAATGAAGGCAGCGAGGCCCAGGTGTAATCGGACACCACACAGCCAAGGTGTAATAGGACACCTCGCGGCTATGGTGTAACCAGACACCGCCCGCGCTGCAGGCGAGCGACGACCCGCGTATCGAGGAGCAATCTGACACTAATTGACGATAGCTTGACGTGGGGAGGGGGGCTGACTGATGCACGCTGGAGTTCCTACTTAACAGAAGGGAACGGAGAACACGGGACTGTTACTACTGACGAACGCGACGTGTGAACATCGGTCGAGCGATCAACATCGGGAGGAACGATCAGCGGCGGCGGCAGAGGATAGTCCGTCAGATTCAGAGACTGACGCGAAAGAACGATCTGTAGTTAGGCTGTACGAAGCAACATTTGAGATAGTCCGATTTAATATCTAAACGCTTTAATACTACGTGGAAGTTCCCGTAGAGTTAGTGTATATATATTTGTTTCCTTAATTAAATTCATTTATTAATTAAACAAAGTTCGTCGTGAATCTTCTATAGAAAAGTTAGGCACGTTAAATAAAAGTGCAAGTAAAAGAACAAGCAATCGAGGGTCGACATCAACACACGGCAAACACACGACAGGGCGACCTCCGATCGCGACATATGATGCTTGTGGGAGGTTGCTATAGGGTACCTGATACCACTGAAGAAGTTGACCAAGGATTATGCAAACTACTAGACATGGCCAAGAAGGAAACGTCCTTGAATACGGGAGACTTCAACTATCATATTGATTGGGAAACTTAGAAGCGGAGAGAGAAAAACATAAGATTCTCATAGATTTTGTTAGTGCCATCTTTATGCAGAGCCAACCAGAGGAAACAACATTTTGAACTTGGTTCTAACAGCAGATGAATATATGGTTTAGAATGTGAGTGTGGGGGAACATTTTAGTACTAGTGATCATCAGGTTGTCAGATGGAAATTAATCATGACATGGAAGGATGCATTCATAGTGCCAAATGTTGTTTAAAAAGGGAAATAGAAGTGATACAGGTAAAGTATACAGACCAGTCAGTTTAACCAGTGTGGTGTGCAAGGTCATGGAAAGAATTATTAAGGATAATATAGTGGAGCATTTGAATCCGCATGATATTATAAATGGCAGTGAACATGGATTTACCAGAGGCCATTCGTGTTTGACAATTCTGTTGGACTTCTTTGAGGTCTATGGAACTCCCTTCCCTTGGTAGTGTGTGGGACTCTACTTGTTAGGTTCTCTCTCTCTTGTTCATAGTTTAAAGTCTTTTCTGTAATGCTGACAGTGCCTCTGAATGGTTCGCACTGTGAGAGGTGCTTTATAATTCACAGATACTATACCATGCCACTGCTGTTCGTAGTTTTTATTAATGCCATGGATGATGGGATTTTATTGAAAAACAATTCTAAGTTTTGCAGATGATACTAAACTGTATACAACAGTGGATGATGAAGAACAAGTGAAGATACTGCTGGAAGATCTAAGAAGAATGTTCAGATGGTCATAAGACTGGCAAATGCTCTTTAATTTGGAAAAGTGCTCAGTTATGCATATGGGGAAGAGAAACAACATGTTTCATATGAAACGGGGGTAAGGTGTTGAAAGTGAATGATGAAGAAAGGTACTTGGGTGTGACTATGCACAAGAGTGCAAAACTTTCAAGGCAATGTGCTGAGGCATCAAAAAGGCTAACTCAACATAAACACCAGAGACAAGGATACAACAATGAGGTTAGGCCACAGTTACAATACTGCATCCAGGTATGGAATCCATACCTGAAACAGGACATGGAAAACTGGAGAAAGAGCAAATAAGAGCTACAAAAATGATTTGGGGCTACAAGGATTTGAGCTATGAAGAAATGGTGAAAAGATGTGGATTGACAACATTGGAGATCTAATCGAAGCAGAGATCTAATCGAAGCATATAAGATTATCAATGGAAAGGAAGCACTGCAGTGCAGAGGTTCTTTGAATTAGCACAAAGCAAACAAGGCAACTTGGGGACACAGGTATAAATTGTTAAAGAGGCCAAAAGGAACATTAGGGCAGATATTCTTCAGTGCGTGCAAGAGTTGTAGACCTGTAGTATGGTGGATGATGGTACTGTCTCAGTGGACAATATCACAGCTTTTAAGAAGCTATGTAAATTGGGCTATTCAGCATTCCAGATTAATTTGCAGTAGTTCTAAAACAGACCACACGTCTTCTGAACCACTTAAAACACCTGTTATAAATGTTATGCAAATTATACTATAAACAAAATTTGATTAAACACAATAATTTATGTTCCCTTTCAGCAGGCCTTGTGTGTGAAATTAACTCAGACCAATTTCATATATCCAGAAAGTCAATTTTGTATAAGACCTACTGATATAACAGCATAATTCCCTTGCACAATTCTAATCCCCAATTCTCTGGCCAAAAATTTAACAATTCTAACACTACGGACCAAAACATGAAAAGCCATACAATTCCTATGCTGAATTTTAATCCACCACTCTCTGATCAAAGGTTTAACAACTCTATATAACGCTACGGACCGAAAACATGGAAAAACCACACAATTCTTGTGCTGAATTCTAATCCACCACTCTCTGACCAAAGATTTAACAATTCTACATTCTACATAACAACATGGAAACCACACAATTCTTGTGCTGAATTCTAATCCACCACTCTCTGACCAAAGATTTAACAATTCTACATTCTACATAACACTACGGACCGAAAACATGGAAAACCACACAATTCCTGTGCTGAATTCTAATCCACCACTCTCTGACCAAAGATTTAACAATTCTACATTCTACATAACACTACGGACCGAAAACATGGAAAGCCACACAATTCCTATGCTGAATTCTAATCCACCACTCTCTGACCAAAGATTTTACAATTCTACATTCTACATAACACTACGGACCGAAAACATGGAAAGCCACACAATTCCTATGCTGAATTTTAAACCACCACTCTCTGACCAAAGATTTTACAATTCTACATTCTACATAACACTACGGACCGAAAACATGGAAAGCCACACAATTCCTATGCTGAATTCTAATCCACCACTCTCTGACCAAAGATTTTACAATTCTAACACTACGGACCGAAAACATGGAAAGCGTAAACCATATTTTATTATTTATTAAATTATTTATTTTCACATGTATTATTATTTATTTATTCGGAAAAAAGTATCAGTACAGGTTGCAATAAAACACTATACAGAACCTACAGTTATGAAATACAAATAATTTTCAACAACCCTATCAGAATAATGTATTTTCGATTTGATGCGACAATGTTTTCGATAAGTATTTTAAGCTTGCCCACAATGCTGAGCTGAATGTCCCACAAAGTTAATGAATATGCATGAACAGCTGTGATAGGCTGAATTTTATGCATATTGAAGTTAATTTGCGAAAGAGGTTTATGAATATTAATGACATCCTCCTACAACGGTGGGAAAAGGAAACACGCAATCGGCATACCATTTTTGTAATTCAATGTTACGATAGTCGTTCATTCTAACTCTACCAACTACATTTTACCACAAAAACACATGGAAACGGTTATTTGACGTAGTTTGAATTTTACCTGGATATGAAATCCAACAATAATGAAACAATGTGGAAAAATCTGATTTCGTTGATAAACACACGGTATTTCGAAAATATGTCAGAAATAGAACAAGAGCATAGATATATAAACAAAGACTAGATTTCACTTTATTATTATATCTACTATCCCAGAGATACGCATAGTGATGCCAATTGTCATCGTAGAGTTTATTAGCCACGCATGGCAGAAATGATGCCAATCAGCATCACTATGCGGTAGAGGGTTAAACAAAGCAACTTTTCTACATTTTGAAAAAACTCAAAATCACAATGAACATTGCTACCAGGAAAAGCGCCATTTAAGTTACAAAGCCCAATAATTAGGGCCTAATCGGTCAAGGCGTCTGCTCGAAGGTGAACACGAATAGTTTAAACTTAAATTAAAAGACAGTCGTTATATCTGGGTTCGTTGGGAGCAGCACCGTTAACTTTATCGCTTCCGAACTCTACATTGGTTCAGTTCAAGGTTGTCGCAATCGGAGGTCGCCCTGTCGTGTGTTTGCCGTGTGTTGATGTCGACCCTCGATTGCTTGTTCTTTTACTTGCACTTTTGTTTAACGTGCCTAACTTTTCTATAGAAGATTCACGACGAACTTTGTTTAATTAATAAATGAATTTAATTAAAGAAACAAATATATATACACTAACTCTACGGGAACTTCCACGTAGTATTAAAGCGTTTAGATATTAAATCGGACTATCTCAAATGTTGCTTCGTACAGCCTAACTACAGATCGTTCTTTCGCGTCAGTCTCTGAATCTGACGGACTATACTCTGCCGCCTGGCGCTGGTCGTCCTCTCGATGTTGATCGCTCGACCGATGTTCACGCGTCGCTCGCGTCAGCAGTACAAGTCCCGTGTTCTCCGTTCCCTTCTGTTAAGTAGGAACTCCAGCGTGCATCAGTCAGCCCCCCTCCCCACGTCAAGCTATCGTCAATTAGTGTCAGATTGCTCCTCGATACGCGGGTCGTCGCTCGCCTGCAGCGCGGGCGGTGTCTGGTTACACCATAGCCGCGAGGTGTCCTATTACACCTTGGCTGTGTGGTGTCCGATTACACCTGGGCCTCGCTGCCTTCATTGTTGCCCAAGTGGAGACTGGCTTTTCGTCCGTCATCATCCTATCTCGACCGGCAACGACGCTTACATCATAATGATGATGCCATCTCGTCGTTGTTGTCGATCTCCTCACGCGACAAAGGTTGCAGAATAATCCATATAAAATCGCAAGTCTGTCAGCTTATGGTTTGGGAGTTGGAGATTTGTGAGAACCACATTTCCTATATTAGCGCCGAATCAGAAACACTGACGCTCGAGCTGTTTTGCGTTACTCCAGTGCCGAAAATCCTCAGACGCGTCAACTAAACACTCTTGCTAAAATTCTCAAACTGTTCTTGAGCTTGTAAGTAAAATTCCAGGTATTAGAATGAATCGTGTAGAGTTGATTTGGACAAATCTCTTTAAAAGTCATACTGCATACTGCACACAGTAGAGAAGGTAATGCACGTTCGAAAATGTCAACTGCACACTTTATCTCAGAGAAGGCACTACATGCGGCATTCCATTACACCTCTTAACACGACTGACATCTTGTTGCAGTACAGTTAACATGCTCGCATTGCATTAGAAGGTGTGAAAAAAAATTTCAGATGCTGATGTGGTATATCGGAAGGAGACCGGTTGGAGAAGACAAAATCTCCAGCTCCGTGCCATGTTCTACAAGCGATTAATTCATTCCATACGAAACTATTTATATACATTGGTCCAGATCCTGAGTCCAGTCCCCTACACCATATTCGCCTGCTTCATCCTTTTGAAGCCGCCAACACACGACCATTTTCAAGCTCTTACCCTTGACCTAACGCGATTCAAAAGTGTAATCACTCCATACGACGTTCGATCTCAAACTGCGAGCGCCCAGAGACTGAAATCTTGCTATGCATCTAGTGTTTCAAGGCAGAGTAAAAATGTCTCCATCAACTCCGAGCCAGACTACTCCACAATGGATGATTACCTTATAGGGATCGGAAAAGATCGCAAAGAACAGTACAACTGGAACTACCAGATCGGCGCTACCATTGAAGAAGAGCCGGACGGAAAGTTGAACATAACGGGATTTTTCAACAACCAAGCCTACCACACGATCGCCATCTCGTTATCATACTTGGATAACACTCTGATGCAATGCTTCGGCGACAAGGAGCACCAGATCGAAACCATCAACCACCCACTTCCCAGGAATTCTTCGGAACAGATCAGGGATAACGTCTATCAACAGGACGGTTATGCAGACGGTTTCTCAGTCATCTTGTCTCTCGGACTGACCTTAGTCTTCCCAACTTTCTTGATCTTCTTGATAAAAGAACGAAAGTCTGGAGCCAAGCACAGTCAACTCGTGAGCGGAGTCAGACTGCATAATTTCTGGCTGGCTACATTTATTTGGGATTACGTCACCTACATCGTTCCGTGTATCTTCATAATCGTCGTCATCCTGAGCTTTCGCATCGAAGGTTACTGGGAAAATGTTTGGTGAGTAAACCTTGTTTAGACGTCATCCTCAATATCTTGTTCATTTTGCTTACTATGCGAGTATAAAAGGAAAGAGAAGAAAACTAGAAATATGAATATGGACTAGAGAAAATAAAGAAGTGGATGAGGAGGAAGAGTAGGAGAAGAAAACAACAGAAAGAGGAAGAACGAGGATTATAAGAAGAATTAGAAGCTGAATTATGTGAAGGGCGAGAAAGAACTTAATGAGAAGAATGCGTGGCAGAAAGGAAGAATGACGATAAGCATAAGAATAGCAAAAAGGAGGAGGAGGAGAAACTATGGAGTAGGAGAAAAATACGCAGGAGAAGATTAAATAACGAGAATGATAAAAAAGAGTGATCAGACGAGGAATTCGGAGATGAAAAAGAAGAAGAAGAAGAAGAAGAAGAAGAAGAAGAAGAAGAAGAAGAAGAAGAAGAGGAAGAGGAAGAGGAAGAGGAAGAAGACGAGGGATAGGGAGAGGGAGAGGAGAGGGATAGGGAGAGGGAGAGGGAGAGGGAGAGGGATAGGGAGAGGGAGAGGGAGAGGGAGAGGGAGAGGGAGAGGGAGAGGGAGAGGGAGAGGGAGAGGGAGAGGGAGAGGAAGAGGAAGAGGAAGTGGAAGAGGAAGTGGAAGAGGAAGAGGAAGTGGAAGGGGAAGAGAAAGAAGAAGAGGCAGAAGAAGAAGAAGAAGAAGAAGAAGAAGAAGAAGAAGAAGAAGAAGAAGAAGAAGAAGAAGAAGAAGAAGAAGAAGAAGAAGAAGAAGAAGAAGAAGAAGAAGAAGAAGAAGAAGAAGAAGAAGAAGAAGAAGAAGAAGAAGAAGAAACTTAGACATGCAGACAGAGGAAGGAAAGGGTGACGGGGAGAAAATTAGTTATTAGCAGAGATATCTTGAATTACATTTCTCTCCAGGTAAGTATTTGACCTCCTACTTCTAACTTGTTGGATCAGACGGTGAAAGGTTTTTGTAAATTCTGTATATATTGACAAATATTGTTTTAGCCTGATGTGAATCATTTTCAGGATAATCTTTATTGGTTTGATGCTATACGGTTTTTCCATGTTGCCATTTACTTACGTGATGTCGTTCCTTTTCGAAGAAGCGTCAATGGGATTCGTTTGGCTTTCCTTAATCTTCAGTATTACAGGTAAGAAGTCACGGAAAATCCATTATGATTGTGGTCAATCTTTATTTCTCTTTGATATCATTTACTTAAAATAAAATATTCTACAGTGGATAAGCAAAACCCAGCAAGCAACGGACGTATTTCTAAAATATTTATTTCGTAAAGAAATCGCAGTAATTCCAGATCAAATATTTCGCTGAAAACTGCAGTAAATTGAGCTGTAGCCTGGTCCAGTGGTCCATAATCGATATACAGAGTAGAAAAGGCGCTTTAGAAGGGATTCTAGACGTAGCAGGTTTATGCGGTCCGAAAAGAGAAGTGAACTAGTGACCTATAATGAAATAATGAATAGACCAAGAGATCAGATGAAGGATTACAGGATGAAGGATTACAGGATGAAGGATTACAGGATGAAGGATTACAGGATGAAGGATTACAGGATGAAGGATTACAGGCGACTGGCTGAGCAGACAGGAAAACTCATCAGAATAGACTAAGGTGTGAAACAAACATTGCAACGCCTGGGTTAATTACATCGAGCAGACAGTGGAAGGACAGGGACAGATAGGATGAAACATAAAGACAGTGACAGGGACCGTAGGAGTAGACAGACACAGAAGAGTAGCCTACGCATGTGCGAGACAGGAGAGTACGCTAGGGAGACAGATAGGCACAGACTGGGCAAGCGGACGTGAAGAACTGGACAAGGCTTATTTTCTTTATTGACATTCAGCTGTCAGTCAACAGGACAGAAGCGTGGGCAGATTCTGGTGCGGAAGCAGTGATGGTCATGACTGATAGGTTGACTCAGAGAGAAGGCGACCAGCCAGGAAACAGAGAAAAACTAGGACATAATATGTGTGATTGGAAGGACAAACAGGTAGGTAGGAGAAGTTACGAACAGGATAAGAACAGTCTATTGGTGTCATAGAGTATTCAGGAAGAAAGCATTCGAGGCAGAAGGGTAGAAGAGATCGGTCGCAGAAATAATCGGAAGAGTCGTAATCGTAATCTCCAAACTTCTAATGCGCTACGCGAAGGTCAAGCGCAGGGCACCAGCCTATTCACGAGCGCTAAATAATGAATAGACCAAAATGAATAGTCGTCGTACGGAGAAGATGAGTTAGATAAACGAACAAGTGAAGAAATGGAAAAGATTTACCGACGAATCCAAGTTAAGTAAATTGTAATCATTACTATTTTTGTTCGCTGAAATAAAAACATGGTTATCCCGTAGTTTAGGTTGCTAAATTCCTTAAGAGAAGTTTAGGTTGCTAAATTATTTTAATGTCGGAACATTTTAATCGTTCATCCCGCTTCTAGTTTAATTAACATTTTAATCGTTCATCCCGCTTCTAGTTTAATTAACATTTTAATCGTTCATCCCGCTTTCAGTTTAATTTACATTTTAATCGTCATGCCACTTCCAGTTTAATTTACATTTTAATCGTCATCCCGCTTCCAGTTTAATTTACATTTAAATCGTCATCCCGCTTCCAGTTTAATTTACATTTTAATCGTCATCCCGCTTCTAGTTTAATTAACATTTTAATCGTTCATCCCGCTTCCAGTTTAATTAGCATTTTAATCACGGTTTAAACATAGGGTCAAACGTTTAATAATTTAGCAACCTAGGCCTAAAGTACGGGATTGAAAGCATGGTCTGAATTTAGCAACATAAACTACGGGATTACCAAAAACATTTTGTAGCAAACAATTTAATACTAGTCCTTAACCCCGGAGGCGCGTTTACAGAAAACGGGGCCCTAGGCGCAAACATTTTTGGGGACCCTTCTGAACTTGTAGACTGAGAGTCTGAGACCATAAAATTATGATGATGTTTAGCCTATCATGTGCTGCTGTGCAAAACCCACGAAGTTTAACTTGATGCCGTTTTGAGAGTGTAATTGACACTGTCACTGTAATTATGATTAGTCATAGAAACTATTTTCAAGGAATGTGAAGTTATTTGATTTAATGATTTTAGTAAAAAAAACTGACATCGGGTGTTGAATCAACAATCAACGCGAAATACGTGGCCATTTTTACTTCTTGAATAAATTGAGCTCTTAAATTGTCTCCATTAGTGTGATAAATTCATCACAAATTGCATTGGATAATTCTATAATCGGAAAGCAGTATTTTCCATCGTTTGGGGCCCTCCGAGATTTGGAGGCCCTAGGCGCGCGCCTAGTGCGCCTAAGTGTAAACGCGCCTCTGCTTAACCCACTAATGCCTACATTTTCAAAAACATATTTATTCACTTTAGTTTGTTGTATATACAGTATAAACATTAAAAAATATATTGTTTTCATCGATACTTGCATGAATTTGAGCTACTTTTGTAAGTATCTCATGTTTGGGGCGCTAGTTACGAGAGTTTGGCTGAACTAATAAGCATGAATATGCGACCAAAACGTGCATTCTGGCATCAGATCAAGTCAACATAGTCTAATTCAACCAAGAACGTCACTATCCACAAATATCTGCCACAAACAGTCAACAGTAAATAGGAATAATGATAAAAATAAAGAAAAACTGCACAAATTGCTCGAATAGTCCATGACATCTTACTGGTAGTTTGCCTGCTTACAGGTCTCAAACTATTTAGTTAGCAAAACAGATTGTCAATACTTGAATTTGACTATAGCCTAAGAGAATAATGTAATAACACTAGTAGTACAAGTAGGCTAATATTACAACCTGCAGTAGCAGAGCCTAATATTACAAACAGTTATCGAGTGTCTCCTTTCGACAGTACAAACATGCCACTAGTCTGTTTTCTATTACACTTCATGAGATTGTTCCAAGCAGTCAAGGTGCACTGCTGTGAAGGCAAACGTTGCACTTCTTGTACTCTTTTTGACCTCGATACTACAAACTGTACACAATCTCTGGTCTTCCGACGGCTGTACATTCAAGAGAAGACCTCTTGTAGTACACATTGCAGACACTGCGTCGGAACTACAGCTGATCCATTGACTGATGACTCATTGATTGAGTCAACCTGTGGATCAGCCAGGCGACATCTACCAGGTACACAAAGAGAGACCAACACCACTTGTTCGAACGAATTGAGATGAGATGCGGTAAGTGGCAATGTTTTGGTCCATTCCCCCATTTTCTTGTTGTATTGGCTGATCAGACGTCAACAACTTAACTGGCAGCCTTCGACCACCGTTGTACCGAATTCATCCGTCCTACCCCATGACAGTTGGATGCCATGGTCACAACACTATTGTCATTCTATCTTGTCACAATAATTTTGGACTGTGTGTTTTGTTCCACAGACAACTTTTTAAAATTTATCTACAGATGTTATAGTACAATCTTCCATCCGATTTGCACGCACTGTTCCCGTTACATAAATACCAAAATAGAGAACATAGTTATCAGTATCGTCTGGTATCGAGGCCATTCAGTAGCGCTCCCAGTGCAAGGGCCCGAGAGAAGAAAAGTTTGTAAGCACGGAAAAAATGTAGGAAGAGATCCAGAAAGAAATGTTACCCTAGAGAGAAATGCAGGGCATTCCACAGGGATGGCCCTAATGCTGGCAAAAAGGTATATTTTTGCTAGAATGGTCCAGGCACGCGGAACAAAGAGGACTTACCGGTCGCGAGAGCGGAGAGGTCTGTGAGAAGCTCCACAAAGAGAAGGGGGCAGATGAGGTCCCTGAGATGTTTGAGAGTACTACCCAGTTTGGACTTAAGGACGAGAATAAGAACTTTAAATTGAATGCGGGCTAGGAGAGAGCCAGTGAAGTTGATTGACCATAAATGGGGATATGGGAAAATTTAAGAAGGGCAGCATTGAGAACTGACTGGAGAGGAGATAGGCTGACTCTAGGAAGTCCAATAAGAATTGAATTGCAATCGTCGATTCTAGAACAGACAAAAGCGTGTACTATAAGGGTCAAGGTTGATAGGGAAGCGGATATGCGAAAAGTTCTGGTGCGCCGAAGTTGAAAGTAGGAAGAACGTGTGAGGTTTTAACATGTTCAAAAAGGTGAGAGTTACTGTCCAGTGCGACATCTAGGTCACGCACACTGGTAGCAAAACTGGGGGAAGTTTTCAGAAAGAAGCGGAAGTCCAGTTTCTGGAGTTGCTGAGGAGCACCAAACCAGATCAGCTGAGTTTTGGAGGAATAAAGAACAAGGAGATTGGAAGACACCCATGAATGTAAATTATTAGAGAGTGCCAGAATACGACCAGCTAAGGTGAGTTGGGCCGAAGGAGGACCATGAACATATGCTTGTACGTCGTCAGCAAAGAGGTGACCCTTAGAGGAGTGGTGAGCAATGGGTGTGATGTAAGCCGTGTACAAAATAAAGAGGAGGGGTCTAAGAACCGAGCCCTGGAAAAAACACCTAGAAAGGTAGGAACCCATTTTCATATTTAGAGTTTCCTTAAATGATCATCTGAGTACCCTCAGTTAAGCAAGATCGATGCCAAAGGAGTGGAGAACCCTTGAGGCCATAGGAAGACTCAAGGCGCTGAAGCAAGGTTTTGTGATCAATCATGTCAAAGGCTGATGAGACATCACAAGAGCGAGCAAGGAAACTTGGCACTTGTCAATCGCTGAGAAAATGCCAGCTAACATAGAAAGAAGAAGTGTTTCAATTGAGCGGTTGGTGCGAAAGCCAGATTGATATGACGGGAGAAGACCTGATGATTCCCATTTCCTTTCTGGTTTGTTGCTTTTGTCATCTGATTCACGGTCATTTGTTCCTTTCGTCGCCGTGTTATGATTAGTCGACTTGCTATCCGAAAAGTCTTCGCTGCTGTATATGTCTTGGTTGACAGACCTCTATCAAGGGATTCACGAAGACGTAGTGATGGCTTCAACATTCTTCGCCGTGAACTGGTGGCTGACTAAGTCTCTGTTGCATCACCCGCTGACAAAGTCTCGGCAGTACAACCTGCAGTTCAACAACTAGACGTCAGAAGTCTCTGACGCACTCTCTGACTTGGACAGTCTTCACCTAGAGCCATTGGTGTTGAAATCTTGGCTATTATCTGACACTACCTCGGCTCCCAGTTTGTAAGTGAGTTGGGAGTCAAGTTATGACAAGTGCCTTCATCTTCGTCGCCGCTATCCTCATCGCTACAGTGTGTATCACACGGCAGTGTGATGAATATATCTGAACGCTTGAAGTCGTCGTCTTAACATTGCTAGTAGGGCCTACTTGCTGAACAGTATATCCCTTCGTCTCAGAATGCTAAATTTCCCACAACAAAAAAACAGGTAAATTTATGTATTTTTATATCAAATAATGTGCCCAAATTGAAAGAATCTTAAGCCAAACTGCACAACCCGAATTGACAACAATATTGAACTTTACAAGTCTAATCGGCCCATATTTCACAAATCCAAGAAATATATTAAAGATATTGCGATACAGCTTGGTACATAATATAGTGCACAACTTAAATTATGCACTTGAACATAATCATAACTGAGAAGTTCATGTATGCAATTTTGCATGCTTTAAACTGCGTCACGCAAAGTGACCCACCCTCTCGTGCCCAGCGTCCCACAAAGCGGGACACCCCGTCAAGCAAAGTTAAAATTCCAAAAATGACAGTTTAAATTAGACAAAGTTATTGAAACAGTTGCAAGACATACTGACCTTCGTGCATGTTACGATAAACTTGCAGAATTAGGCTAATGATAATATCCGAAATAATCCATATATTTAAAAGCCCAGCTCTGTCCGTCAGGGAATAACGCTATGACTTATGCTACCCCGCACGCCAGAGGCCGCCTCCTCGACTCCCGCCCTCATACATATACCAGTGGCTGTAGACTAAAGTGGACGTGGGCCACTTTAGACCAAAGTGGCCATAGGCCACTTTAAACTAACGCTCTCGATCATCCTCTCTAATAAAGGCCAGATCTTGCTACCTCGGACGGCAGAGGTTGACTTTAGCCGCTAGGGGGCAGCCACGGCAGTGGCCGACTCCAGTCGGTGAAACGACGCAAGCAGTCACATAGACTTGGAGGGAGGTAGGGATGAACAGAAGGATATAAGGCAGAGACCGACTCCAGTCAGTGCATGGAGCTAAAGCCCCATACACCCAGGGCTGTAGTCGAGGGTATACGCGGGTATAGGCCTACAGCGTATACTCACCTCTAGAGACCGTATACTCACCTCACAAAAATTTATATTTATTTATATTAAAATACTATAGCGTATACTCCCAAAAATACTGTAGCGTATACTCACCTCTAATTTGTTTCGGAAAACTAGCCGGTAGCGTATACTCACCTCAAATTTTACCACTACAGCCCTGCATACACCGACGCCATGACCGACTCCAATCACAGTGTGCTACGACGCAAGCTGTCAGATAAACAGGGAGGGAGGGAGGGATGGTTGGGGAGAAGGAAGAAAGCCATAGGAAGGCACAGACAGACTGTGTCATTATTGGCAATAATTTATTGCATCAATCTTCGAGCAATGGCAGGCATGAGTTACACTGCATACTTCACACAGCAATGTGACAAAATCAAGCATTCCAATAAACAAATTCTTTTCTCTTCCTATCAATCCATTCATGTTCTTTCTCAATCCGTCATATATGACGCGCAAATACTTTAGTTAAGAGATAATAGGCGTAGATTTCATAACAAGCTACGGAAGGTCTTTGCTACAAACAACGCCATCAACTAGCGCGCATATCATTTAAGTAGCCAATAGCAGCCCATAAATGTTGTCTAGCATCTGACAAAGAATTTGATATAAAATACTTGCCAAATTATTGAAGATTTGAATTTATTGGAAATTTTTAACTGCCCGTTCAATTTATAGAACGTTAGGCACAAATGGGTTAAGTCAGTTATAGCATCACAAAATCTGAGTGAAGGCTACAATCTGCTTCTGGTCTTTTTGAAGGAATATTGCCGGTCTTCGTTATATTCATACTGCAAACCCTACAGTACGTAAGTACTATGCACGCCATGAAATGGCTATTCTACATCTTCTTTCCCTTTTACTGCTTCTTCGCGGTTCTTGAGGACATCTACAAAAACTACTACAACTATAAAGTCTGCAGCCAAGTGGTCCAAGGAGTCAAACTTTCCGATTTCTGCGCATCTACGAAACGGCGTGGTGAGACCCATCCTTGTTGTCCAGGTATAAGATCTCTGTGTGAAGTATTTAAAAACCGCTATATCTTGCTTCACAGTATCCGGGATGCACTTGGTGAATATTTTATTTCTAATGGGCTATAATATTATCTTCAGTGCTAAGTTTATTTCGATGTGTGTTTGTAATCCCTATTATATGTACATGTACGTATGTGTGTTTGAATGTATGTACGTATTTATGTAGGCATCTACGTATTATGTATGTATGTATATATGTATGCATGTATATATGCATGTATGTATATATGCATGTATGTATATATGTATGTATGTATGTATGTATGTATGTATGTATGTATGTATGCATGCATGTATGTATGTATGTATGTATGTATGTATATAATGTAATGACAGATTTATATTACGCCTTTTCAAGACAATTCATCAGAGGCCCTCCATGTATATGTATGTATCCATGTAGGTATTGTATATATGTAGGTCGTTATGTAGGCCATGCATGTATGTATGCATTTAAATACAGTATATGCATGTTGATGCAACCTGCTTACATTTCAAGGATTGGTAGGTCAATTTAGTTTTAAGCCAGATTCTAGAAAGATGGTTGAGCCTGTTAGGTTGTCTTTAACACAAGTTATTTTGTTATAATTTTTAATTAATTTTATCGCATCCAAAGCGAGAATCGTTTTTCATAGTGGAACTTTTTTACAATGTACCGTCGTTTCCGCTTAAGTGTATAGCATTATGACTGCCTTCAACCCATGCACTTAACCGAATAAAGCGACTTATGCACATAAGAGAAGTTCGCATGTACTGTATAAAATTGGCTAAATGTACTGGTATTTAATAGCAGAGTTGGAGCCTACACACTGCAATGCTTCAGTAACCATTTAGTAAAGAAAATCGAAAGCATTAAATTAGAAATGTAAGTTCCAGTTAGACTGCACATGCATTCCAATTTCTTATGACGGCGTAAGAAGTAGCTGAACGACGTTTCAACGTCAACGGTTCCTACGACTAACGTCAATGTCTTACAGCGTCTTAATGTTGCATCACCTGCTGATATGAACAACAGTGCTGATAAGACAGACCACTGGACAGCCGCAGTCGTTTGCTGTCAAGGAGCGAATTGACTAGGGCCTCTAGGCGGCCAGAAAATTCTATGCTGCCTATGCAGGTATGCGGCGTTGATTTACACAGAGCAATGCGTGTATGCATGGAGAGGTGAATGAAACAGAATATTTCATATCGCTTTCAACGGTTTTCGAAAGAGAATTTCTCTGGCATACCGTTTCTTTCTCTAAAAGACGATGTTTGTTAGTGTTTTGTGTTTGTAGATTATAACTGTTTACGTTCTTCTTTCTATTTACAAACAACCGTTGCACTTTCACACAGAAACTGTTGTTGCGTTTTAAGGCAACTGTGGCGGAGACTGCATAGAAATGGTTGACAACTATCTGTCGTGGACGTTGCCTGGGGTTGGGGGCCCATTGTTCTTCATGGTCCTTCAAGGCATCTTTTTCTTCCTCATTCTCTACATAATTGAAACCGACATCGTACGACGCCGACTCAGTGGGATGACCCTGAGCTGTGTGAGTAAAACCACCCTCAACGAGACGGATGCTGATGAAGATGGAAAGATCATCGACGACTCGGATGTGGCAAATGAGAGACAGCGCATCCGGTCGACTCCGATACAGAAACTCGTCAAGACGGAATCAGTCGTCACCAAGGATCTGACGAAGCTCTATGGAAATTTTGTAGCCGTTAACCAGTTGAATATCGGAATCTCTCAGAAGGAATGCTTTGGTCTCCTAGGCGTCAACGGTGCCGGAAAGACGACCGTCTTCAAGATGCTGACCGGAGAAATCCGGCCATCATCTGGAAGCGCCTATATTGCGGGGATAAGCGTCGAAGACGACCTTGCACAGGTTCGTCAGAAGATCGGATACTGTGCACAGTTTGACTCCCTCATCGACCAGCTGACTGTTCACGAGACGCTCTGGATGTACGCATGCGCACACGGAATTCCGGCTCAGGTCCAACAAAAGGTCATCGATCGACTCGTTGAACGTCTGACGCTCAAGCCATACACTAACAAACTGGCTGGAAAACTCAGGTGAATCTGAAAGTACTGTGACGAAAGTCGAGTGCGCGATGATAAATGCAAAAATCAGTATAGAAATACTTAGTCTTGTAATTGTAATTGTAATTACTACAATTTATATAGCATAGTTGGTTGGAAGCAACAGTAGGGTGCTTGTAGGATGCTTTACACAAACAGTCATACACTGTCTACTCTCAGCGAAATTGTTGTGCATTTGTGCACCATTTGTGAAAACGAGCCACGATTCTCGATACCTTCCCGGTCTTTAACCGTTACCTTGCCTTCCCTTTTCATGCATTACCATATTTTCCTGTTGTTACTTTTTTCCCTAACCTTTCCTTACGTTTTACCAATTTAAAATAGCATAGCTTATCTAAATGACATGTCCTGTATTGTATTACGTTGTTGGCAGCGGTGGAAACAAGCGTAAGTTATGCGTGGCCATTGCGTTGTTGGGAAATCCAACTTTCGTCTTCCTCGATGAACCGACAACGGGCGTTGATCCAGAAGCCAGACGACACGTCTGGAATACTCTGGCCGCCGCAAGAAACGTCGGCACTACCATCATACTCACGTCGCACAGGTACATCCACAACCTCTAGTCTTGTTTATTTACTGATCGCCCAATATTAATAATAGAAACGAAATAGAAATGTCACGAAAATACCAATCACGAAATCACGAAATAACGAAGTGAACTTTTCGGTGACGCTTGCGTATGGCGCATGCGCAACACAAATATTCAAGTGACGTCACTGTTTACAAATTGCGACATTGAAACGGAGGTTTGTTTAAGACTTAAAAGCAAGAATGTGATTGAATCGATCGGCTTGGGATCGCCTTATAAACTGCTTCCTTCGTTCGTGAGTATAATTATGTGGACCCTGATCCTCATCGAGGGAATTTCTTTGTAGGTTTTCTTGCGCATTTTAAGTTCTTCTTACTAAGCGCAAAATTCTGATCGAATTCACAGACTGCATCGCCGCCTCAGCTGTTTCTTTTCTTCGTGAGTAGGCTACTGTAATTCTAATTTTAACTGAACACTTATATAGCGCCACTAGAATCACCGGCGCTCTCGACCCGCATCAGTGCCAGCACCAGGAACTGAAGAGGAGAGAGGGCAAAAAGCTCTTGGTGGAGGCACTGTGGAAGATTGTTCCAGGCTGAAGGACCTACATAGACGAGGCTCCTGGATTGGGGAGTGGAATGATGGATGCGTGGAACAACCACAGGCCACGGGTCAATGATCGCAAGGAGGCGCTATCAGGCAAGGAAGAAACCGGGGTGCAGGTAAGACGGAGCAGACAGTGAAGCAGTTGTGCATGAGGGTGAGGGTTTTGAACTGAATTTCTCTGATGGCAGGTAACCAGCGGAGGTAATCGCGGATAAAGGCAGAGATTGTGTACAGTGAGATTTTCACAAATTTGTAGACGATTTTCACAAATTTGTAGACTATGAAGTTCATAATAAAATTTCACGCACATTGGAAAACATATTTTCATATTGTGATAAACCATCTTAGCACGGGCAAACATCTAGTATAATATAATGAAGACCATGACTATTCACAAACGCGTATTTCTATATAAATGCACATGCATGATTGCTTTCATAAACACGTACTCATACTTACTTACCTACATATATGGGTCATTATCCGAAAAGTGCCGAATTGATGTCCCATGAGGGCTTTTTGAGTTTTTTCGATAAATTCTTCAAATGTTTTTTGGCTATCCTTCAAAGAATGAGGAGATTAACACTTCCCGTTATTGCTGTAGCTGCTAGGTTTTGGAAATTTAGAAAAAAAGCTAAATGTATACAAAAATATCATTACCACCCTATGTCCGAGACGGTGTACAATGCATTAAATTCAGCTTTTACGCAAATTTATGCCATTTACAACCTGTAACAAAGGTATATTATTTTGATTAGTTAATATTGTATTCGGGTATTTGTATTCGGATATTTATAAAGCTCTTCTAGCGGGAGGGCCATTCAGAAGCGTTCCCAGTGCGAGAGACCTCGAGAGAAAAAGCAAGTTTTAAGATAGGTTAAAGAGGAAGAGACGCTACCTGAGAGAATAGAAGAACGAACGAACGGAGGAAGCTCATTCCAAAGAGCAGGGCCAATGGAAGCAAAAGACCTAGATTGAGCCAGAGAAGTCCTGACACGGGGAACGAGGAGGTCCAAACGGTCAGAGGAACGAAGAGGAAGTAGAGAAGCAGCAGTGTGAGGGCGATGAATTAAGACACATAAATATATCGGAGCGAAACCAAGTTGAGCCTTAGAGACAAGAATGAGGACCTTGAATTGGATGCGGGCAGAAAGCGGGAGCCAGTGGAGTTATTCTGCCATAAAGGTGGTGATATGAGAGAATCGAGGAAGACGGGCAATTCATCTAGCAGCAGCATTGAGAACGGACTGAAGAGGAGCAAGACGTCCTTTGGGAAGACCAATGAGGAGGGAATTGCAGTATTCAAGTCTAGAGCAGACAAATGCATGGACAATTGAAGTGAAAATTGGAGATGAGAGAGAGCGACGAGCCTTTTTACCTAAGGCGCCTTAGGTAAAAATAGGAAGTGCGAATGAGTTTGGAAATGTGTTCAGTAAAAGTGAGAGAATTGTCAAGGGTCACTCCTAGATCACGAACGCTAGACGAGAAAGTGAAAAGCGGTGTATGCTAGTAGCTAGCATATGCAGTAATTAAACATTTAGACTCAGTTTCGTAATATTCATTTCTTTTAGGGCTTATTTATACTTGTCTATGGAAATAAGCATCGTAGCCATCTCAACTTTTGGGAAGCCTATGACTTTTACAGAACGTTCTTAGTGCTTACTTACTAAAAAAAAAGTTTGTGTGTTCCAAATGGCAAGAAAAGTAAATTTTTGCTTCATTACCATCTAGTGTTGTATTTCCTGGTTTAGGTAGATTACAACATTGATGACTTATTTTATTTACCGCTTTAGTTGAACTGATTGAAATTACTTGTCTGATGAAGTTATTCACGTGAAAATGTTCGACGGCTGATATAAATTTCATCATTATGTCATTACCATCCGCGGTTGTGTTTCATCATTACCATCCGTATTCATCAGATTTTTTTATTTTCTCATGACAGTCCCATCTTGTCACGGATGGTAATGACGCATTGCTAAGAGTGAATTACATGTATTTTTGAAAGGTAATTATCATCCCTATGTGAATTATTTGATATAAAAATAAATTGCAAGTAATTAGAATTTACTAGCAACTCTTAAAATGGTGTTGAACTTGTATCTAATGCATATAACATACAGTTATAGCTAATGCTGCACGGATTTTTTCTGTAGCTGAAAATAATATTTTAAAAAAGTAACTCCGACAAATGTCTTAATTTCTTGACACCAGACTAATATATCATGTGAAGGAAAGGCCTGTTGTATTCCTACTTAATGCTGGTATCATCTACCAGCATTAAGTAAAATTGCCATTTTATAAGCACCAGAGGGATATCCTGTGATTAACTGTGATTACACAAAAAGGGTGGAATGTAATGAAAAAGAGGAGTTTTGACTTCATAAATTCTGAAAAAAATTAAGTTATGATTAAAAATATAGTGGATTTCTTTCAAATTAGTTAAATTTAAGTATGTACATGACTAAAGAAAACACTTGCAACCAGTTTTGAGGAAAAAAGTTTTTGTTTTTCTAAGACGAAATTTTGAACATTTCGGATAATGACCCATATACATGCAGACAAACATACAGACGCAACACACCACACACAACTCACCACACCCACTACACACAACATATACAACACACCTCACAGGCCACTCCACACACAACGCTCATCACAGACCACATCACATGCATAAACACTCAACACACACACACACACACACACACACACCTCATAGACCACACCACACACAACACCCAACACACGCACACACAAACACACGCGCGCGCACACACACACACACACACCACGCGCACGCGCACATGCTTGTGCTAGCATAACTAATAACTATGACATACATTCATATATAAATACCCGCAGTATAACATAGATGATTAGTCAGTTTATTCATTAGGCCCTAACTGTGTAAATCGCTCCTTCAAGAAACGCTTGAGATACTGTACATAAATGCATGCATAAAAGTGAATACACATACATAAATATATTCATTCAGTGTCATTCACACGTACATATACACACATATGCACATACATGTATACATTACATAGTGCATACATACATATCTAGCGTAACTGGTTACTTGATGACATGGTTCTAATTTTCGAAGGGTACAAACAGCACCCGTACACCCACTTTTTAGACTGGGATACCGTGCCTTGTACTTTTTAGCCCCGAATAATTAATGGTATCACTTTTCAATCGGCAAGTATTGTTGTTTTGTCTATCTTTACCTATGTAGGCATGTAGGTAGGTAGATAGACACAGGGACAGACAGACCACATAAAGACAAACAGACATTAAAACCGAACAAATAAGTGTTGGCCTACTAATATTATTGGTCTCCATCGCTACGTAAGTTTATAAGTATATATATTCGCTTGCGAACAGAATCACAGGCAGTCGGATAGCCAAACATTTAGCCCAACAGATCATCGGACAAAACGTAGGATAGGGAAGATACACTTAAACTTATTTTTGAAGTGACAACAAACCGCCCAGTAGCACAGCCAATAGACAACACCAAACGAAGGTAGAACAGGCAACACTGAATCCTCTTCTTCTGTCGAAGAGTACCATTAACATATATGCTTCAGATAATAGCAGTGCTGTCGGCCTCAAAGGACGTTAAACGACGAGATGCACGAAAAAGGAGGAAGCCTTATAATAAGGCGCTCCTATAGAAAATGGAAATACAGCTCGAGACTTGGCTGAAAGCTTAACAATACACAAAAGACCTCGTCAGGTCGAAAAACAAATGCCAAGCTCGTCACACCTCTTAACCATTAAGTTTATATGCCATGCAAGACAGCACCACTCCCTCTAAGTAACAGGTCAAGCATAACCAAGAGAAAAAAGAGAGCAACTATGAGACAAGAAGGCACGCATGTAACAATACATACATAAATACATACATACATACACACATACATGCATACATGCATATATGCATACATACATACATACATACATACATACCTACATACATACATACATACATACATACATACATACATACATACATACATACATACATACATACATACATACATACATACATACATACATACATACAGTATCACATAGATGTAGTTTGACGCAAACATGTCGTTGCAGCAACATGATGTCTCTTGTTTTGCTAGTATGGAAGAATGCGAAGCTATTTGTACTCGGATGGGAATCCTCGTAAACGGTCGCTTCCTTTGCCTCGGGAGCCTCCAGCACCTCAGGGATAAGTTCAGCGAAGGATACACGCTCATCATCAAACTCCAGCGCTCAGCCGACAATGAAAAACCCGAGGAACTGCAGGAACGGATTAAGAAACTTAAGACTTTCATCAGTGAAACGTTCCCAGAGAGTGTCCTCAAGGACCACCACGAGAATCTTCTTAACTACCAGATCAAGACCCGGGGTTTTAAGTGGTCTCAAATTTTTGGGATCATGGAGAAGGCGAAGGTGATGTACCAGATCGAGGACTATTCGGTGGGACAGACGACTCTGGAGCAGCTGTTCATCCGATTTGCCCGTCTGCAGCGAGGTCCGCCAGAAATTTTCAAGAAGAAGAAATGCTTTGGACTTTGCTAAGAAGAAGACATCTCGTCAATTTCTATAATACCCGAACGCACCATCTGTTGATCTGTTTTAAACATTGTGAAACGAAATGAACATAAGAAGATAAAACAACTATACCTTTTATAATCCATAATTTAATCCTTACAATTGTTTTCATTAAAATTCTTTGTGAATGTCTGTAACGTGTTGTGAATACATATTTTGTCGACGCGCAGTAGATCCCATGTCCTTAACTTACGCCTGTAGCAGATGGAAGGGATTTCATGTCTACCCGGCTATGTTCAGGCCCACCGACATGAATTCCGGGCCCCTGTGCAGAGCAGTCACGGGCCCAGGGGCGTAACTTTAGCCTAAAAAGTGGGGGGTACCAATACCTTGGTCTAAAAAGTAGGGGGTACCAATTTCTTCTCCACTTTCACTTTTCGCATGATGACCATTTTGAACATATTCCCTGCCAGTATTCTAATTAATTTAGGCTCTCGATTTACCTGTGTATCTAAGTACTTTCGTACTTTTGGCAGAGACTGCGCTCTCTGGGAAGGCACAATAATAAAATATTGATTGGAATTGTTTAAAAAGTGGGGGGTACAGTACCCCCCAGTCCAAAAAGTGGGGGGTACGGGTACCCCTCGTACCCCCCACAAATTACGCCTATGCACGGGCCCCTAGGCAGAGCAGTCGCGGGCCCATAGGCAGAGTAGTCACGGGCATCTGAACTATCTTTAGGCTTTATAAAAATATATTAAAACGTACGGTCGTACGAAAAATAAAAAAAACACAAATTGAAACAATAAAAGTGGGGGTACGACCGTACGATATTATATTTATATATATATATATATACAACTATGATTTTATTCAGATGCTTGAAGTTTAAACTGATTGACGCTAAGTGTCAAATAATATATTTAAATAGGCATAATTCATAAACTTTGCATAACTGATTATAATATTTTTCATAAGTTGATTGCGGGCCCGGCCCGGGCCCCTAAAAATCGCCGGGCCCCTCTTGCCCCTCCCTCTCGGCGGGCCTGGCCATGTTTCAAGAAGAAAGAAACTCCATCCACGGGCTCTGATTTTTATTGCTTTTAATTTGTTGCATCCACCTTTGTAGTGGGAGCTGGAAGAAATGACCACTCCAAGCCCATATTTAAGGATGCACATTTGCTAGAATTAAAGCAGATCCGAACTTTTCAAGTTTGAGACTTCCTCTACTGTTATCAACATAGTTTATTACCAGTCATTTCTTGCGAGGTACTTTACTATTGCCTCAAATTTCCATGAACACAATACTAGAGGAGCTTTGCTGTATAGACCCACTAAGGCACGAACCAATCTAAGATTTTTCAGCATTAAATCAGCTGGACCGTCAATTTGGAAATCTATCCCCTCTGAAATCCACGCAGCCAAAAATAGATTTGATTTAAAAAAACGATTTCGATTTAACTACTTTAATGCTTAACTACTTGATTCGCATCTCACTATGGATATATCAATAAAGCCTCTCTCTCGGGATCATCGACGGGGTTGTACTGGAGCATGGCCCTGGAGTTTTTTTTTAAAGTTTGTTATGCGTAGTTAAGGATCGATAAGACTACACTTGCCGTGCACTCTGTCCTGAAATTACTTCATAAGCATAATTATTACATCTTATCACAGCAGGAACTTCAGTGAGAGGCTAGTTTTCTCGCCATCAAACTTATTTGGAACTTGACTTATTAGGGTATCCCTGCCCAGCGGGACCTCCATCCCTTTAGGGACGCCCATTGCCGTCGGTGACAATTAATAAATTGCATGAAGGGTGTATTTCGTTTATCTAACTGAGAGATACCTGTAATGATTTATTGTTAAACGATTATTTTCTTTGATCAGATTATTTTGAACCTTGTTAGCACATATTATGAACAGAATTTTAATTGATTTGTAAATGATTGTCATGGATAGCAATAAAGATATTGATTGCTTGATTGATTGATATATATATATGTATATCTCTCTCACTCTAACACTTAGAGTCTGGTTTATATACACAATTTTCGGCTCTCATCCGAGCGCTGACGACGATAATACAATTGTGCCAGACATGTCTCAGCTAGTCCATCGGCACCGTACTGTTGACGCAGCCTTTCCACCAGTTGCTCGAAAGTAATGTCAGTTCGGGAACCGAAATCCCAGAGAAGTTGCGTCACGGCCTTATCAAACGCGCTGCGAAGAAAATCCACCTTGTCGGCTCCCGTCCACTGGTTGTGCCTGGCACACACTTCGAACTGTGCAAGGCAGATTCAAGAGACCCGGTTCCATCAAATTTTTCAGGTTTCATGGGTGTCATCGTGCGACCGAGCAATGTACCTACGTTATCCAGCACTCGTAAATTCGAGACATTCTCCCTCACAACCTATGTCTCTTTCTCTTTCTCTTCGTTATCGGTTGTCTCCGGAGCCGTAGCATCAAAGTCTATGCTTTCCAGAAATCTGCTGGAATCCGGCTTAATTGTTCTCACTTCTTTCGCGTCTTTCGCAGCAGGTGTCGAACAAATCGGAGAAAAGTCGACGAATCAGCCAAATCAAGTGGCGTGTAGACGATTGTCTTTTATTCCTTGGCGAGGGCCATTCTTTTCGAAGTTGATGAATCCACGAGCGTAGAAGTTTTTGGAAACGACGACATGTAGAACCAGAAGTCTCACCCCACTTCTGGTAACAATTTGTGGCGTAACCTAGAGACTCGAACTCTGTCCATAAGGTGTCGGCTTTGCCTGTCGGTTCAAAGACTCAGAAGACTGGCTGGTTTAACAGATGTATCAACTTCCAAGTTAAATCCGACGACCTCGTCGTTATTAAATCCAGTAATTGACAAACATAAATAATCGCAGTTCGCCGAGTATTATAATCCAGATATGTACAATTAAAGTCTATCTATTCGTATATTCGATGTTTTATGTTCGATGTTTTATGTTCAACATATTAAGAGTAAAACCTTAAGAATACTAAAAGCTCACAAAGTTAAAACCGTAACAATGTTTAAAGGCATCCGATTGTTCTCCATGCCTCGTGTCTGTGTAGTTTTACTTGGTTCAGCCATTGCGGTAAAATAACTTTTTTAGAGCATCGAGGGTTAGACGGCCGCTCGCGTAATAGATATTCTCGTAACATAGCTGGAAACGTCGAAATTATGTCACGACTGCTTGAAGGTATTACTATGATAAATCTTAGCGAATTAAATGTCAAATGTCAAAGGCGCCGTTAATTAATCAACTTTGTTCATGACCAATAAACAGTATTTCAGCAGCAAAGATGAATTCTCTCAAATGAGCTGCGTATGTGAACTTAATATTAATGTTTTTTGTGTTGTTTATGACATCATTGTTCTATTTAGATGTGTTCATAACGCGAAGTCAGCAGATACAATCACATGCTTAAGCAGCTGACGTCAAGATCTTCTGTGACGTAACTGTTATTATTCTCAAAGCAACAGTCGATGGTCGCTAATAATTGAAATGGTCTATCAAGCCAAATTCCAGGGTAAATATGAAGAAAGATCCGGTCGAAAGCCAAAGTAGGGAGACCGAGAAGACACGGATACAGCCTACGAAGGAAACGAGGATTATAAGGAAATAAGGTTCTAAAGGTTAAATGGAATTCTTTGGTATGTTTTCAGTGCGTCTCCGTCGTTCGATGAAGCATCACCGTTTGCTCTTAGCAATATGGCGTTATATTCCTAGGATTATGCGACCAGACAAATCAATATATATCGACAAACCTTGATAGAGAATAAACCTACTGAGCCGTATCATAATGAAACAAAAAAGTAGGAATTTTTCAAGTAAATCACGCCTGCTCCGGATGATGAGGAACATAGAGGACCCTCTTGAGCAGCAACGCACAATACTAAGGAGATTGGAGAAGACCAAGCGGTCGACTTAGGACTCATGAACTAGAGTCGCGGATAAGGATCTGACAGCCTTGAACATCAGCCTAAGTAGTTGATATAGAGGAGAACAAGGACCACATAGAAAGGGCGCTTATGTAAAAAAAATAACCCTGCAGCCATCCTAGGGAATTTCCAGACAGATCAAAGGAAACAGACAGCCGCATGTGGAGAATATCATGGTCAACGGTATCAAAAACCGCGCTCACGTCAAAAAGATGAGGGAGCAACCTGCGACCGATCTATTGCCCTGGCAGATATCAGAAAGAAAAAGGAATGAGGGTCTCAGTAGAATGGCCTTTGCGGAAATCAGCTTGGAAAGACCAGAAGGAGGTTATTTGCTTAAAAGTAAGTAGTAGGGTAGTAAGTAATAATCTTTTCAATAACTTTGGAAAGAAATTAAACATTTGATATTGACCTGATTACAGTTTGATTTTGGTATGCCATCAGTTGATGTCGTGTACATTAGGCCTAACCACTGGCGCGAAAGAAGCTACAAATTAACAACAGAACAATAATCATAAGCAGCGGATTAAGATTCTTTTTTGCACAACATGACTGAGGTGACATGAAAGGCTTAAGTTAAGGACGTAAGCTACTTTGCGTCACTAAAATGTCTGCTCACAACACATCAGAGACATTCACAAAGTAATTTAATGAAGAAATATAAGAACTAATTAATGGATTGCCAACGGTGCATTTGGTTTTTCTTGAAATGTTTAGGTAGCCTCATAATGTAAACACTAAATCAATAGATGGTAATGATAGAATTTCACAAGATGTTTCCTTTTCTTCTTTTCTTCATATTTTTCTTCGTCTTCTTAGTAAAGCCACAGGAATTTCTCGTGGCCCTCGCTGCAGACGGGCAAATCCGATGAACAGCTGCTCCAGAGTCGTCTGTCCCACCGAATAATCCTCGATCTGGTACATCACCTTCGCCCTCTCCATGATCCCGAAAATTTCAGACCACTTAAAAATCTGCATCTTGACCTGGTAGTAAAGAAGGTTCTCGTGGTGGTCCTTGAGGACGCTCTCTGGGAAAGTTTCACTGATGAAAGTCTTCAGTTTCTTCATCCGTTCCTTCAGTTCCTCGGATTTTTCGGTGGCGGCTGAGGGCTGGAGCTTGATGATGAGCGTGTATCCATCGCCGAACTTATCCTTGAGGTGCTGGAGGCTCCCGAGGCAAAGGAAGCGACCATTGACGAGGATTCCCATCCGAGTACAAATGGCTTCGCATTCTTCCATACTAGCAAAACAAGAGACAATGATGTCATTGCAACAACATGTTTGCGTAGAACTACATCTATTTAATAATACTGCATGTAAGTATGTATTTAAGTATGTCATAGTTGTTAGCTATGCTAAAACTCTTATGAGGTTATGTATTAGGGTACATTGCTATTAGCCAGATACTTATGTTTGTATTTTTTGTGTAGGAGATGAAGCTCTGGCGCCAAATAATTAATGCATTAAGACACCGTCGCACAAAGACTGACTGACCAGATTGCCGCGTAGACAGAGATATAGAGACGGACAAAGATGGATATGGAGAGAGACACACAGACAGGGATAAACAGAAGTACAACTGCCATTAGACCTTTCTAATTGAATAGAGATGTTATTACTTATTTGGGGTAAAAGAGTGGAGGGTACGGTACTTCAGTCCAAAAAGTGGGGTATGGGTTCCCTTCATATATATCCCAAACAAAACTGCACCTATGGCACTACTCATCAACTAGCTACGCTAGATATTAGGGTGGGACGAAAGTAAAGAAAACTCGAGTTCAGTTCCCGGACAAACGTAAATCAGTGATCCATGTTAAATTCGATATTGTACCAAAAATGGATTCTCATATATCACCGCTTTCCAGCAACTTTGTCTGAAACACAAGCCCGAAAACGCAATACGCTAAAATGAGAGCTTGTCTTACATCAGCCGGTTTAATGGTTATGACTTTTAAATTTAGAACCAAAAGTTAGAGCTACAAACAACAATGAGTATTAAAACAAATGAAAATCATCCGGCACGGTACTGCAGAATAAGTGTTTTAACTTAGTTCGGAAAATCAGTTTTAGTTTCTATAGTTGATTCCTCTTGTGGTTTTCGGGTCTCGGCTCTTCATTGGTTCCGGTCCAATCTTACAGATCGCACACTTTCACACCTTTACACCTGATCTGATATTACTTCGATGTTTAGTTAACTAGTTAAGTCCAAAATGTCTAGTATTACAATGTTATGCCAGTTGCCGTTATTTTTTATGTACAAGGGTAACCCTGATAGCGGGACCCAGGTCCCTTAAGGGTTTCTCTCCCTTTACTTCCATTGGAAACTAATTAATTAATCTGTTTTCTGTTAAAATTTTACACTGAATGATATTATTTCTGTTACTGCATATTATGATATGCGAAGTAATAAAACTTATGGTTATGGTTATGGTTATGGTTTCAGTTTGCGTTCTGCAACTCTTGTCTCCTTCTTAGACCTACTACAGTTTCTGTCTTCAACCGTGTCGCAGGAGGGCAACCTTTTTTCATATGCACTGTTAGCTGAAATGCATTCAATGATGTCATTATTATTTTCTGTTGCAGCTAGGTCTACAAGAATGAAGCGTAAACAAATGAACAACAGAAAGCCAGTTATCTTGTTTATAGTTCGGAAAATGGCATTCTCACAAAACGGCATAAAAATGTTAAGAAATGCAATTTAAGAACAAAGTATATAACAAATTGTCTTTAATTCTCTCTCTGACTGTCTAAAACATTTCTCTAGACAGTTAAAAACTATACATTTGTACTTTTTCAAATAATCACGCAAATCTTTTGCTACATGAACCGCTTAGCAATGCTGTCACAGTAAAGAAAAAGCTATAACAATTCAACAGTTTTCATAGTAACATACAAGCAAGTGAGAAATAATTGTTTATTTATGGCTTATAACTATTTACATAATTCTTACTTAGAAGATTGTTTCTCAAATTTAATCCGTATTGTTGCATTCCAGTGTCTCATCAATGGCAGATACGTTGGGTCTATATCTTGAATTCAGGGCGTTGAGCAACCAGTAAACATTCATAGATTACAGCTAAATTTCACTGTATTGTTCAGAACAATCAAAGGAATAAAATAATCCACTATGCCAGCCAATCAGCAAGTACTTTTCTCATTGCGACTTGAATCACCTATTGTGTATGTATGTATGCAGAAGATGCTCAAGAAAGAAACAAGTGGAAGAGAAGGATCCGAGTGGCTGACCCCTCTCCAAAGAGGGATTAATTCGAGCCTGAAGGGAAAGAAGAAGAAGAAGTATGCATGAATTTGTGTTTATATGTATGTATCTTCATACGCATAATTGTATGCGGAAAGCCTTTCTGCATAGATATCTTGAAGCAGCGATTTACACATTATTTTAATGAACGAACAAATGAATTAGGTCGACCGACGGTTTAATTAAGCAGGACTAGAACGCTTCAATGTACCTGTGCGACGTGAGTATGATGGTGGTGCCGACTTTTCTTGCGGCGGTCAGAGTATTCCAGACGTGTCTTCTGGCTTCTGGATCGACGCCCGTTGTCGGTTCATCGAGGAAGACGACCGTCGGATTTCCCATCAACGCAACGGCCACGCATAACTTACGCTTGTTTCCACCGCTGTTAACAACATTATACAATAGATAACAAGTCTATTAGGTTTGTTATGCCATGGTAAATTATGATAACATAAAGTAAGGTGAGGTAACTAGGATCGAGGTGAGGTAGGAACTACCAAAACGAGAAGAAATGCAAGTTATGAAAAGGTAAGGTATGTCTTAGTTGTCAAAAAAGAACTGGGGTGGTTGAAAGAAAGTTTAAACAGATTGACCAAAAACACGAACGCAGGTCAAAATCTGATGTTGTTAATATGCTGAATAGGAACAACTGACGACTCGTGAGATACTTTAGTTTAATTATCCCAGCATCCTATGAGTTACCTAGCTGAGAGGAGGTCAGAAGGGGTCAGGAGACGGACGTTGAACCTTCAACTCATAGAGAACTAAAACTGTGAAAAGGTCACGCATGATAACATAAGGCAAGTTAAAGAGGGTAGGTAAAGTTTAAAGACTTCGAGCGCAGCGAAATTTCCGCTTTCAGCCATTTCAAAATGTGCATTAACGCAGAGCCAAAGTCTCTAGACATATCTCTATAAAAATCGTCTTTCACTTCTCATCACGTATTTACATTTGAACACAGTTAATTCGGAATCACCTGAGTTTTCCGGCTTGCTTGTTAGTGTATTGCTTGAGAGTCAGACGTTCAATGAGTCGGTCGATGACTTCTTGTCGGACATCAGCCGGAATTCCGTGTGCGCATGCGTACATCCAAAGCGTCTCGTGAACAGTCAGTTGGTCGATGATAGTGTTAGACTGTGCACAGTATCCGATCTTCTGATGCACCTGTGCAAGGTTGTCTTGGACGCTTATCCCGGCAATATAGGCGCTTCCTACGGATGGCCGGATTTCTCCAGTCAGCATCTTGAAGACGGTCGTCTTTCCGGCTCCATTTACTCCAAGGAGACCGAAGCATTCCTTCTGAGAGACTCCGATACTCAACTGGTTAACGACTACAAAGTTTCCATATAGTTTCGACAAATCCTTGGTGACGACTGATTCCGTCTTGACGAGTTCCTGTATCGAATTCGACCGTATGCGCTGTCTCTCAATTGCTACATCCGAGTCTTCACTGGTCTTTCCATCTTCATCAGCATCCATCTCGGTGAGTGTGGCTTGAGTCACTCGCTTCTTGCGCACAGTCAGCTGATCGATAATCTTGTCAAACCGTTCACAGTCATCGATCTTCTGACGCAGAAGTCCGAGTAGACGTCCGACGATGTCGGTTTCGATGATGTAGAGAATGAGGAAGAAAACGATGCCTTGAAGGACCATGAAGATGAATGGGCGCCCAACCCCAGGCAACGTCCACGACAGATAGTTGTCAACCATTTCTATGCAGGCTCCACCACAGTTGCCTTGAAACGCAATAACAGTTTCTATGTGAAAGTGCAACGGTTGTTTGTAAATGGAAACATGAACGTTAACAGTTATAATCTACAAACACAGACCACTAAGAATCATTGCCTTTCAGAGAAGAAACAGTTCGTTGGGTATTTAGTTAGTTATTCAGTATATGTGGATAGCACTCCTTCAAGATTTTTACGTACACACATACTTACATACATACTTACATACAAACATACAGACACAATACATACGCACAGTGCTTTTTTCAGCCGGAACGCGCCGGAACGGCGTTCCGGCACCTTTTTTCAGCTACTAAAAATAATTTATTTATTTTAATAATAAAAACAATAATTTAGTTATTTTAATTTAATTTAAGTGTTTTTGAACTGTTTTCAGTGTTTATTGATACCCCTACCAAACCCAATTCCGTTTTTCTCGTGATTTTAGCCCGCCCATAATTATTGCGTTCCGGAACCTATTGTTCCGTTCCGGCACCTTTTTTTCTAGAAAAAAAGCACTGCATACGCACAATATATAGGCTACACCTATACATACATGTCTACAAACATACTGTGATGAACTCCACATTTTACCTGAACTGGGTTGCCACCCAGCTAACACACCCACACGGGACCCAGACGGGTCCCATACGGGTTGCCATACGGGACCCGTACGGGATACCCGGCGGGATCCCGCCGGTTTTTGTCCGCGGTTTCCGTACGGGACCCATACGGGATATCCCGCCGGGCATCCCAGTTCATTCCCAGATGACTAAAAAGTGATACCCAGTTTAGCACAGTTAATGGGCGGCGATCCCGGGGTCGAGGGGGACAAGACCCCTTTTAACAGTGGGGAGGACACACCATACATCTGCCCCCCCCAATTTTGAAGAAACACCAAAAAAGTCAACCCAGTTTCTTAATCTCTTTTTGAGCAGATCAGTTCAAAACTCTTTTTGACCAGATCAGTTCAAAAGGGACAAGACCCCTTTGAACAGTAGGGGCACACACCATACATCTGCCCCCCACCCCCAAATTTTTAGGAAACAGCAAAAAAGTCACCCCAGTTTTTTTATACCTCTTTTGAGCAGATCAGTTCAAAACTTTTTTTGACCTGATCAGTTGAAAAACGTCGCCCCCCACCTGTCAAACAAAAACTCTGCCAGTGGCACAGTTTACAGTATAGTATGCAAACTGTACTGTAAACTGTGCTATATAGTTAAAGCAATAAATAATCAACAAAAGCGTTAAATGACACATCAATTTAATAAAGTCAATTTAATAAAGTAAAGTAATCATGCAGTTGATCTGCTCTGTAATTTCATTTAACAATAATGTCATCAGCAGTATTGGTGAACTCCTGATCAACACTGATCGACTCTGACTCGGTCTCTTTGAATGGCGCCGATTTCAATAGTTGGCGGCCTCCAGTGCCATGATCCCTAGCATTACCAAACGAAATGGCCAACTCGTCTTCAACCATTTTCCTCGTGCTGTCCTTGGTAGCAATATTATGTTTTACCGAACCTGAAATTTCAAACATGCAACATTTAGATTAAAAATAACAAGTTACAAAGAACAAGAATTAAGAATTTGATGTGCTCTGATTTGTATTGTAAAATGGTATTATTCCAATAACTCTTTCTGTTATTAAATGACAATATTTAGAGACACTGCCTGCACAATGTTGACTAATGTAACATAATAAAACAAAATGTAATCATTACACCCGTCAATCACACAGGCTGTTACCAAGCTACTAAGAACTAGTGAATGCAAAGCTTAAGAGTGAATCATTCATATAAAAGTAACTAAGAAACCATTTCATTCTACAGAATCATGGCCTTTTTAATATGTTTGTTCAACACGTACTCCCGTTTAAAATATTCTAATTGCACCTTGTTTTCGATCAGTTCATTAAGGATTGCAGAGATATTATAACTACATCACAAAGACAATTAAATGGTTGTGGACTTTAAAATTTCTCAGACTAGTTGTACTGAAAGATGATCTTTCTAGATCTGTCTTCAGTTATGGTGGCAGCGGTGTTTGTATTCGAGCGGCTAGGCTAGTCTTCGGGGGTCTTGTTAGCGTTCGAAGCACGTGGGTTTTTGTAGTTCACCTCGCGAAGACAGTTAGAAGACAGTACTCTTGTATGTTTTGCAATTCTTATTATACAATATTTTTACACAACGTATGTACACCTAGAACAGTTCTCACTTCGTGTTGCATAACAGTTTCTGCGTCTGCAATTTTCCGTCACACGATTCCTCCCTCCGTGAGTTAATCGTACGTCTCACCGATTCCTCCTTCCGTGAGTGAATCGTACGTCTAACCGATTCCTCTTCCTGTGAGTGAATGCCGTCCTCCTCCCAGTCTTCGCTCATCCTCCTTCCCCCTCTCGCCCAGACCTGTCATTCATCCATCTCTTCCCCAATCTCGCACTCCTATCGGTCGCGCTATCATTCCTTCGCCCCTCCTTCTCCCTGCTCCCCCTCTTATGACACCCGGTCAGGCCCTAATGTCAGTCAAGTCTTATCTGATCTCGACTCTAGTGTTCTTTAGCCTACATCAAATCCTACGCAACACATAATACTAATATATAGCCTAATCCTAAATCCCTAATATAATATCGTCCATGACTGTCACTACATCATCACACTTCCAAAGTTCGACGGTCATCGGTTCGGCTTCTCAGAAAGCAAGATGGCATTTCAGGAGTGTTTTTTGTTGTGCAGTCATGGCGATGTACAAGAGCACAGATGACACGCATGATGGCGTTTTAATTTCAATGTCTGTTTGCGCCATTTTTCTTGCGACGTCATCAGGCTGGTTTAGACATGTATCTACGGCGTTAATCTATAACATAAAACATACAAACACAACGAGTAGTAACTGTGACACAACATTATAAAGTTTCTCTGTCACACGTTCATTTTAAAGACAATATATGACACTTCTTAACATCAGAATAAAGCAAGTACTTGTAAACGATAAACATGACCATTATGTCAGATTTAGTTGGTCATAAAGGCACGTGACAAACCCATAAACCACAAACATACATCATTAATCATAAATCATATTCGTAAACCATAAATCACACACCGTAAATCATAAATCATAATCCTAAACCGTAAGTCACACGCCGTAAATCATAAACTATACACCATTAATCGTAAATCGTCCACCATGGGATGGTGTTTTCCCTTGGGACGTGGCTTATCCCCACCTCGTAGCGCCTGATTGCCTACGCGTATACATTACAGGTTTCTTTTTGCTTGGCGGTATTAGCCTGCGGTCGAATGCTACGTCTTCTTGGAACGTGTCAAATGTTTTATTCCTGGCACCATTCCATTTTAATCTGTCTTCTCTGTCCGCAGTCTTGATTAGGCCTAATGTCTTATTGTTATGTTCCTCTTCCATCACGCCTCTTATCTTCTTTACACCTACGGGTGGTATCGACCCGTGGTGTGACGCTGAGTTTGCTTTGACTCTGTCAAATGTCTCATTCTTATTCCTGTCTGTCCTAATTAATGGTTCTCTGTTATGTCCCTTATATGCTACGCATCCTAACTTCTTTGCACTTGGTGGAATTAACCTATTGTCAAATGTCTTGTTGTCATGTCTCTTGTCTGCTACGTATCTTAGCTTATCATCGTTATATTCCACAAGCCGGACGCCACCTACCATCGGGAGATGTGTTTTTGCGTCACCCGCGTGCCATAATGGTTTACTGCTCATTGGGCCTTTGATCGACGGTGCTCTGTTAGCCTTCGCGTCTGTTTTAAAAGCCGTCTGCTCTTCACTGTTTGATTCCCTGTCGTCGCCTGTATGGAATATCACGCCTCTGTCGCCGTTAATGTCTGCGCTGATGTCTTCTTTGGTGTCTGTGTCGGACGTATGGTCGTCGCTGTCTGTAGCTGTGTCTCCGTCTTCTCGAATGTCTTCGTCGTTACTGTCATTAATTATGTCTCCGTCTCCGGTAATCTCTTCTTCCTCTTTCCCTGCTGTCTCGTCGTCGCTATCATGATTGAATTGTACGCCTCTATCGTCATTAATGACTGAACTCTGCGCCCTTCTAGACGCCTCCGTCGGTGTAGCTGTATTAATCTGTGAGGTGTCTCTGCATCTTGTCCATCCGTCGTCGGAAGTGGTTCTATTACTTGTCCACCCCTTCCTGTCATTAAAGTCATTAATGTCATTAACACCTTGTCTGGTCCCGTCGTTTGAACTCGACCGTTGGTCGATCACCATTAATTTACCCCTTCCGTCTCTTCTCTCACCCTGCGTCTCTGCCTCCCTGTCAGCCACGCGGAGTTCATTCGGTGCGTTGCCGTGGCTTGTGTCCGTTAAGGTTTCATGCTTTGAATTTGGTCGCTCACAGTCTACGGCTAACGTCTTTGGCTTTTCTCGGCGTTCGTCATGGGGTCCCTCAGGAAGTTCATTGCGTGCATTCATGGTCTGTCGCAGCGCCATTTTGTCCTTCTGTACGTTACCGTCGTAATTACGCTCTCTAGTGGCGATTAGTGCCTGTGGTGTTGCGTCGTTTCTGTTACGGTGGCCTATGTCTACCGGGTCTAGTAGGTCCGGGTTTTGCACGAATACGTCATGTCCCAGGATGAAGTCCACTGCCAAATTTGGGACGACTCCAGCCAGTACCTTTACCTTTCGATTTGTCCCAAAATACGATGACCTGACTTCAATCTCACATGTTGACAAACATTTTACCGATCCAAAAGCACTCTGGACTGTCATGGGCCTCCCCATGACGGACGATTTATTTGGCGCCACTCGAAGACTTATAAGGCAAGCCTCCGAACCAGAGTCCCTCAAGCCTTGCACTGGTACCCCGTTTACAAACAGTGGCACCATGAAACGCTTTCGATACTCACTGACCTTACTCGCGTTTTCACCTGTTCTTACAAAGTTAACTTGCGCAAGTTGCGCATGAGGTTGCCCCTGCACGTGGAATCTGTTTTGACTCCTGTTATTGAATTGTGTCCCTTGGTCTACATAATCTGATCGGGTCCCTTGTTCCGACGAATGCATTGGTCGTGCATTCGCAGAAGAGTCGTGGGGTTTAGTCCACGGCGCTTCATTTCCAAAGCTTTTGGGCCCTTGCTTTTCCCACTGCCTGTTTCTAAAGTCAACATTGTTAGACTTAAAACCATGATTATGTTTTAGTTCTCCCTGATTAAGCTTTCGACTTTCCAGAGTACACTCAAAATGAAGGTCAGCATAATCAGCTACCTCCATAGCTGACCTCGGTTTCCTCGCTTCAACAAAGTATTTAGTGTCTGAAGGCAAACCTTCCTTCAAGCGTTCAAGCAAAACGTCATCTTTAAGAGATTCAAAATCCTTTATGTCTTTGCATTCCAGATAGTAACTGAAAACATCACGCAGGCTATCTAGCAGTTGAGCATAGGATTGTTTCCCTTTTCTATTCATAGCCTTGAACTTGTCTAGGTAAAACCTGGCATTCATTCTGCAAGCATTAAGCAGCGCTGCCTTTGTTTGTTTGTAATCAGAACAAGTTTCTACAGACAGTCTGTTAAAATGTAAGCGCATTGAGGAGTTAAGGAGAGCTGGTAACAGCTTAGCCCATTTGCTCTCATCAATAGCGTGAAGGCAAGCCACTTTTTCAAATGAATGAAAGTAACTAATTGCATCTTCACCTTCACACATCGTCGGAAGTTTAGAGTAAGATGAAGACAAAGGTAGATCAGTGCCAGAAGCAGAAACATTCGATTGTAATAGCCCTAACTGAGCCTTTTCACGCAAAAGTGCTATTTCCATCTGCATCTTCTCCGTCTCTGCCTGCATCTTCTCCTTCTCTGCCTGCAAGCGCTTCTCCTCTGCCTGAGACCTCTTCTCCTCCGCCAGAGTCAGCTGGAGCTTCATCTGGGTTTCCCCGACACTCTCTTCATCCACCTCCACTTCCTCCATCTCGTCTTCACTCTGCTCCACCTCATTCTCGCATTCTTTCAACTTCTGTATCATTGCCTTCTTATCCAGACCTTCGTAACAAATGTCTCTCTTCTCACATTCTAACTGCAAAGCCGCCTTCTTCATCTTTTCGAACATTTTGTTAATAGTGCAGTTTAATTACACAAACAAAATTCACAGTAAACACTCCGAAAAGGTTTCGTAAAACACCAACTCAAATCAAATTCAGAAGCCTTTCGTAAGCACCGAATACACCAATCAATTGAAACTCAAGCTATGACAGCCTTTCACACTTTTCATCTAAACTGTGCTTTTATTCGCACTAACAATCAATAATCGCTGTCCTTTCAACAATAAACAATTATCTCAGCTTATACACTTTATCATCTAGCGTCAGTGCAATTCATGACACTCATTCAATGATCATAAACAGATAATTATTTAACAAGCTAGGTCTCGCTCACCCGATCTCGTCAGATTTTCAAGGTGTGTAGTTCCGAAGAATCCGCCGCACCGTCCACTCGAGATCTCTGCAAGGCTCCAAGTTGTCCTTCTCCAACCGTCCGTTCGTCCTCCGCGTCCTCTTGTGATCGTCCGAGTCCCTCTTCCGGTTGTTCGGATCGTCTGCTCGCTCGATCGTCGAGCTCGTCTGTTCAGCTGGCCTCGATCGTCGCTTGCTCCTCGTCTTTTGCGTCCGATCGTCCTTCTTGTTCCGCTTCTTCCTCCGATGTCGTCAACGTCCGTTGTGCTGAGTTGTCCTCCAACGTCTCCGCTTGATGCTGGTTTGAGCCGTGCAGCGTAGAAAATCTGCTCCGTCTCTCAATACAGTATACTGAAGAATACACTGTACCGAATCCCTGCTGGCACAATGTACTGAAAGATGATCTTTCTAGATCTGTCTTCAGTTATGGTGGCAGCGGTGTTTGTATTCGAGCGGCTAGGCTAGTCTTCGGGGGTCTTGTTAGCGTTCGAAGCACGTGGGTTTTTGTAGTTCACCTCGCGAAGACAGTTAGAAGACAGTACTCTTGTATGTTTTGCAATTCTTATTATACAATATTTTTACACAACGTATGTACACCTAGAACAGTTCTCACTTCGTGTTGCATAACAGTTTCTGCGTCTGCAATTTTCCGTCACACGATTCCTCCCTCCGTGAGTTAATCGTACGTCTCACCGATTCCTCCTTCCGTGAGTGAATCGTACGTCTAACCGATTCCTCTTCCTGTGAGTGAATGCCGTCCTCCTCCCAGTCTTCGCTCATCCTCCTTCCCCCTCTCGCCCAGACCTGTCATTCATCCATCTCTTCCCCAATCTCGCACTCCTATCGGTCGCGCTATCATTCCTTCGCCCCTCCTTCTCCCTGCTCCCCCTCTTATGACACCCGGTCAGGCCCTAATGTCAGTCAAGTCTTATCTGATCTCGACTCTAGTGTTCTTTAGCCTACATCAAATCCTACGCAACACATAATACTAATATATAGCCTAATCCTAAATCCCTAATATAATATCGTCCATGACTGTCACTACACTAGTCTTCAGCGTTGTCGACTCTTGTTGCATGAAGCCCTGCAATATCGTCATTCTCATCTTCACAGAGTGCAGTACTTATTGATCTCGACAACTATCCAGTTTTGATGGTCACGGCAGCTGCAATGTTTAATTCAGCAGCAATTACGCTAGTTTTCAAGTTTATTGTAAACGTTCAACAATGTATAAGCTAAATTTAAAGGATACTATGTTCAAATTAAACTTTAAGCTAAATTTATAGGAAGTTTAAGCTAAACGTTCAAGTATAATCTATGAAACTTTAAGCTACATTTATTGGATAAATGTAATGAAACTTTAATGCGACTTAACTGAGAGATGTCAACATCTAACACGGATAAACTTGAAAACTAGCGTCATTGCTGCTGAATATTTGTCGATGTGCTTTCATTTAAATAGCCTTATTGGTGTCTGGGCGCTAACTAGTGTCAAGGTGCGACCTCTTGTCACACAGTAATACATAGCCCCTTGAATTTGGGTCAGACCATAACATTAGGACCCTCATAGCGCAAGTTTACCGTACAGTCCATAACCCTAACCAGGGCTGTAGTCGAGGGTATACGCGGGTATACACTATACAGTGTGTACTCACCTCTAGAGACCGTATAGGCCTACTCACCTCCCAAATAGTTATATTTATTTATATTAAAATACTGTAGCGTATACTCACAAAATACTGTAGCGTAGACTCACCTCTAATTTGTTTCGGAAAACTAACCCGTAGCGTGTACTCACCTCTAATTTTACCACTACAGCCCTGACCCTAACCCACTGCAATCTCCGTTTCGTCTATCCCGACCACAATTAAATAGGCCTACAGCATTTACATAAACTGTTAATATACGCAGATATAGGTTCATTAGTAGGCCTATAATAAATATAACGTAATCTTACTTTTCACAGAAACACATCGCGATCTGTCAAATATGTGTACATTCGAAACGGCAGGCACACAAAATGGCGGACCGGCGGTAGAAATACGAATACCGGTAGGAGGCGCCACCGACGCGGGCTGGACCGTAAGGGTCCCTTACGCAAACCGTGGTCAAAAACCGCGAGAATTCCGTACCGTCAAACCGGATGAAACCCACAAGGGACCCGTGCGGGTGTGTTTGCTGGGCAGGTTCAAATCCCTCACGGGTAGAATGCAGGAATGAGTTGCTTTGCCGAGAATCCGGGGACATCCGCGTCCCATAATTAAGCTGGGTGTCAGATAGTGAGTGAGTCCAGGATCGAGCCGAGGGAGTTCAAGTCCCATCCCTGCAATCTAATCACGTGACCCGTGAGGGGAAGAACCTTGGCTGGAGTGGGGTAACATCTGACCACGCTGTATATTTTAAACAAGGAACTACCAATCCATAATATACTATCGTATTATTATATGTACACTCCTAGCAACAATACCACAATTAATAAATGTTACCAAGAATCACACACAATGCTGTCCTACTTAGGGCACAACAGGTCTTTCTGCCACTTCAAACGGCGCTGAGGCTTATTCCACACTTCCAGTAAAAACAGAGTGGACCGTATATATCTCTATCTTGGCCCCTTCTGTCCTTCACATACTAACACCACTTCGTAACTGCTTAACGAAATTCGTCTATGCTAGTCTTTGATATAACGTCTGGCCTTGAATCTTCAGTCGCGTCCTTTGTCTCTCAAACGACTGTTCAATGCGCTCGAACTTCACTTCACCAGGGTCGACCTCTCTTCTTCTCAGACGGCCACAGAATGACCAAGCCTCTCTAGCCGTCGGCCCACCTCTTCTGGATAACATGGGCCTGAACCTGGGCTCTCTCTCCGGCCAGTCACATCTTTCATTTTCAACCACACTGGCAAGGCATGTGGCCAAGGACTGTCTTCCTCAGTTCATTAGCATTTTTATTAGGCTTAATTTGTACTCCTAATTATCCCCTAACTCCTAAGACATCCAGCAGCTTAAAACTAGATTAATGTTTGAAAATATACTAAACGATGATACAACCGATTTTCCTATAGGGATCGAAATGTTGAACCATGCGAAAGCAAGATGAGAAAAGAATTCTTACAGCAGAAATGAGCTGGTGGCGGAAGATCGCAGGGATTTCAGGAATACAGAAAAAAAATGATAACATAAGAAAATTGTTATGTTTCCAAACAACTCTGCTAAATAAAGTCGTTCAGCGAAGACTCCGATGGTTTGGACATGTAGACAGACTGCCAGTTCACAAAATCCCAAGCAATGCACTACATGCATTATTCGAAGTAGAAAAGAAACAAATGCATTTTAAGATTACTCTGAATAGATTGGGCATATATAAATGAGTTTATATAAATATAAATAACATCACTTGGACTCTCATTAGGATAATGGTGATCATTTATTCGTATCCATTGCCACCAAATGGCGGGCGCTAGGAACTGATGAATGCTATATGAAATCCAGAATATACCAGTTGTAATAACATGATTGTACAAATAAGTGAGGAGTCTATTTCCTCACAATACATCGTGTATAATAGACCTACCATGAGAAGTACTGCGTTACATATTTTACTTCTATGTTCACACTCCTTCCCATAGCCCGCTGCAGAAACTATTAAGTGCATGCAACCCCTACACAAGCTCCGTATAGCGGCTTTTAAATACTCTACACAAAAATCTTATACCTTGACAACAAGGATTGGAGTAACCAAGAGATGCGCAGAAATCGGCAAGTTTCACCCCTTGGGCCAACTGGCTGCAGTATTTATGGTTGTTATAGTTTTTGTGGATGTTCTGAAGAACCGCGTTGAAGCAGTAGGTGGGAAATAAGGTGTAGAATGTCCATTCTATGGTTTCCCAGGCACTTCGTGACAGTAGCGGTTGCAGTAGTAACATAGCGCCAGGCACAAATATCCCTTCAAAGCAATCAGAAGCAGCATGTAGTTTTACTTAGACCTGTGATACTATGATACATTGTTGAAGAACTAATATGATTCTGTGGCACTTATTCGGCTGCATATATGCTTCGTTGAAATATCCGTCTTAAGGGCAGTTGAGGACAGTTTCATATAATGCTTAACTTTCCAGCTCAACCTATTGTGATTCTTGGCGAATTATTTGATTTAGAATTGCTACGAATTCTTTAAAAAAAATTTTTCTAAATTCTCCATCTCTTTACCAAAATATTTGATTTAAAATAAGCGATATTAAAAAGAACTAAAAGATATTTCAAATCAGCGATATCGTTGCGATTTATGTCTAGGTTCAGGCACATGTTACCCAGCAAAAGAGTGGACAAAAAGCATTATGGATAAACTGTGGATTCTTACCAGTTACTATGCAGATGAAAGAAAGCCAAGCGAATCCTACTGACGCTTCTCCGAAAACGAACGACATTGCGTAGATAAAGGGCAACATGGAAAAACCGTGTAGCATGAAACCAATAAAAATTAACCTGAAATTAATACAAACCAGACTAAGACAACAATTGTCAGTATTCTCAGAGTGCACAAAAACCTTTCGTTGTCTGATCCATCAAGTTTGAAGTAGGAGGGTTAAATGCTTACTCCGAGAAAAAGGTAAATCAACATCTCTGTACAAATAACTCATTTTATTCCCTTCTCACCTTATTTTGTTGTAATTTTTTATTATTTTCCCCCTCATCCTTCACATTGCCTTCAGCCTTCTCGCCTCTATCATAATTTGAAGATGCATCAATAAATGCCAAGTTTACCAAGGCGTATAGATATAGGTCAACACGGGCATATGGTACTTAAACAGGATACTCCAGTTATAGCAAGTAAGTCTTTGAAGGTGCAACACTCACTGTTATATGTAACCCCAAAACTTCACGTCAATTATTATAGGCCTACAGGTAAAACCGGGTATACCCGTACCCGTTTTGACCCACCCGTACCCGACCCGTGAAATATCTACCAGACCCATACCCAACCCGCAAGTACGGATCGGGTCCGGATAAATTCGCAATTAGTAATATACCCGCAGATCCCTAATACCCACCAAGAACGTTGCCAGTAACCATCGATGCGAAAGCAGAGGATGACGATAATAATCAAGATACAGGGAACGAGGTAGTTGACGTAATCCCACACAAATGTCGCCAGCCAGAAATTACGCAGTCTGACTCCGCTCACGAGTTGGCTGTGCTTGGCCCCCGACTTTCGTTCTTTTATCAGAAAGACCACGAAAGATGGGAACAGGAAGGCCAATCCGACATAGACGAGGGTAAAGAAACCGAATTCGCTTTTCTTATCCTTACGGCTGTATTCCAAGACCTGTTCCGAGGAGTTTTTTGGAAGTGGGTGGTTGATGGTTTCGATGTGGTACCCTGTGTTGCCATAGCATTGCATCAGGGTGTTATCCAAGTACGACAAGGAGATGGCAATTGTGTGGTAGGCTTTGTTGTTGAAAAATCCGATAATGTTCAACTTTCCGTTTGACTTTTCTTCGATGGTAGCGCCGATCTGGTAGTTCCAATTGTACTGGTCTTTGTCATCTTTACCGATCCCTATCAGGTAGGCATCCATTGTGGAGTTGATGAAGACAGGTGTACTCTGCCTTGAAACACTAGTGTTATAGCAAGATGCCAGTCTCTGGGCTTTCGCGGTTGATGTTCGAACGTCGTATGGAGTGATTGGACTGTTGAAGTGCCTGAGGTCAAGGATAAGATGTTGAAAATTATCGTCTCTTGGCTGATGGTAAAGGATTAAGCAGGCGATTATGGCGCAGAGGACTGGAATCAAAATCTGGACAAATATAAGTCCATAGTTTCGTATGGAATGAATTAGTCGCTTGTAAAACATGGCATGCAGCTGGAGATTCTGGCCTTTCCAACCGGTTTCTTTCCGATATAGCACCTCAGCACCTGAAATTCAAGCCTTTTAGTACAATGTGAAGATGTTAGCTGTACTGCAACACAATGCTTGAAGTATAGTGTGGAGTAATATTATTTAGGTTGCTTCATGTGTAACACAGGGCCTAAAATAGTGTGTTTTTTCTTAGATAAAGTATGCAATTGACAATGTCTTGTTCGCAGGTGACTTGTCTGGAATGTACAAATGTAATGTATGAATTTTTAAGAGATTAGCTCAAGTAAACTACACTTCATTCAAATGCCTGAAATATTACGTGCTAGTTCAAATATAGCTTGACAGCTATAGGAAGAGTTTGCAGGTGACATTTATAGGGTATACGGACTATCGCTCAGAGGACCATCGCTCAACGGGCCATTCGCTAACAGGACTATCGCTCAGAAGCCGCGAGCAATTATGGCAAGCTTCCAATTAGCTAGCAGTTATAAAGTAAGAACTGGTGTCGACTCCAGTTAGCAAGTACCTACTACCCATCAAGAAAACTTATCAAGATCATGATTAGCAAGCGTAAGTTGACTTCATATAACTTTACAAATATCTGTTAAATATATGCACATCAAAGTACGGGCTTTCAATAATTTTAGATAAATAGGGCCTACATTGGTTATTAAATTGCACAGATCACATAGCAAACAAACAATTGACTTCAAATGAAGATTTAGTGACTATAATAACATTAATGATGCAGCAACAATACTGTAGCTACAATAACAATAATGCACTTCGTAGAAAATAATGTTTCCCGTATGGTATAAAAGGTCATTAAATGATAGCCAGACAAGCATTTGCGGCGATCGAGTCAAGAGTCAAGAAGAAAGTTTAAGGAAATTCACTGAATGCTTAATTGCTGCGTATGAGCAATATGGTCATATGAGTAAAAGGCCTATGGGCGATGGTCCCTGATGTGATAGTCTTAGAAGTGATGGTTCTATTATAGGCGATAGTCCTATGAGCGATGGTCCTAGAAACCTTGCTTTAGGCGCTGTGTAACGCAACACAGCCCGAGCGCCAGTGCAGCTGATGTTAAGTAAGCAAGTAAAGTAAGTAAGTAGCCATTTAAAAGTGCAAGTCAAAAGCTCACATTTAACAAAATAGGCAGTTGATGTTGAAATGTCACTGCCATTGAATCAGGAAAAGCCCAAAACTATCAGCAGCTACTATGAGCGATTCTGACGCTCGCTTCAAGATGGTAAACTGTTCGAAGAATGGCGCGTTCATTGGCAGCGAATAATGCAGTCTACATATTCCAATAAAAGTAGGCCCTACACATTCTTTCCGAACGAAATTTGACGGCGATCGGATGTTCCGCCAACGAGATCCCGATTTCTTAACGGCCATAGTATAGGAAATCTGGTTTTGTAAATATCAAACCCGAAACTGATTGACTTGGGCTTTTATATGGGTTATTCTGTAACCAAAAACTACGCTTAGTTCGGAAGCGATGAGAGTTAACGGTGGTGCTACAAATTGCACCAAAATATAACGACTGCCTTTTTAGTTTTATGCCCTTGTTCTTCTTCTTTTAAATGTAAGTTATAGTAACAGACACTAGACTACATTAGTTTAAATTAGATTTTATCTAAGGATTGCTAAATTAGTCAGAATCGCAGTTCATCTCTTTTGTTTTCTGCCTCTGATGGTCGCTTCAAATAAATAAATAAATAAATAAATAAATAAATAGAATGCAAACAATTAGTAAAATCTGAATTATAGTGCAATATTTTTGCAGAAGTTTTAAAAGATCGATATCCTAAAACAATAATAAGCATTTCAAGTATACGTGGGCTACATACAAACCAGCATTGCTTTCTGCGATTATCCACAAGCTATGAACATTAACACCGTTATGCTTATATAGGCCTATACTTGTAGCACCACCGTTAACTCTCATCGCTTCCGAACTGATTAGGCTTATATATAGTTACAGCTTAGAGTCAATGATACTGAACTAGCATACATTAGATTTTGTCTAAGGACTGAGATGAATAATTTTCACATAACTCGTAATTAATTAGCAAGTCAACATAGGGCCGGTGTCTAATGCACAAAGCATCAACCGATGGCGCACGAAAAGCGAGCTGTAATCAGAGACGCACCGAGAAGATCACCATGCCACCAGAGAGACAAAATAGTGGTGGAGAAAGAATTTGAGAAAGGTAACTCGCAAACTGAAAAAGATAATTAAATGAAAATACAAAGTATGTAGGTGGGCGAGTAGCTACGTAATGCTCATCCTTGGTCCGCCTTTCAGTATAGGCCCTACATTTGAGTGACTTAGGAAGTCAGATAGATATGTACAATGTTGCGTTTCTACGTATGTTTGTATTTGTGTGCGAACGCCGTATACCTGAACGGAAAATTCATTGGCAATCTACCTGCCTACCAAACAGTAGGAAACGTCTGTCTACTGGATTGCTACCTACCAGGTAGCTATTGCGTTTAGCGTCCGACTGCTCGGGTTAGACTGACCATCAATAAAGAAATACAAAAAGAAAGAAATAAACCTGAAGTGTTTCCTTGTATTCCTGCATCTGCCGTAATGCTCATCCTTGATCCGCCTTTCAGTGTAGACGAATCATTAACTCTGCGTTCAAATAACCCACACAATATTATTCACGTCTGAGACGTCTCTAATAGCAGCGTCGGAACCTACTACCAGTTGAATGTGCGTTGGAATAATGTATACAGAAACATATTTAATAAGTATAACGGTAATCTGTAAAAGGCATTCAATACTTTTCTGGTCGTCAGTAACTACTTAAAATACTACATCCGTGTAAATTCAACTGTTTTAGTCGATTACAACATAGAGGTCATAATAGCAGTGTCCTTAATGTGTGTGTCAAAGAGTAGTCCTATAGTTACAATATTGAAATTTTCGCAATTTCTAATGATTACGACATTGCTATTTCTATGTTACATCACAGGAGTGACAATGTTATATTATTTGCCAGTCTTGCAGCTGTCTATTCTTAGTTTTTGGTTTTGTATTTTCTGCCTTTTCGGTGAATAAACGTGTCTACGAAATCGTCGAAACAGCTGTTGACTCGAGGTGTGCACTAGATAAACTGGCGTTGCAGCGTTAAGTATCGGCTTTGTTGATTAGGCAGAATCGATTGGCTCTCCTCCGCAATATTTTCAGTTCAATTTTGGCTGAGTATCTCTCGATTAACTTCTTTTTATTGCGAGTTCATTCGAAGCGACCATCGACTGATGTCTTGGACGTTATGATAAGGGCGCCATAGAAGTCATTAGATTAGATTAAAATGCATCATATTAGTCTACATGTAGTTTAGATTAGATAAGATTTCTAATCTTGTCGTATAAAGTCGTGCAGCCATTGTCATGTCCATTATTTTATGAGATGTAATTCCTAATAGCTTTGACTTTTGTAGTTTCAGTGAAAAACGACACAAGAATCGCATAGAGCCATTTATACTAAAAGTTGCATCAGATGAGAAAAGCTCCTGCATAACTATATGTAAAGTCTGACCTGAGAAAGACTTCTTCCATTGTCGTAACGGAAACTCCGAAACCTTCGATGCCGAGGGTTTCACGATCTGTCTCAAGCGTCTCGAAAAGTCTTTCGAATGCTGCGGCTTGTTGACTCGGCAGAATGAACCTAATCTCCCCAGCCTCATTGCTCACAATGTGGGCCTTTGGAATTTGAGACTTTATAACATCATGCAGCTGATCCACATCACAAGTTGACGTCTTTACTATCGTCAGGTGATATCCAACGCCTTCAGAAATTGTTAGCAATAGTAATTAGTAGTATTTAAGATAATAGCAAGACTAAATTGTCAATAATATTGCTGATAATTTTGAAAATAATATTGGTTTGAAAATTCCCAATTTATATATATTATATATCATTAGTGTCAATATTAATTAAATTCTTATCCTTCATGCCATATAGGCCTAGATTACCTTCGGGCTGAAAAGTACAATCTTGAGATTTGAGCAAAATGTGGTGGTATGGGTACTGGGGACCAAGCGAAGCGTCACAGAGAACCCATTCCGAATTGCAGGGCCAGCGATGGAAAAACATGTATGCATCCAGATATTTACTACAGTGCCTTTCAAGTACCGCTGCCTGATCGAGCCTAAGTGATGTTAAGGTGATTATGAAGAAGCGAATTATCAATAGGCGAACAATGCTGATATAGCTTGAAGAGCCACCACTGTCGAACTCTAGCAGACAATAAGAGCCCAGCTGACTGGTTATCATCCAGAGCTGATAATAGGCACAATGCTCGGAGTTCCAAAACAAGTAGCATCGAAAAGGAGAAGCGACGCAAGCGACTGAACTCGCAACACACGAGTCCCAAGACCAAGCAGCCTTTCGCCAATGGTAATTCTGTCGGATATTTTCCATCTTTTCTGGATATGAGAAAACTCTTCGTTTTCGGAAACTCTTAGCACCTGGAAATTGGTTGCAGAGTGTGAACAAAGTAGAACGGTCGGCACCCATTCAGTGATTCGCTATGCCTATCAAAATGGAGATCAAGACTCTCCAGCTAAAAACCTGAAACTCCTCAATATGAACGAGGCCCAGGTGTCGCACAAAAGCCCGATAGGGCCTACTAAACGTCAGAATACCGTTTAAACGATCATAAACAGAGAAATAACTTCAAGAACGCATACTGAAACGTACTAGAAGCCCGAAAGAACGAAAATTAATTAGCAAAATCGTCATTTGATCAACCAATTGGTCAGCATTGACATGTGAGAGAAGCAATCGTGTATAAACCAATGCTGCTGATGATGATTATTGCACTGGCAGGGATTGTGGACACCGACAACGGAGATGCTTGGCATTATTAGACAGATGACTAACGGCAGCTGAGAATTTTTTTACCGTATTTGTTTTTGAGAAACATGGGCGTCCCATAGCATTCTATCTCTCCGTTGGACATGATGGCAATGCGGTCTCCCAGTAGATCGGCTTCGTCCATGTAGTGGGTTGATAGGATCATCGTCCGACCCCTTCTCTGGCTCTGTAGAATATCGCATGTCTGTCTGCGTGCCTCTGGGTCCATGCCAGACGTCGGCTCATCCAGAATCACGAACTGTAATATAATAATTGTAACACAGACCATCATGCGTATGTAAGAAAGAATGAACTATAGGCTTTTTGTGGGTAATTTTATGTATTAATATTATTTGTTAATAATTTATTGCCAGAACCTTTATAGGCTTCTTTACTAGGATAGTAGACGTGCACGATTATTTTACAGAGCTTCTGCGGGTCTATGTATATCTTACGGGAGAACAAACTATCGTCGTTTTGTATTTGTTGTAATGGACCAAAATTTGGAATACGATAGGCCTACCAATAAGTGTTCGAAAGTAACTACTTACAACATTTACAAGAAATTATGGAGTAGCTATCTTATAAATGGATTAAGGCTTTACCATGCTGTGGACAATTTTGCTGATAGAAATTATGTTAACTTAAGTTTTAATATGATAACTTTAGGCAACTGTGAAGAATACTTTCGCTTATATTTTGAACCGGCTAAGTCATCGTTGATTTTTTGCCTAAACTAGGGGTCCTTAAGTAAGCTGGGTTATACCCCTTTTGGGCCTCCCTTGTTCCCTGGTCAATGCACGAGGTTACATTTAGAGTTTTTTTGAATTGTTGTTTGCATTGTACGTATTGGATATACAAATCTTTGTCGCAGCAGTTCAACTGACCAAGGTACGTCGATAGTCGTAGAATGCTTGCTGTACCTATTTTCTGTGAATCAGAGCGTATAATGACCAATCTCATTTTTATGAAAGTGTTGTTATGCTTCCACAAAACGAAAACCGAAATCTCAATTCTATCCTTGCAGTTCCTGAGAATTCAAATCACCTTGAACGACAAGATCATGACGATGAAAGTACAATGTCGCGTATACCTTTTGAATTTCGCTACCCGAAAAACCATAAAATAGACACAAGGAACACCGTTCAATTCTAACGCATGCAGCTCCTACGAAACCATGGAATAACGACAACACAAACAGGTCAAGTGACCTTGAAATAAAAGGTCATCCGATGGTTTTAAAATGTTGAGTATACCTTTTAGGGATTTCCCAAACCCGAAAACCATGAAATACACACCAAGAACAGTTTTTTAAATACTTTTTTTAAACCCCGAAACTCCTGGCATACAAATAAAAATTAGATATCTTATCATTTCTAGTTCCTAAGATACGTTACGGGTAAAATTAACCCCGGTTGCAGAATGCGATGCCCGAATATATAATTATGTTGCAGCGCGAGGGTTAATATAGTAGCAGAATGTCAACACGGTATGATTCAACCAACAAAAGCTAGGAGATACAAGTAAGTCTTAAGCCGCTTAGCAAATCTATCCTGCGAGCACTGGCGTAAACTTGTCCAAAATATTGGGGGAGCATTTGGCTATTAATTCTACACTTGTTACACTGGATGCACAGTCCATCTCAATTACTGGGGGGACGTGCCCCGGCTGCCCCCCCCCCGAGTCTTCGTCTATGCCTGCGAGATATCGTGAATTACTGTAATCGTAATCACCAAGCTTGTAAGCGCCACTAAACAGCCAAGCGCAGCGCACCAGCTTAGTCACAAGCGCTGCATCGAGTCAGATGACGTATTCCAAAGAGTAGTTCAAAGGACGTCCGAGTCCGGTGATGTGAACAGGTAGACTATTCCAGACGGATAATGAGTAATATTGTGAGATATGTAAACAGGTGGACTTTTCTAGATAGATGGTGCAAAATTGTTGATTCCACGTCAGGAAAATTCAGATCAATAGTCTCTTATTTCATGGACAGATAAACAGTTTCGAACAACAGCTTGAAGATAGCTGGATGTTTGTTGGTGCTGCAAAGAAGACGTTGGCCTATAACTAGCAGCAATATGTTGATTAGTTGAATCTTCCGTGTATAATATTTTACACGAAAGACTCATAATATTATTATAGACGGCAGAGTCAACTAATCAACCTATTAGTGGTAGATATATTATATCTTGCAAGTGATTCTAGACCTGACAATCCAATCTATTGTTTTACCAGTAGGCCTATATGAGACTTAATCAAAATTCCGGGTTTAGATCAGCATTCGGACCAATGAGTTCTAGACGCGTTTCAGTTTGACAACATATTTTGAGTGTAGCAAGAGTACTTGGGATGGTTAAGGGTAAACGCAATTTTTCGTGTGCTTTTGTGACTGTGTGTTTGTGATTGTTTACCTTGGATCCGGCAATGAGCGCAATTCCGACACTGAGCTTTCTTCTCTGTCCGCCGGAAAGAGTTTTCACTTCTGCGTTGGTTTTCTCTTCCATGTGCAAGACCTTGATCATTTCGTTCATCTCCAGTGAAGCCCTTTTAAATTGACTTCCCCTTAGCTAAAACCAACAACCAGATCTGATGCACCACTGCCCTTTTCACTAAATAAAAACTGATACGTAGGCATACATCATTTTTCTCTATGAGTGTAAATATAAGAATAACTGCATTTAAAGATATAGATGGAGGTGGCAGCTATGAAGATACTGTTGGTGACCTTGATTATAGCGCTTCATCGTGCATATACCGTTGGTAAGAAAATAAAAACTGTAAATGGCTAGAGGAGGAATGGGTTGAAGTTGGTTATGGTTCTGAGCAAGTCAGCAGCTATGTTGGTTGTTGCAACTTGGCGGATAATTTTGTCTTAACACTTTAACTACGAGCTGTATTGGTTTATCAGTCGATGTTTGACGCTCAGACTTAAAGTGTTAACCCAGAATTTGCTCGATAAATCTTGCAAGATTTGAGTAACTCTTTTCGGAATTATTCGTTTCACCATGGATTTACAGCGTTTCGAACGGTTTTCGTTGTTCCTTATCGGTAAATTCTATGTTCAAAAATAGAAAAAACTACTTTATTTTGTACTTTCAACATATTTTGCAAAATATTCTGTAAATTTATTTTCAAAATAGTGTAAAGAATTACTTTAGAGAATTCAAAATACCTTTGCAAATTACTTTGCTAAAGTACTTTCAAAAATGAAATATACCAACCTTCTGCCTAATTATTTTTTTAATGTGATAAGGTTAAGGACCTCGACTAGTTCGTGACGTTTCGAAAAATTAATTATCTTCTGGTTACACCACCTACTTGTGAGTTTGTAGTATCAGGATTTATATTTCCCTTCTTTCTCGACAAATGTTCGTGAGTTGGTTGTCATTCTTGACGGTACTCTTTCGTTTCCTACCACATCTCAAGCCTCCCTCGGTCTAGTTGTTACCATCGGATTTTCCAGCGAACACTTTGATGATGATGATGATTATGGTGATTAAGATGATGATGATGATGATGATGATGATGATGATGATGATGATGATGATGATGATGATGATAATAATAATAATAATAAAAATAATAATAAAGTACAACATACATGTACAACATTGTACATGTACGTCTTTCCATTCACAATTTCACATACAGGTATCTTAAACGGTGAATTTTGTAAAGGTGAGACGATATTAACACATGGTTACTAACAATGGCAAAGAAGAGAAGGTGTTCCTTGACAGTTAGGGTATCAAAGAGTATGTTGTGCTGTGGACAATAGCCGAGATTTTGTCGGATCTTATCCATTTCTCTCGTTATATCGAAGCCGTCTATGTAGGCTGTGCCTTTCGACGGAGGAAGGAACCCTGCAAAGTAAAAAAAACTCTGGCTGGTCAGCCACACACAAAATTTACGATAGGTTAAATATTTTTAGAGAAATTTATGCAATGACGACCATGTGCTGAGCCTGATTTCTCACGAGTTAAAGTGACTGAGAGACGCGATATGGTTAGTAAGGTATTTTAAAACTATTTTTATTATTACAAAATTCTTTGTTAACCTTTCTATATTATCGACATCTGAAACGATAGTGATGACAAATCAGGTTGTGATGACGGTGGTGGGAGCGATGTTGAAGAGTGCATAGATTGGCATAAAAAGTGGAGGAGAAAAAGTAGGATAATAAAAGAAGAAGAAAACAGAAGAAAAGAATTAACAGAAATAGAAGAAAAAGACAAAAGAAAAAAGAGGAAACAACTTGAACAAAGAAAATAAAACGAAAATGAATATGGACACGGAAAACGAAAAAATAACAGAATAAGAAATAGAGAAAGAATAATGAAAGCAAAATGACTAACAGAACAATAAGATAAAGTGAAAAAAGAAGAGGCAGAAGAAGAATTGAACAAGAACAAGAAAATGAATTAGAACAAGAAGAAGAGAACAACCTAGAAGAAAAACAAAGAGATGAACAAGAAGAACAAAGACGGCAAGTAGAAGAGCAAGAAGAACAAAGAGGACATTTATGAGGAGGATAAAGACGCTTAGGCTAATGGATGGGCAATACCTGTTAACACGAACATGGCCGTTGTTTTTCCTGCTCCGTTATGTCCCACTACAGCGGTTATGTTGCCTTCATAGATATCGATGTTAAGGTTGTTAACTACTGGATTCACCTCGGAACCGAAGTTCTACAGGAAAGAATTCTCTACTAATTGAGGGCAATCAATTCTCTCTGGTCTTCTACTTGCATTGTCCCAAAACAAATTACAGACACTAGGGTCTACAGGGCAGTATTTTAATGTCAAAAATCTAATCTAATTTTTTACTGTTATGGCGCTGATATCAAAATAAGTAATTGATATCAAACTGTTAATCGATCTAGCATTGTCATGTAGTCATGGAAGCATTTCACGTGTATATATAAATTTATTTTATTTGAAATGGACATTTCAAGCGAATTAAGCTATACACGTTTGTCGTAATGCAAACGTTGCTCGATAAGTCTGACGTGTCGGAGTTCAATTAAGATGTGTTTGCTTGTCAGAAGAGGAGAAACTCGGATCTTTGGAGTGACGTCGTCTGTTACTCACTCGTGGTGCTTCAATCTATTGACCGGACGGCGACGAATGCCTCTCATACGTATATTCAGCGGCTCAAGTGATGGCCGGACTTGTGTTGTCTGCCAACAATGAGTGAACACTGTGCTATCGTATTCGCAAACGCTAAGGCTTGCAATTTATCAGCACTGTCATGTGAAAATTGGTCCAGGGCTCTGAAATTGATGTCATCTGTCAACTTAGGATAACAATTTGTTTTTTTTTGCTCCGAATGTGTGCGACAAACCGCCAGTGGTGACTCCTCTTTGGTTTTTTATGCATTATTCTGCTTACTGGTGAAATTTCCGCTTCGATGACATTAAACATCATTTAGGATAATCTTATAATAGAATATATCGCTATGTAAAATTTTACATTGTAATTACACTCATAGACAATGTTATAAGTTTAAATTTTCCAATATCACGGAGAGCATATTCGCCATAGACACGACAACTTTTATTGCAGTTTCCTAGACGATATGTTCATGAACGTGCTGGTCATAGTAGTAGCACTCATATGTTGACAAGATAATTTAGATATAAGGAGACAACTATTGATTGATTGGCGGTAAAACCTTAGTTAGTCCTCTGATCTGCATTCCAGCTTTAGCATTGTGCATTGGAGTTTCAAAGTACGGTCTTTTATCTTCTGGAACCAGCGTCATGAAATCTTCATTCGATAGCTTTGTCTTTTCTCCTTTTCTACCCATACAGTACTCCCTCTGCATAAGAACAAACATCGCACTTAGCAGACTTTGATACTCTTGGTTCTTTTACATTAGGCCTACTTATTGAAACAACTTAAACTCGTGTATGTATTTATTTTCTTTATCTCCGTTCCTCTTTTCTCTCCTTCTCATCCATTCATCTCAATACTCCCTTCTCTCTCTATCTCTCTCTTTCTTGTTCTCGATTTATCGCTTTAACTTTTGCTGTATCTCTCACTCCAATACTCCAGTAATGCCATCATTTCCGCTCTGTTCTCTTCATGTTTTCTTATAACTCAATAAATCTCTTATGGTCTTGCTTTGTCACTTTCTGCGTATTGAACAAGGTAGATCTAGTTTAAAAAAAACGAAATAATAACGCATGCAGCACAACATTAAGTACCGTTCTCCGTTGTCTCGGTGTGTAGAAAAACGACCTACTTCTGCTTCAAAATACTGACCGTGAAGAGAAAATAGAACGGTTGCGGAGTTCCGATGTCGCCTGGTATAACAGCATCCAAATACCAGGTAAACGTTGAGTAAATGATTGTATCGGCCAATAGCATTATCAGAATGTGAGCCATCGTAAGATCGTCTTCTGCATTCGCCAAAAACCAAGCGCTGCTCAGATGTGCATCAATGCCTGACGTCCAGATTAAAACAGCCACACCGTTTATACAGCTAAATGTTTGACTTAAATTATATTCGTCTAACTCTATGTGTAGTAGTGATCACATTTTTTCGACACTTGAAAGCCTAGTCTTGGTCTTGTTTCACGCGATTTAAATTCGACTTGATAAATTCGGCCACATTAGACGACACTGTTGTACTTCCACATTAAGGAAATGCTGACTAAGCCGCGAATGTGAGCCATAGCATTAATTTTTTGGCCTATCCATTGAAAGTCAGCTCATTAAGTTCTCGCATTACTTAGAGCCCCGTGAAGTTTAAAATTATTAACGGAGGGAGAAGTCGAGAAAGTTGAACGTAGGTGAGAGACCATGGCAGAAGAGAAAGTGGAACGCTGAAGATGAAGCCATGATTAGTAAAGTCATGATTCAAGTCAACGGTCAATATCTTTACATCCGCTACACGTCTTAGCCTAAAAATCAAGAAACTTCCATAGTTAGAAAAATCACTCAAACAATCTGACGTTGTCTTCTTCGAAAACTTAGCGCATAAGGACATTTCTCTTCTGATTTACATAGTTTCAAACCTAGTCAGCAAAACGAACCATCGCTTGCTGAATATATATATGCGAGCTACATTCATGCCAAAAAACTTCCTGACTCATCGAATTCTAGGAACAACCTAAAATAGTATGATAATATCTTGCTGACTTAGGCCTATTACTTCTACGTTCACAACAATCAGCAATCAAACGTTATCATTATAGGGCCTACGAACCGTGTGCTTCGTACTGAGATATCTTGATGCATCCGAATGCCATGGCCAAGTTGAAGTCGAGCGATGCTGCTAACTTCTGCATAAGAGTCATATCGTCATAGATGTACACCAGATAGTAGTAAGGCGCGTACGACAGGAAGAAAAGTATAATACTGATAGCCGAGCCGTAGTTGGCTGAAAATGAATAAATTATAAAGGATATAAACGAAGAAACAGAAAATGAACGAATATGAAGGGCATAGGAGAATTCGAATCGTCTTAACAAGTTAGCAGCTGTTACCAGAGGCGCGTTTACAGAAAATGGGGCCCTAGGCACGAACTTTTTGGGGGCCTTCTAAAGTTGTTGACTAAGAGACTGAGTCTGTGGTGATGTTTAGCCTCTCATATGCAAAAACCATCGAAGTTGAACTTGAAACCTTTTTTGTGAGTGTCATTGACACTGTATTTATGATTAGTTATAGAAGCTATTTTCAAGGAATGTTGAGTTACTTGATTTAATGACTTTTATGAAGAAAACGCAATAATACTTATTAGTGAATGGTACTCGTTTGTGGCAATGCAATGAGGGAATGCTATATTATATTTAATATAAAAGGTTATTGAAAAAAATTAATTCTGTGAAATTGAATCGGTGTTGGTCCTGATCTTTTAACAATTAGTCATAATTCTCTATAGGGGAGAGTGCCAACGTGTTTGGTGTTATTTTCTACAAAAATGAATCAATAACCCAAATGAACAAAACAATTATAAATTACAGCAACTTACTTTTTCGTGAATACTAAGCTTTAAAAAATAGAAAATAGGCTATAGTTAAAATAATTCAAAAATTCAACAATGTTATTTTCTAAAGTTGATAAAAAGTTTTAATTCGCTTGGGACCCTCCCAGATTTGGGGACTTTAAATGCGCGCCTAGTGCGCCTATGGGATCTGTTCATAAGAGCCACATAACGAAAGAACGACATGACGGAAGAGTGACATAAATCTCGTATTAAGAATGACAACCTAAGAAATGAAGTGAATATTCAGGAGAGCGACAAAAATGTGTGTGTACTCATTCAAAAGCAATAAATGTAGTCTTTGAATCTGAACACTACATTTAGACACAGCTACGAGTCAAATAAATGTACTAAAGTGTCATTCAATGTCTGATTCTTCTAACAGGCTGCGACATGAGGAGGAGTGCATGTTGTGGGCAATCTCTCGAAGGTACTTCGCGAGAAGGATAGTGCCATGGCTTCCCAAAACAGTTGCAATCCTCTCCTTTCTTTGGAGTTGATCTTTTTCTTCTTTACTGGAGTGTTCCCTGCCATCAGCCTCTCGATCTCTTGATCTGTGCGGTGGGTCTGTTTTATGAATTCCTTTCTCATTGAAAACACTCTCACGTGGTACAGTTCCACTATAGTTTGGAACCCCCTGTGCCAAGCCTCCAAGCTGTTGTTTTTTCTTGGCAAATTTATGGGCTTGAAGATGTTTAACACTCCAGAAATTTGGGGAATCGTGGAGGATGACGTCGTTGAAAGCGTGGTAGTCTTCCACGAGTGACAAATGGTTTTTCCAACACGTAATTATCTCATCTAGAGCGATGTTTGAGAGCGCAGAAACATAGAAAGCATCACGAATCTCATCCGGAGGTAAAGAAAAGCAAGAGCAGAAAGCTTCCTGAGATTCAAGGATACCTCATCATTAGTTTTGTAGACATCGACTAATCCGTTCTTCTGAATACTTCAGTACCCCGGTAAATGCTTTGACCTAAGTAGAATTAGAAAAAAACAACCACACATTCTAGCTACGAATACACGACTCCTCTTGTATATTCCCCAACAGTCTTCGATATTAACCAATTTGTCACTCATTTGTTATGTCACTCTTTCGTTATGTCTCTCTTTCAAATCGGCAATATTTGCGTCGCTCTTACAAAACTGCTCTCTGATTTGTTGCTTTTTGTTATGTGACTCTTTCCTTATGTGGCCCTTTCGGTGCTAATCCGCCGCTATGCGTAAACGCGTCTCTGGCTGTTACAGCGGTCACATGACAAGCGAACTCACTCAAAATTATCACACTGTAATAGGATGCAATAATTTTAAATGAATAGGCCCTATGTAGAGCCTTTTCTGTGGAAAAAGTCTTGAGGCAACAGAAAAGGCCCTATAGATATCAGTAAGCTATGTAAATCTTCCAAAGTCTCATTTAAAAACCAGACAAAATATAAAAATATCGGAAAACAGAAAACGAAAGACGCTATGATGACAACTGAAATCATTCAACAGAATTTGCTGTTACTAAATAAATCCGTGATTTTCTCCAGCGTGCGGCCCCATAATATTATTATATACATTAATTCTTATTAGAATAGTTGTGAAAATGTAAGTTTTCTGTGTATTAATGGTTCGATCGAGGAAGAGTACAACTTAAGCTTATATTTTGAAATTCACAATTTTGAAATTCACAATTTTCTATATTAAAGTCAATAATGCAAAACAATACAGTAATAATTTGATAATGATTTCCTTGAAAAGTTGAGAAGTGCACAGTAAATCGCAGCTTTTCATTAGAGTTCGATTAGTTTAAACCACTTAATCGCCTAGACCTTGAGGCGACCTATAACGATGCCTGGTAGAAGGTGTAAACTTTAAATGTTCTTGGATAGCCAAGATCCTAGCGAAACGAATGTTACAAAGAAGTGCAGCTTTGAACTAGGAACTTGATTTGTAGACTGATGTCACTTTAGCTTAAGTGTTCGTCTGAGCATTTCCAGCCTTTTGTTTCGTCAGCTTTCATTACATCGTCTAATAGCACATTTCGCCTTATATCGCTTTACCTTGCCTCCATTTACCGTAGATGCACTTAAATCTGCTTGCGTATAATTATATCCCTACCTTTGGATACAAGAGTAGACATAACGAAGCAGAAGGTGATGAGGGATAGAGAGTAGAGTAGGAGAAAGACGAAAGTGACGGTGGCTGAGCTGTGGGCAATCACTGGTCCGTTGCTTGAGATCGGAGCGTGGAAGAATATCGTCATGACGATCATAAGGGTGAGCATGAGCAGCAGATACTTGACGAGCCACGAAGACCAGTACAGCCACGTACGCATCCCCATCAGCTTCATCAACTCCTGCACGGTATTCACAAACGATTACACCCTTAAAATGTACCTGTACATTTGTAACAACACGCTTTCTAAATCGCCAAACTTCGAAGTAATCCAACGACATGTTGATTCACATGATGTCGTATCACTATCAATTTTATAATATGGAAGTTGATGAAAGTTTATTTTGTGAAAATTAGGTAATACCTATGATATCACACTTCCATGCAATAAGATACGACAGATATGATCTACTTTTAATTATCTATCATTGTTATCTTTAATTCGACTAATAATTAGGTAGCACTTATTATTTCTTAAAGTACTGCTATCTTGAATTTGCGCTTTTACATTGTTGCGTTCTTCTGATAAGTTGCTTGTTGCTTGAAACTAGGAACAGGATAATTGTTGGACCACGTGCTTTAAGCTGGTACGACCCTTGTATTTGGTATTGTGTGCCACAAAATCCATATTCATGAAACTCTCTGCCATCATTTAAATCACCGAATACGACTCAATTTCCTACTATGGCCTTGCAAGACTCCGTCTTGGCCATTAGCGTAATCGTAATCGTAAACTCCGAATTTCTAAAGCGCTACTAAAAAGTGAAGCGCAGGGCACTAGCTTATTCATGAGCGCTGTGTCAAGTCAATGTCCTGGACTACGTGAGGAAGAACATGGTCCAGGTTCCAGAAGACCAGGAGTTCAAAGGATCTGCTGAAATAGGTTTGGATTAGGACGAGAGAGATTTGGAGGCGGAGAAGTGGATGGAGCAAGACCTGAATTCTTGAAGAGATGAGACTTTAGTTCCGAGTAGAAAGCCTGAGGGTGACTGTAAATCGAGAGGTCGGGGTTCGTATCCTTGCCAGAGGTGATAAACAAAGGAGCTTAAGCAAACATCCATCTGCGTCTCAGATTCAGATTCAATTATACGCGCATAATAAGTGAGTTAAATAAATAAATATCATATTGTTACATCTTCAAGTAACAAACTGATGTGCGAACAACATGCAGCTGCTTAAACATCATCAGTATCCGAATGATATGATTTTCTTCTGTTAATTAGTGCATAATAATTATAGTCTTTTAAAAATCATACATGTGGATCTAATGTTAAAGAAACTGCTATAGTTGACATTGCATGCGATTGATTATTTACTTTGAATTTGTTTTCCTTCTCCAGCACAATTTCCCGACAGATTTTCGATGAAAAAGTCATGAAGCTGAAAAGAATGACCGAAGACAACCAGCCTTTGATGTCCAAAATAAATTTATCTTCGCTGTATGGAGGATATGGATAACGTTTCAGCTGAGTCGTTACGTTGGTCTTCGTTGGATCGAAACTCGAATTTACTTCAGCAATTAGACTCAGATCAACAGCATTCTGAATCGCCAGAAAACCTTTGTAGTAATACCCTACAACATAATTTTATGTGCCACGTCTTCAATTGCAATCTTCTATGCAGGTTAACATTAATTTCTATTAGCCTACTACTGCTGCTGCTAATACTACTGCTACCACAACTAGAAATACTTCTGATACCAAAACTGCTACTTCTACTACTGCTATTATAATAATCGGAATAATAAAAAATTTTATTATTCAAAGACTAATCAAATCGACCGTTTTCAACCTGATATAAACCGATATTCAGTCCTGGTCATTCGGTCTCCTGACTGCTCCAATCTGGGGTGCCTAAAAAAGACAAGGAGTTTCCAATTTGAAGGGCTACTGATAAGCGCTGGAGCAGATGGCCGGCCTCACGCTGATCACTCCTCTCTGTTGAAATCTTGCCTTCCAGTTCTTGGACAAACTCCAGTGACAGAGTGCGCCAAGTTCCTGCGGTTTCTACTCCAACAGGGACGAAATGGTGTGACTGTGAGATACATGTAGATACATACATATAGATAGATACATATAGCAGCAGATCTGAATTGCTTATTACGAGCTGCTTTATCTACTGCGGTACCGTACCCGCGTTTTGCGATGACAAATGCTTGTACGATGCTGCACCTTGACATCCCACGCCAAGCAACGACCTCTGGACCAAGGTATAATGGTGACTTCATCAATTATTTTGCCGTAACTGGAGAGACCATTGGGCTCTTTGATGGCCGGTATTTTGGCTCTGGTGATCATGCCATACATTTGTTGCCTTCCCGCTCCTTTGATGCAAGATAATCCATGGAGGCCGTTGGGCTCCACTATCGCACCACATTTACATGCGTGTTTTCAACATAACGCATTGCCCATCCGGCTGGTAGTCTCCCTACATCAGTAATCGTGCTGTTATGAGAAGTATGTGAAGCCAGCCTCCTGAGAGTGGCGATTGTACGGTTAAAAATCGGGCTTTAATAGCAGAATCAGTAGCTCTTTCGGATACGCCTTGAAGTGCACGCGAGATCAGTGGGCTGTTCCGTTCAGTTCGTATATCAGCCTTCTGCTCGAAGGGAAGAGGTGCGTTCTATCTCGATGACCACGCACTAGAAGCCTCCTCTACCAATGGATCAGTGAATGTTTCTGCGACATCGTGTAGTAATTGGTCTTGAAGGCTTCGCGTACCAGCGGCTGATGCCAAAAAAGGTGGAAGACCCCAACATGTCCGCACTACGAATGCCCAGACCACCGTTTCTAACAAGTAAAGATTTATGCATCCATTGATCGTCGCTCATGTGGATATTGAGACAGGGCATATTTTAACTGTATAACTAGTGGGACAAATGTCCCAGTAGTCTTAGGATTTGTTCCAGTAGTTAGGGTGATTTGTCCCAGTCAATGTATATTTAAACTGTATAACTAGTGAGACAAATGTTGCAGGAGTTTTAAGATTTGTCCTAGTAGTAGGCCTAAAGGCATTGTCGCTTCCCATGGACAAAATCGCAAAAAAGTCATCAAATTTCTCGTGAGATGAATTCCCCAAAAAAGGTCATCACATTTTTGGGAGATGAATTCTTTTAAAAAGTCATCAACGAGACCCATGGCCAACTTTGTCCCAGTAGTTTAAATCTGTTAAAATATGCACTGTATTGAGAAAGCTACACAGTTCTGTTCTCAAAAAGTCGTCGAAGTAACGAATACGTCCTTCATTTAAGAAGCAGGCTAATGTTCATAATTATTATTATTAAAAAACATTTGTTTAGCGCCTTTTCAAGGCAGTCTACTCAGGAGCGCTCCCGGTCCAGCCACGGCTAAAACAGCAATCTTTAAATTAATTAGCATAAAAGTAGTAGATTGAACCATATGGACCAGGCGGAGCGCTACCGCGAGCCCGTTCCAGGTCGTAGGGCAAGCAACCGAGAAGGAGCGGCGCTGCATGATGGCGGTGGATTAGCTGATGGAAGAGCAGATCGCCACTGGACAACTGATCGAAGAGCAGATCGCCACTGGACAACAGTATAGGGGCGCGAGTCCCTCCAAGCAGCGCCAAACCAGGGCAGAAACTCTATATGTGATCCGTAATGGGAATGGAAGCTAATGCAGGACATCTACATGAACTCAGAGACCCGTGTATAGTAGCTTCGGTGTGTTTAAGCTGCACCTCAAAAGGATGAACGAGTCGTGTGGGAGTAGCGTCTCCAGCCTTGTGATGTCTTTCTCCAGATCTTTAATCCCTTTCTGAATGGATTTGTCGACAGCCCTGACTGGCAGTACTGTAGCGGTGCTCGCAACAATGCCAAATCTTCAGTGGCGACGTTTTCAAACTCGGCGAAGGCCTCTGATTCTTATTTGCTTCATTATAACTTTTAACAACGGATGCTTCGTATTTTGCTCCATTCAGCTGTAGGTCATACATAGGCGCCTGTTTCTCTGTCAAGCTGATGTCGTACTCAACTTTATCCATCGGTCTAGCAAGAATAAGGTCGTCCAAATAACCTATATATAGGCCTAATGGGGTTGCCAAACTCTCAAGAAGTGAATCTATTATTATTTCTTAATTATTATTACATAATTTATTAATTAATTGATTTATTAAACGCCCTATGTTTCAATTTCGGTTTTCCTATAACTATTAGGGCCTATTTTGTTTTATCCCTTTATTAAAGGATGATTTTCATGAGTTCTCCTCTGAATGAGTTTGTGTTTTCTCTTTATATACAATGAATAAATTTAAAAAAATTAAATTAATAATTAGTTGATCTACAATTTAAAATACCTAGATCTCTTCCACCATATGGATCAGTCACATCTCTTGGTTCCATCGTAATTTGGTCATAGAATGTGGCGCTTGTTTTCCACTCCCCTTTGTCTGAACGCAGACGGATCTTGTAGGTAATATTCTTTGGAAGTTTGAACAAGCTTTCCAAATCGAGGAAAACGATTGCGCCAAAAACATTCTCATGTATAGCCACGTATTCCTCCACAGCAATCTCAGTTGCAAAGCCGAGATCTACATCAAAGAAAGATGAAGTGAACTTAACCTTTAATTAAACATCATTCGAAAGACAATCTTCAGAAGTATCACGCGTTTTTACAGGTTTCTAAACATGATGCAGGAGTTAGAGGACACATAAACAATAAGTATTAACAATCACTGTGGCCTGACATTCATGTTTTGGTTACCCAGTTACGTAGCAATTTGGTAAAAAAAAATTTGTAGTAGTACAATCAATGGCAATTTGGAATGAAATAGAGAATATGCCGGACCACGCATTTTCAATACCACACCAAATAACGTCAGACACCATACCAGCGCATCTCCTGTAGGATTGGTTCTCTTGTTTGGCGGTCTCTCTCTCTCTCTCTCTCTCTCTCCTCTCTCTCTCTCTCCTCTCTCTCTCTCTCTCTCTCTCTCTCTCTCTCTCTCTCTCTCTCTCTCTCTCTGTCTGTCTGTCTCTCTCTCTCTCTCTCTCTCTCTCTCTCTCTCTCTCTCTCTCTCTCTCTCTCTCTCTCTCTCTCTCTCTCTCTCTCTCTCTCTCTCTCTCTCTCTCTCTCTCTCTCTCTCTCTCTCTCTCTCTGGTGAAGCTCCGTCTTACCTATCTGATCTCAGCTGTCCTCTCACTGGCCTAATGTCCCGTCCAGTTATGCGTTCTGCAACTGGGGGTGAGCTGTTGGTCACCCTATCCCGCTCCTCAGTTAAACAGCGTTGTGCCTTGTCAGTGGCTGGACTCTCTACGTGGAATGGGCTCCCGCTTTCTTTGCGCTTATTTGCACGAGGCAGTTCACCTGCTGCCTCGTTAAGTCTACTCTGTTTAACCGTTGTTGGACTGGGAGCACCTCTGAGTAGGTTCTAAGGCGCTATACAAATTATCAAAATGAATGAATGAATACTTAACCATGCTGCTTACTGCATTCTACTGGATTCTACTCGCTTTTCTTTCGAATTTAAGCCTTTGAATAAACTGCTTTCCGCGACATCGCGCGTGTTTTGGGAGGGGTTGTAGAAATCTTCTGACCAGGATTACGATTACTGCACTGTATCTATGCTTTGATGTACTTTACCGTTGTTATATCAGATCAAATCTTGTTCAATTAACCTTAGTAGAATGTTAATCTGCGATACCTTGCAACGCTATTCAAAAGGCGGACACCGGCTTATTCGCTGCTATCGCTTAGTCAAATCAATCACCAAGAGACAGGCAGTTATTATACATAACACGAACACACGATATAGGAAAATGACGTAGGCCTACCCGTTTGATTCTTGACGCCCAAGATGGTCGCTGCTCTGTTCACAATCCTCGCGACAAGGTCCGTGTTGGGAGCGTAGGCGAGGATTAAATTTGCGGGTGGAAATTTCAAGTTCTCGATCATGTCTGGTGTAACGAAGAAGCTGTCGTAAGTTGTTGCAGTTGTCGTGATGATGGGTGCCTTTACGGCTCGCATCAATACGAGTATTAGACAAAAGAAGATCGATTTTAGAACGATAAAGACAATCAGAATAACCCTCTTCTTCTCCAGCAACCAATTTTTCCAGAGCAGACACCAGAACTGTCTCCAGTTCCTGTAACATCATTCACCATCATCACTTAGCACTGGGCATTCTATGACAACTACACAAATTATTGCTTCACATCACCTCATTCAGTCGCCCACATCATCAACAACATCACCAGATTTCTATCTGCGACATCAATTGCAGTCACTCAAACACTTCTGATAAAAAGCATCGATTTATGACGACGAGCAATAATATTGTAAGTTAAGGACATCACTTAGCACTTGGCACAAGACGACATCAACATAAATCATCGCACCACGTCATCTGATTCAGGCGTCCACATCAACAACACCGCTTTAAAGCATGATCACATTACAATCTGTACATTAGGATCAGCTTCAGTTATTCAATCGGTATCAAATGAGGTGATTTTAAGGCAACGGGGGTCATCCGACAATGGTAATGAAAGATATTTCCGATGGGAAGAGAAAAACAACGGCAGCAATCCATCATCATCATCTTCTTCTCTTTCCGTTTCCGTTTCCGTTTCCGTTTCCATTTCCTCTTCCTCTTCTTCTTCTTCTTCTTCTCTTCTTCTTCTTCTTCTTCTTCCTCTTCCTCTTCCTCTTCCTCTTCCTCTTCCTCCTCCTCCTCCTCCTCCTCCTCCTCCTCCTCCTCCTCCTCCTCCTCCTCCTCCTCCTCCTCCTCCTCCTCCTCCTCCTCCTCCTCCTCCTCCTCCTCTTCCTCTTCCTCTTCCTCTTCCTCTTCCTCTTCCTCTTCCTCTTCCTCTTCCTCTTCCTCTTCCTCTTCCTCTTCCTCTTCCTCTTCCTCTTCCTCTTCCTCTTCCTCTTCCTCTTCCTCTTCCTCTTCCTCTTCCTCTTCCTCTTCCTCTTCCTCTTCCTCTTCCTCTTCCTCTTCTTCTTCTTCTTCTTCTTCTTCTTCTTCTTCTTCTTCTTCTTCTTCTTCTTCTTCTTCTTCTTCTTCTTCTTGTCCTTGTCATACCCTCTCCGGAGCGTTTCCAAGGCATAACATCATCGTCAAATGATTTTCATACAAAACTTCCAATTAATTTCAAACTCCTGTATGTCCCTTCGGCAACAGTATGCTCCATGATCTGGTTCATCAACGGCATAAGCACGTCTGAGGATAGTTGCAATCCTATCGCACCCGACTTCCACAATATACCACCTTCTAGTAGAGAATGTACTGTTCTTTGTGCCCAGATGTAAAAGGCGTTTATTGATCCTCGTTAAAACGCCTTCAAGTGTCTTTCTGGACAGTGTGTTTACAATGCAAGCGACTTCCTTTACCTCTGAAAAACGACAAGATGATGCCTGTGATTGAGTCATTTATAACGAAGACAGTGTTCCAGACGCTTATCAACACGCTTGAATATACGAATTGTCGGGTTTTACATCGCGTGACAAAGCCTTTTCATTTGCATATGTTGCATTGAGGGTGGAACACAGGACGTGATATGTGCTGTTATATAATGGAATGTAGTGCTACGAAATGTTGAATGCCCTTTGTATTCAGCGAACATCTCTGGATACACTGTTATCCGTTGATACCCAATGAGACCGTAGGGGCCTACTCTTGACGATAAAGCCATACACAATAACATGACTCTCAACCTTTGCGGATTCAATAATGTTCTCTTTTCTCTGTCTTTTACTACCTATCCAGCTACCTAGTCTGTGCGTCTCTCTGTCTGCCTGTTTGGCTGTCTCTCCATTTATGATGGACTGGCGCAAGATGTGCATGATGTCGTTGGTAGGCCTATATTCGTGGAGCGGTAAAAAGTAAGAAACGGGACAAGGCATTGGAATGCGCTACGGTTTGGGCCGCAGATGATTAGATGCAGTTTATAGATGAGTTTATTTTCACAATGAATGGGTTCAGCGAGTTGAGTCATACTTAGGGTTGCCAGATACATGGGTAGTTAAAGGAGGACACAGAAAGCCGCAAAGGAGGACAAAGGAGGACGCATTGAATGCTTCACTCCTACAGGTAACGAAAGAAACGAAGTCGCATTGAAAATTACGCCGTTCTGTTACCGGAAATATATTAGCACTTTGACCATAGATACAGCGTAACGAAACTCAGATCATGGACTAGAAATGTCAGGGAAATTAGTGCTGCAATAAAGAAATAAATAAGTAGGCCTAAGTAGATTAGTTACAGGAACGTAGGGACAACATGAGCGTGTAAAGTCGTTAAAAAGCCCAAATATAATAGCCAATGGCGCAAAGGAATATATAAAAACCGGACATTTTCAACGTTTTTAGCTTTGACTGCCGGACAGAGGACATGAGGCCTAAAAGGAGGACATGTCCTCCTTTTTCCGGACTCATACTAAGAGTAGAACCTTAATTATAGAGCTACATCTTCATAAGCCACAAAGTTCAAAGCTAAACAATGTTAATGTGATTAAAGCATACGAATTTCCTCCATGAATCTGTGTACATGTAGATTCACTTGGTTCGGCCATTGTAGTAAAAATGTAATAGCTTTCTTAGAGAATCCAGAATCTATCAGAAGTTTAATCGACTTTTGTCGCTTAATCATGAGCATTACCAACGCCGATACATTCAGTAGCAAAGTTGAATCCTTTCAGTTCAACTGCAACATATTTTTAACTCTTTCGCGGACTTATTATTTTACGTTTTTGTCTTGTTTATGACGTAATTATTTTAGTAATATCTGTGCGTAATATGCAGTCGGCAGCTTCAATGACATGCTCAAAGCAGCCGACTAGTAATTATTATTATTTTATAATTATTATTTTTATTGTTAGCCTATATTACGAACATTATTAACGCGCGCAAAGTCACATTCAAATGTAAATCTGAGGTGAATCAGTAATCGCTACGAGGTTTGAATGGTTTTCTTTCAGATGTTTTCATCGCACATCTGTCAGACGATGAGACGTCGCTTAGTCTACAATACAACTAAGTATTTGTAGCGCAATTTAACAATACAAGTCTTGTTTATGACGTCATTATTTTATTAATATTTGTACGTAATAGGCTATGCTATCGGGCGATGTAATGGCGTGTTCAAGCTAGTTATTACTATTACTATTATTATTATTTCTTTCATTTTATTGCTATTATAACGAACATTTTAAAAGCGCGCATAGTCAGACATAAATGCAGGTCTGAGGCGAGCAGGTAATAGCTTTAAGATTTGAATGGTATTCTTTCGGATGTTTTCATCGCATCTCTGTCGAACAATAAGGCATCACTTACTCTAATCTAATTTGAGAACAAACATACATGTCTAAAAATGCATATGGTCAATGAATTATGGCCAGACATCCTTCGATTGTTTCTGCTAATAAATTTCATTGTGCAAGCCAAATTCCAGATTGCGTTCGGTCAAAATCTAAGGAAGGAAGTCCTAGAAGACGTGGTAACGACCTACGAAGGAATGAGTCCAGGGAAATGCATATTTTTGTTGAATGTCACTGGTGCTCCGGAACACGAAGAACACCGAGACGCGTATGAGCTGCAATGAACAAACCACTAAGGAAATGAAGAGGACCACGTGGTGTACTTACAATCGCTTGCGCTACAGTCGTGGAGAAGAAGCTCTGAGCCTTGAGCATCAACTTTCATACACTACCAAATATTGCCTATTATCGAACATCGTGCTACTACGTGGTCGACACGATAACACTCATCTAAGTTAGCCAGTTAGCCACCAGAGGGAGAGATCCCAAACCAGGCGAGAGCACTGTGTACGGACTCAGTGGCAAGTCTAGACCCAATAACACAATTTAAGGTTTTGACCAGAGAGGTGCGGCATTCGAGGCAAAATACCATGTCCTCCTACTCGGATCGCTGCGTGGCTGGTCACATTCTCTCCATAGAGATTTCAGTATGCAGGCGTCTACTTGTTTTTATGTATGTTCATTATCAGGTTCGTTCGTTCTGCTTCTTTAGTTTTACATTTTCACTTATCTGTAACTGAATTACTTTCCCGTTCATTAAATCTATTTTCGACTTAAGTAATGTGTTATCTTTAGAGTTTGATAGTTCCCAAACAGCTTACAAGTGATGGCACTTTCAACTACTGTAGTTACTAACTAGTTTACAGTTATAACTACTACAAATGTAGTTGTCTAGTAGTTATAATTAGTTTTAAAGAAGTAGTTTAAAAAGTTATAACTATTTTTATCAAGTTTTTTTAAACTTAACTACAATATTTCGTATTAACTACTTTGTTTCTATTTAGTATTTTTCTCTACCTAGCTCTATCCTACAAGAACTTCTGTAATTTGGACGTTGTCCATATACATGCATGTAAGTGATAGCGCTATATAATTTTGCTATTAGCAATTGGCGCTTCCTATCTTGAACTGCCTGTATCTTTGGTCTGTGTGATAGTGCGAGTAATAACGACTTAGCTTCACCTAAACCCTTAAAAATGCAACCGAGATTTGGTCAGATTCTAACCAACAGAGGCGTTTGAATTGCTGCGTCATCGGTTGATGCTTTGCATTTCCGGCGCCATAGAAGTTACAAATTAGAAGCAATAATAATCAGAAACAGCGAAGGGAATGTCTTACTTCAAGCAAAAATTACCGGAATGATGTGAAATTATTTGTCGCTGCTACAGGCTTAAGTTAAGGATGATGTGTATTAACAACACATCAGAGACATTGACAAAGTAATTTAATGAAAAAATTTCTTAGGATCAAATTATGGATTATCAACGGTATGGTTGTTTTGTCTTCAAATGTAAATGTAGTTTCACAATGTAAAAATCCCATGTTTGAAATGATAGAATAAATTTGACGAGATGTTTTCTTCTTCTTTTTCGTCTTTTTCTTTTCTTCTTCTTCCTCTTAGCAAAGTCCAAAGGATTTCTACTTCTCAGAAATCTCTTGCGGCCCTTGCTGCAGACGGGCAAACCCGATGAATAGTTGCTCGAGAGTCGTTTGTCCCACCGAAAAGTCCTCGATTTCGTACGTCACCTTCGCCCGCTCCATGATCCCAAAAATTTCAGACCATTTGATAATCCGCGTCTCGACCTGGTAGTTAAGAAGGTTCTCGTGTTGGTCCTTGAGGACGCTCTCTGGGAACTTATGGCTGACGAAAGTCTTCAGTTTTTCCATCCGTTCCTTTAGTTCACGGGGTTTCTCGGTGGCATTTGAGCGCTGGAGCTTGATGATGAGCGTGTATCCATCGCTGAACTTATCCCTGAGGTGCTGAAGGCTTCCGAGGCACAGGAAGCGACCGTTCGAAAGGATCCCCACCCGAGTACAGATGGCTTCGCATTCTTCCATGCTTGAAAAACAAGAGAAATGATGTAACTACCACGCTATGTTTATGTCGAACTACATCTATGTAATACTGCATGTAAGTATGTACGTATGTATGTCACAGTTGTCAGCTATGCTAACTATCAGCGCAAGTTTGAGAACAGTTATGTTTCATTGGGAGTTACTCCATTATCGATTAATTCGCTATGCATCAGTGTCGTGTATAATATAGCCTATACATATATGCAGATATAAAACGCTCAATGTGTCTACTTGGCTACGCGCTGGACTGGCGATAGACCGTCGACCGGCAGTGCAAATCTATACATATAATATCCATATAGCGTGTGTCTGTCGGAGGACGCTACGTCACAAACGGTTTCTGTTCTATTGTGAGACAGAAACCGTTTGTGACGTCAGTACTGCCGTCTTGACGACGGCGATCAGAGCATTTTAACCAGCGATACATTTATATAGGTCTACACTGCCGTCATAATATGACGTCTTAATATGACGGGTAATATGATCCGAGCATTTTATCCAACGATATAATTACATAGGCCTACACTGCTGTCATAATATGACGGGCAAATACTCTAGTTTATTATTAGTTGCTTACTCAGGTGGTAAGAGGCTCACGTGCTAGAGCGCGTGAAAGAGTTCGTAGTTGGAGATTCGCCTTCGTCGTCGTTGTCGTACTTCTTGATAAAACTCGTCAACTACTACTGGGAGACAGAGCCAGTGTGCCCTTAGGGGCCGTCCACATATTACGTACGCAATGAGGGGGGAGGGGAGTCGGATTTTGGCGATTTTGCGTACGGGTGCGAACGGGGGGGAGGGGGGGACAAAAGTGTACGTACGCAAATAAATTTCTAATTATGACGTCCACATTAGCCTATTTATAACTCTGTATTGTCCTATAGTCGTCCGATGGCATTTTATTACATTATATAAAAGCCATGTGCAGTTATTCTGTGCTGTGAACGAGACACCTATAATTTGTCTATATTGGCCCTTACTCATCCTTCAATCTGGCCTAAAGTGCAGACTTTCGAGACACTTTCTGCAGCGGATCTTCGGGGGGGGGGGGGCGCGTCAAGTGTACGTACACGGGGGGGTTGTGGAAGAAAATAGGCTTGTGAACAGGGGGGAGGGGTCCAATTTTCCTGGATTTTTGCGTACGTAATATATGGATGGCCCATTAAAAGCTTCCTACTACCTCTATATACGTACTACATTACATCCAATAATCATCAACTAGATATGTATTTATGTATGTATATTTATGTATATTTATGTATGTATATTTGTATATATCTATGTATTGCGTATGTATGAATGCATTTATGTTTGCTCCACTTGCACCACTTGCCAACTCAGCTATGATGCGAACGCTGAACGTACACAGTCGGTTGGTAGATGAGACGACGAGGGAGAGCACTGGACACCCACCGTCATATGCTGAGGCTAAGAAAATTAAGTCGCTAACAGTTCATACCCATGGAAGTCTCAGGGCTAGTTCAAAGGACTGCAGCTGTCCTTCTGTCAATGTTTATAAACAAATATGTGGTAATAGATACACTGAAGGAGCGAAATACACGTACACATACACTGGATGAAATTTCTATAAGACCCAATGCACGAACGAATGAATTAGGCCAACCGTTGGTTTATTAATCAGCGAATAATGATTTTAAATGGTTACCTTGACAATAAGCCATTTCAGGCTTTGAGTACAAGAGTGCATTTGAGTAAATCGTGGAAATACCTGTGCGTCGTGAGTATGATGGTGGTGCCAACTTTTCTTGCGGCGGCCAGAGTATTCCAGACGCGTCTTCTGGCTTCTGGATCGACGCCTGTTGTAGGTTCATCGAGGAAGACGACCGTTGGATTTCCCATCAACGCAACGGCCACACATAACTTACGCTTGTTTCCACCGCTACCAACAATATCATAGAATACACGGCAAGTTTATTGGGTATGTTAAGCTAGGTAAATTATGATAACATAAGTAAGGTAAAGTAACTAAGGCCTAGGTGAGGTCATAAGTACCAAATCGAGAAAAAAGAGGCATGAAAAGGTAAGGTATGTTCAGTTGTCAAAAAAGAGCTGGGTTGGTCGAAAGTTTTCCAGATTATCACACACTTACTTACGTAGGTCAAAATCTAATGTTGTTAATATGTGCAATACGAAACAACTGACGACTCGTGAGATACTTTAGTTTCATTTCCCCAACATACTTCGAGTTATGCTTACGTAGGTGTGAGGATTAGAAGAGAAGACCGGGGTTGAACCTTCAACTCATGGAGGTAAAGCTTAAAGACAGGAAGAGTATCGAAATGTGTGCTTTCACTCTGCAAACGTGCAGTAACGCGCAGCAGGAAACTCTAAATATGTGTCTAAATATCGATCTGTTAATTCGGAATCACCTGAGTTTTCCCGCTCGTTTGTCAGTGTAAGGTTTGAGTGTCAGACGTTCAATGAGTCGGTCGATGACCTCTTGTCGGACCTGAGCCGGAATTCCGTGTACGCATGCGTACATCCAGAGCGTCTCGTGAACAGTCAGCTGGTCGATGATAGTGTTAGACTGAGCACAGTAACCGATCTTCTGATGCACCTGTGCGCGGTCGTCTTGGACGTTTATCCCCGCAATATAGGCGCTTCCAGAGGATGGCCGGATTTCTCCGGTCAGCATCTTGAAAACGGTCGTCTTTCCGGCTCCGTTGACTCCCAGGAGACCAAAGCATTCCTTCTGAGAGATTCCGATACTCAACTGGTTAACGGCCACAAAGTTTTTATAGAGCTTCATCAGATCCTGGATGACGACTGAATCCGTCTTGACGAGTTCCTGTATCGGATTCGACCTGATGCGCTGTCTCTCATTTGCCACATCCGAGTCTTCGATGATTTTTCCATCTTTATCAGTGTTCATCTCGGTGAACATATCTTGACTCACTCGGTTCTGGCTCATCACCTTGTGGTTACGTCTGACGATGTCGGTTTCGATGATGTAGAGAATGAGGAAGAAAACGATGCCTTGGGGGACCATAAAGAACAATGGGCGCCCAACCCCTGGCAACGTCCACGACAGATAGTTGTCAACCATTTCTAAGCAGACTTCACCACAGTTGCCTTAAAATGCAAGAATAGTTTATAATTATGTGACAAATGCAACGGTTGTTTGTTAATGAAGACGGAAATGTAGCACAGTTAAATCCACAATCGCAGAATAATATGTGCCTTTCAGAGAAGAAACAGTAGGTGAGAAGATATCGTTTCGAAAAGCCATTCAAAGCGCTACGAAATGCTCAATTCTAAAAACAGACCTACACTCATGTATACACGAATACACAAACGCCGACTAGCGATAGTCGACAATCGCCATGCATGGAGCGCATTTAGGAGACCGACTAACTAGTCGGATTTAAATAAGACATGACGCTGGGTTTCCCAATATTTCAGTGGTTATAGTTGATCGCGCATGCGCAAGAGGTATTAATATGCACTCGCCATGATCGTACAGAAATTAACAAAATTTGAAAGACGGTCGTAAACTTATACAATCGTATTTAATTAATTCAAGTAAAATAATTCGAAGAAAGGCGTGGGCTACGGTAAGCATGAAAGTTGACAGCCAAAACACAGTAAGAAGATGACACAGAAATAATGGAAGGACGTTTAAGTAGGGTATGATGTCGGAGGTGACGCATTAGTAGGCCTAATACGAACAATGCTGTTTTGTGGCATATAAGGGACGTATTAGCCTGTAGGACAGGTCAAGGGAAACAGTATAATTATATCAGTTCTAATAAAATGTTTGTCCAAATAAGTGAGGAGTGTTTCCTCACAATAAATCGTGTATGGACCTACCATAAGAAATATTGCGCAAAATAGTTTACTTCTATTCGAACTCCATACCGTAGTGAGCTCAAAATAATCACCAAGTATGAAACATAGCCTATTTCTTCCATTCACATTCCTTTCCATAGCCCGCCGCAATTCAAGACCAAGTGTATTCTGTATACAAGCAACGTAGCAGCTTTTAAATAGCCTACTCTAGAAAAATCTTATACCTGGACAACAAGGATGGGGCTGACCAAGCCGTTTCCTAGTTTCACAGAAATCAGCAAGTCTCTCTCCTTTGGCCATTTCGGTGCAGTCTTTATGTATGTCGTAGTTGGCGTGGATGTTCTGAAGGACCCCATAGAAGCAGTAAGTGGGAAAGAAGACGAAGAATATCCATTCCACGGCTTGCGAGATGCTTCTTGATAGTAGCAGTTCCAATATTAAGACAACAAAAGGCGCAAATACCCCTTCAAAACGACCACAATAAGACTGTAGCCTCTACGCAGATTATTTGTGACAGGTCTACAATGATACGCTGCTGCAGAGCTAAAACCTATTGGCCTTTGTTCGGCTGCAAATTCATCGTTGTTGCGGGTAGTTTAGGGACAAAGTGGTATAGGGCCTAATGCTTAAAGTTAGAGCTCAACCTGCTGTGATTCTTTGCGAATTATTTGATTTCGAGGTATGGTGATTTCTTAAAAAGGCCTTCGTTGCTTTACAAAGAATATTTGATTAAAATCAGCGATATTAAAGAAAATAAACGATACTTGTAATCAGCGATATCTTTTCGATTCAGTTCAGAAGGAGTGGAAAAAGCATCATTGATAAACTGTTGCTCCGTACCAGCAAAGATGTAGATTTTGAAAAGCCGAAGGAATCCGATAAACGCTTCTTCGAATAGGAACGACATCACGTAGGTAAAAGGCAACATGGAAAAACCGAATAGCATTAAACCAATCAAGATTATCCTGAAATTAATACACATCTGCATAAAAACCATTTCCGGCATTCAAATACTCACCGTGAGAGAAAGTTAATTCAACATTTATTCTTTACCCCTCATCCTTCACACTGTCTTCGTTCTCCTAGTTCCCGTCACATTCACAATTGTTCTCATTTGCACAAATCCTCATGTTGTCCTTTCTTCTTATTATTCCTCTTCTTCTCCTTTTCGCCTTCTATTTCTTCTAGTCATTCCTTCATCATCTTCCCCTTTGATTATTTACTCCGTAATATTTTCTACTCCTTCCTCGTTCTCCTCTTTGTCATTCTTCTCTTCTTCATTCCTTTTCGTCTGCTCCATATCCTTTTAATTAAATTCCTTCTTGTCATTCTCGTCAATTTCTCCTCATTGTCGTTCTTCTTTATGTTCTTTCTCCCTTCCTTCTCCCCTCCACCTCTTTTTTGAAGTTTTCCTTTCCTTCATTTTATACTCGCATTGTGAGCAGTGCAAAAGAGATTTCGAGGGTGACATCATTAGACAATAAATAATACCTACCAAGAATTTTGCCAGTAGCCATCTGTGCGAAAGGACAGGATGATGATTATGATCAAAATACACGGAACTAGGTAGTTGACGAAATCCCAAATAAATGTTGCAATCCAGAAATTATGCAGTCTCACTCCGCTCACGAGTTGACTGTGCTTCGCTCCAGACTTTCGTTCATTTATCAAAAAGACCACGAAAGTGGCGAACAGGAAGGCCAGTCCCAAGGACACACATAAGGCGAAACCAAGCACAATCCTTTTCCGATTAGCGATGGTTTGCAAGACCTGCTTCCAGGAGTTCATGGGAAGTGGGTGGTTGATGGTTTCGATCTGGTACTCCTTGTCGCCAAAGCATTGCATCAAAGTGTTTCCCAAGAACGATAAAGAGATGGCGATCGTATGGTAGGCTTGGTTGTTAAAAAATCCGATAATGTTCAACTTTCCGCCAGAGTCTTCTTCTATAGTAGCCCCGATCTGGTAGTTCCAGATGTACTGGTCTTTGTGATCTTTTCCGATCCCTATCAGGTAGGCATCCATTGTGGAGTTGATGAAGGCAGGTGTACTCTGCCTTGAAATACTAGTGTTATAGCAAGATGCCAGTTCCCGGGCTTTCGCGGTTGATGTTCGAACGTCGTACGGAGTGATTGGACTATTGAAGTGGGTGAGGTTAAGGCTTAGAGGTGGGGAATGATCGTCTCTTGGCTGATAGTAAAGGATTAAGCAGGCGAATATGGCGCAGAGGACTGGAATCAAAATCTGGACCAATATAAGTTCATAGTTTCGTAAAGAATGAATTAATCGTTTGTACAACATGGCACGCAGCTGTAAATTCTGGCCTTTCCAACCGGCCTCCTGATGATATAGCACATCAGCATCTGAAATTCATTATCAAGCCTTCTAGTGCCATGCGAGCATGTTTCTTTACGGCAGTCACAACACGTGTGGTGTAATTCTATGTAGCGTGGTATGATGCGTTGCATGTGTAAATCAGGACCTTAAATAATGTGTTTAATGAGATACTGTGTAGTGTGTAGGCCTACATTTGACAATGTCTTGTTCGCAGTTGTCTTGTCTGGAATGTAGGCTACAATGTTCAGTATGAAGTTTTGAGGGATTTGCTCAAGTAAACTACACTTAGATTTAGGTCTAATACATGACTTTAATAAATAGTTTAAGTCTAATTTGAGAGTTTTAGGAAAAGTGTGTAGTTGACGCGTCTGAGTATTTTCGGTGCTGGTGTAATGCAACACAGCCAGAACGTCAGTGTAGCTGATGTGAACGGTGCTAGTGTAGGATATGTGGTTTTGTAATATCAAACCCGAAGCTTATTGACGTGGGATTTTGAATGGGTGATTCTGTAGCCAAGAACTATGCCTTTTTAGAATTCAGTAGTGATGAGAGTTAACGGTGCTGCTTGAAATGACACCAAAATATAACGATTGCCTTTTCAGCGTTATACCTTTCGTGGTTACACAGCAACAGATTGTTGCGCGATCCACTCTGTACGAATTTACCTTATAAATTTGAGTTTTCAAAAGGTAAAATATAATTTAAGTTGAGAAACTTAAAATTTGCTTTATTCTTTGTTTTGTCTGCAGACTTGTGTAGATGTTCAACAGTTTTCAAAAGGTAAAATATAATTTGGCTGCCAACCAATAGGAAACATCCTCAATCAGCATGCTAGCTAGCAGAGAGCCTGACTGGCCATCAATAAGGAAATATAGAAAGAAAGAACTAAACCTGAACTGTTTCCTTGTATTTCTGCATCTGCCGCAATGCTCATCCTTGGTCCACCCTCTTGTGTAGACGAATTATTTACTCTGCGTTCAAATAACCAAAACCACTCACGTCCCTAATTATAGTGGAGCCTATAATCGGTACCTACTACCATTGACAACGTATAACGACCTAGATTGATGCAGTGGCATGGTGGCCGATTGCTTTGAAGGATAGGCCTTTAACGCGAATAGTAGGCTACAGGTTCCAGCCTCGTCTAAGGCACTTGCTGTGTATGGACCTTGAGCAAGTTCCTCACTCACAGTAACTGTTGCTCTGCGCCATCAATGTTCTAGCGTATGGTCGTGTGCATTTCTGTATTGTATTGTATTGTATTGTATTGTATTGCGTCATTTGAATGTGTGTTGGAATAATGTATATAGAAAAATATTTAACATGCTTAAACGGGAATCTATTAAAGGCATTTAATACTATTCTAGCCGTATGGCCCTCGCTTATATACCTCATCTATGCAAGTCAAACTCTTAGTCGATTGTTATATGGAAGTCATAATAACGGTGAACTTATTGAAGTAAGCTCATAGTTGCAATAGTTGAACTTTCTCCACTTTGTCATGTCTGTTCTTAGTTTTTTTCTGAACTTTCTACCTTCATGGGGAATAAATGTAAATGTAAAGCAACTGTTGACTCGAGGTGTGCAGTACATTTTGGCTCTTGCTAACTAGTTAGAATTGATTGGCTCTCGTCCGCAATTAATTCAATGCATTTTTTTACTAACTGCCTATCGATTGACTTTTATTACGAGTTCACTCGAACCAACCATGAACTGCTGTCTTGGGCATTATGATAAGCACGCTGCAGGAGTCATTAGCTTAGATTGGCTAAGATTCTTAGCCTGTCGTATAAAGTCACCAAACACTGCCATCTTTTTGCCTATCAGATTAGGACATTATTTAGTTTCTAATGAAAGCAATGTAAGAATCGGATAGCGGCAACTTTACTAGGTAAGAAAAGCTCCAGCGTATAGACATGTATAGTATGCAAAGACTGACTTGAGAAAGACGTCTTCCATTGTTGTGACCGAAACTCCGAAACTGTTGATGCCGAGGATTTTGCCATCTGTCTCAAGCGTCTGGAAGAGTCCCTCAAATTTCGAGGCTTGATTACTCGGCAAAAGGAACGTAACCTCCTCAGCCTCATCGCTCACCATGTGGGCCATGGGAATTTGAGACTTAATAACATGACGCAGTTGATCCACATCACACGCTGACGTCTTCAGTATCGTCAGGTGATATCCAACGCCTTCAAAAATTGTTCATCATTATTATGTAGGCCTACTTAGACTAATAGCAAGAATAGATTGCCAAAAAAAGTGCTGATAATTATGAAATTTATTAATTCATTCCAGAAATTTACATATCGCCTCTTCAAGAAGCCTACTCAGAGGCGCCCCAAGCCCAGTCACAGCTAAAAAGAGAAGTCTGAAGCTGTTGCTGGAAGGCAGGTGGGTTATTCCGGGGGAACGAGAGTAGGGCAAGCGGGAGCCCATTCCAGGTGGACGGGCCAGCAATCGAAAAAGCTCGACGTTGTTTGACCGCGGAGCGGGCCCAAGGGACCAAGAGCTCCCACTTAGTCGCAGAGCACAAGGCTCGGCGGGAGGCTAAGACAGAAATCGAGCAACATAGTTAAGATAAATAGGACGGAGCACTACTAGTAAGACACCGCCAAACAAGTGTTGCTATCCTACAGGAGATGCGCTCTGAGGCAGGAAGCCAATGCAGGAAAGGACGCATATACGTGTAGGCAGAGACCGGGGCATATTATGTAATACGACCAATAATTCGGGCAGCAGAACAAAGCACACGGTCAAGACGCCCTATTAGGCCCTGCGGGTGACTGACAAGAACCAAACAACAGGTGACATAGGCATCAACTAGGATGACCTCAGGATGAAAATAATATTGGGATGTAATGTAAAAGAGCACTTATAGCCTATAGCTCAACTTAGAGCCTTTAAGAGGAGCTGTGCACATAGCTCTCAGACAGATGGGATAGGCCTAGGGTGTCTTAAATTTTCGAAATGCAAGGCAGTTCGCAACAAATGGAATAGAACGAATTTCACTTGGCAAATTGTTCCACAATGTTGGTCCAACAACAGAGAAACACGTCATGCACGTGTTTAAGTGTTTAAAATAATTTACAAGTGTTTAATCATGTGTCATTCATTTATAAAACTCTGCCATTATATAGGCCTATATATATAGGCCTAGTATAGGCCTATTTCATTATAGTCTATATTATTTATGTTCTCGTCTTTTGTGCCGCATAAATTACATGAATTATCTTAATATATGGAAAAATTTATGAAATCACGAAGTCACTCATGAAATGAACCTGTATGCTACGCTCCTCTTATTGGCCGCTTCCAACTAATGAATATTCATGAACAATGACGTCGCTTTTTACAAATGACGAAATTCGAATCACACCTAATTCAACGTAAATTTAAGTACACCGTAAACGGTTGTTTTTTTAAACTAACGGCTTAGGCCCTAAACTAATTTACTTAGGTGGCAAAAAGGCTGAAAGGAACGACCTTAAACGGTTTTAACGGGCCGATTTAGCGAGGCCCAGCATTTTAATCGCACGATTCCCCGTTTCTTAAATCGGGTCTAAGACTGAGATTTTCACAAATTTTTAAACTTGGAGAACCATAATAAATATCACGCTTACTATACAAAATATTTTCAAATTGTTTTTAAACCGTCTTAGGACGGGCAATTATCTAATTTTGCGAGGATGTATTTCATATTAACCGGGGTGCAGTGTTAGTAGCAGTGTTATTCACTAGGTTTCGGGGGGTGACGATACATAGGAAACCCCGTTTCTTGGTTTGTTCTAATCCATTCACGAAATATCAGGAAGTTACAAAGTCATTCATCTACTGAACTTTTTCTTACGCGATTGACAGTAATGTTGCTGAAAATAGCTGGTTTATAAAGGTTCCGTGAATTCTTATGTCAATCAATCAATCAATCAATCAGTCAATCAATCAATCAATCAATTTTTTTATTGAAGCCATTTGAAGTACAAGGACAATACAACATAAAGGACTGAACTTTGGCAACAAGAGGAGACCCAAAAGGGATCTTGATCTCGCTTAGCAGGGCCACCTAGTTAACATTTATCGTAATACAAGTTAATGGCAGCACAATCAATACTTTGAACGGTAACATAGATCAAGTTATATGATCAACAGGTAAAAGAAACAGTAGCTCTACATTAGAACAAACACATTCGAAAATACATTTTCAAATTACTTTTGTACCGTCTTAGGACGGACGATATTACAGAAATGTTATTTCGTTGCTACCGCTATGTCACAAGTGATAGTGACAATATTGACAATGACGAAAATAACGATAAATGGCGATGTCTGCATTTATCTATGCCTCCAGATTTTTACTCTGGTGTCTTTTATGTATCGCTGACTGTTCCAGGCTAACTGATATTAATGTCATTATAAACAAAAAAATTAATCAATAGGCGAATTTCTTACCGTATTTGTTTTTGAGGAACATGGGCGTTCCGTAGCACTGAATCTCTCCGTTGGACATAATGGCTATGCGGTCGCCCAGTATATCGGCTTCGTCCATGTAGTGTGTCGATAGAATCATCGTCCGATCCTTTCTCTGACTCTGTAGAATGTCCCATGTCTGTCTTCGTGCTTCTGGGTCCATGCCAGACGTCGGCTCATCCAGAATCACGTACTGCAGTACATTATAAAATAGGCTATGACATTATTCTTATGGCTTAATGCCAACACAGACTAGTCAGAATGCATAGCATTGAGCCTGGCAAGCACTGCACATAGCAACAACAACAAAACGAAAACAGAAAGGACATGTTACATTCTGTGTTGTGTTTAGTTTCCTTTGTCAATCTGAAATGGACGAAACGAGCAAGAGAAAAAGTATTGTAACATTTCATTGAAAACATTGGATGTTAACCATCATCCAGCATAATTTTACCCAGAGCAGGTTTTTCGTACATTGCTTTTTTGACCGGGAAGAAATATTACACATTTCTTTGGCGACTTTTGCTACGAGTGTCTTCTCTGTACAATGTTTTTCTTTACGATAGCTACTCTTGTGTGACATGATATCAAACACTGAAATTGCATTGGATGATTGATTTCTCTTAAAGTACCGCATTGTTCCTAGACATAATTATGATATTGGTGTCAAGTAATGATTCTTAGGAGGCAGGAATTCAAAAATATATTTTGTACTCTCTTTCCAATTATTTCTTGGGGAACACATGACTTCACTTGCCGTGACTGTGATCAACAGGTAAAAGCAGCCATTTAGGGTTCCAGACGACAAGGAATTCAAAGAGCCCTAATCCAAGTGACCATGTATATATCCTATGACCCGATATCCAGACTAGGGTTTGTGCTACAAGGAATCCGAAACGTCCATGCCTGCCACTCTGCTGTAATTACATTCCATGATCTATAATAGCAAGTAACGGGTCAACTGGTCTGTAACAGTTCAAACGACCAAGGTAACTGGATAGGCCTAGTCGTAGAATGCTTGCTGTTCCTGTTTCTTGTGAATCACAGTGTATAGTGAATGATCTCATTTTTTATGAAAGTGCTGTAATCCTTCCACAAAACGAAAACCAAAATCATTGTTCTATCGCTTGCAGTTCCTAAGAAACCAAATAACCTTGAACTACAAGATCAACAGATTATCGAACAATGTTGCGTACATACAGTACATGTACCTTTTGAATTTTGCACCCAAAAAAACATAAAATAGACCCAAGGAACACAATCTGACACATGCAGCTCTTACGAAACTATGGAATAATTAGGTGAAGTGAACTTGAATTACAAGGTCATCCGATGGTTGTACAATGATGCGTATACCTCTTTTTGATTCCTAACCCCGGGAACTATAGTTCCTGAGATACGCTGGGGTAAAATTACCCCAGGTTGCGTAATGCGTCACCCGAATATAGGTTACTGCATAAGGGTTAAAATAGAGGCAGAATCTTGACATCTTCTTTGTTTCTCTTCCGTCAGGCCGAGGCCGACGATGAGTCCTCAACTTGACGTCTCCAGGTTTCTCTGTTCCTGATTTTTTCTATTGCCTCTTTTCTGTTTAGGTACATAGTCATGCTAAGGTTTCTTGGTCTTTTTACCAGATGGTGACCAATCCTCTTCTGGCAGGGTAAGGAAGCCGGTGGGCCAGTTTTGTGGCCTCATGCGCCCTCAGGTGTCCTTCCAACACCTGCCTCCTACGTTGGCCAGCTATTTTCGGGGTTTCCGGTGAGCCTGTCCACCTCGCGAGTCGCCAAAGGTGGTCCTTCAATCCAGGGCTTTCACCCTGGACCTTCACCACTGATGGCATAGCCCCACCGGGCAATCCCCTACTCAGCTGTTCACCCCCCCCCCCCACCGCGGTGAGGTGCAGGTAGGACTTGGGGGGGGTGAACAGCTATGCGTCAAACAACAAAAACAAGATGGAACATTATTGGTCTTAAGCCGCTTAGGATATCTATCTAGCGAGATGTCTTGAATGATGTAAACAGGAAGACTATTCCAGATGGATGGTGAGTAATGTTGTGAGCTATGTAACAGGACTTCTAGATGTAGCGTGCAAAATTGTTGATCCCGCGTGGGGATAATTCAGAACGATAGTCTTTTATTTTTAGTTCTGGACAGACACGCAGTTTCGTAGAGTAGACCGAAGAAAGCTGTATGGTTGGTTGTGCTCCAAAGAGGTTGATTAGTTGAATCTTCTGTGTATAATAATTTTATATACCGATGATTCATACTGATACTCTACACGGCAGAGTTAACTAATCAACCTATTAGTTGTATATAGATTATATTGTGTAAGTTATTCTAAACCTGACATGCATTAAATCTAAGGCCTATATCTCAATCTAGGCCTATATGGAGACGTAATCAGAACTGCGTGTTCAGATCAGCATTCGGGCGAACGAGTTCCAGACAAGTTTCAGTTTGACAATAGACTTTGAGTGTGTAAAAAGTATTTTGACTGTGTTTGTTATTGTGTACCTTGGATCCGGAAATGAGCGCAATTCCGACACTGAGCTTTCTTCTCTGTCCGCCCGAGAGCTTTTTCGCTTGTTCGTCCATTTTCTCTTCCATGTGCAAGACCTTGATCATTTCGTTCACCTCATTTGAAGCCCTATCAGTTGGGCTTCCCTTTAGCTAAAATCAACAATGAGATATGATGCACTACTGCTCCATTCACTAAACATTGTTTGCTCAAAGCATTTGTCTATGGAAGCTAAAGTAGGAATAGCTATTCTTCATCAATTTTTCACCTGATAAAGATGGCGCTTGTAACTATGAAGATACTGCTGTGACCTCGATTATTACACTTCATCGTGATACCATTTGTGCGTATTCCGTCGGGAAGAAAAAAAACTAGAATGGCTATCGGCGGATTGTGGTGAAGTTGATTATGGTTCTGCGCATGTCAGCAGCTATGTTGGCTATTACGCTATTACAGTCTACGATCTCCTCCTGAGTCCCGCAGATTCTCAGTTCCTCCACCATCACCATCGCAACCCGCCCTCCAACCTCCTCCTCCTCCTCCTCCTCCTCCTCCCCCTCCTCCTCCTACTCCTTCTTCCTCATACTCTTCTAGCTATCACCCCCGGGCTTTCCACTCAAAAACGAAGTTTCACCTTTTCAAGAACTCCTACCCTGACTCATCTGATCTTCCGCCCTCCCGTTCTTCGCCCCTTAAACGACATCCGTCTTAACAGCTGCTCTGACTCTCTTGATCTGGCCTTCGTGGTAACCGGACTCGAACCTCCTTCGGATAACTCTTTGAAAACCTCCTCTGATTTGACGCAGCGCTCGTGAATAGTTTGGTGCCCTGCGCTTGGGCTTCCAGTGGTGCTTTATAAGTTACGTGATTACGAATTTACGATTAGGACCATTGGATGATGAAACAACCGCGAGCCATCTTCATTCTCTGACCTTGCTATCATCTGTCAACTGTAGTTGGGATGCTGAGTATGGGTGTGGCCGCGAGGCGACCACTGGTGACACTTCTAATATATTTAGGCCTAATCAATGTTTATTCACTGAAAATTCTACAATCCAGAGCTTGAGAATATTGCAGTGCCCAAAGTGGAAAGATGCATCAGGTTTATGACAATCGCATTTTGCAGAAAAAACTTTAGTGATGACAATGATGATGAGCTAATAATAATAATAATAATAATAATAATAATAATAATAATAATAATAATAATAATAATAATAATAATAATAATAATAATAATGATAATAATGATGATGATGGTGGTGGTGGTGGTGGTGGTGGTGGTGATCATGATGATGATGATGATGATTATTATTATTATTATTATTATTATTATTATTATTATTATTATTATTATTATTATTATTATTATTATTATTATTATTATTATTATTATTATTATTATTATTATTATTATTATTATTATTATTATTATTATTATTATTATTATTATTATGATGATGATGATGATGATGATGATGATGATGATGATGATGATGATGATGATGATGATGATGATGATGATGATGATGATGATGATGATGATGATGATGATGATGATGCAATTTTTACGCTTTTTCATTTACATACAAGTATCTTGAATGCTTGTAACGTTGAGGCGATATTGCCACATGGTTACCAACACGGGCAAAGAAGAGAAGGTGTTCTCTGACGGTTAGGATATCAAAGAATATGGTGTGCTGCGGACAATAGCCGATGTTTTCTCGGATCTTATCCATTTCTCTCGTTATATTCAAGCCGTTTATGAAGGCTGTGCCTTTCGACGGTGGCAGAAACCCTGCAAATCCAATAGTCACACTCAGAAATCACGAAATTTACGATACTCATATTATTTAAATGGCAATACCATGAAATTATGGCTAAATGCTATTATATGTTTGATTTTGCGCGTATTGCATTGACTGGGAGACACAATAAGGATAGGTAAGAAATTTTAAAATTACTATTGTTACTAAATGTTTTTTCACCTTTATATGTTATCGACAACAAAGACGATAATGGTGGTGCTCAGTTGAATCAGGCCGATGCTGACGAGTGTTTAGATTAATAAAAAATGGAGTAGCAGAAAAAAGGAGAATAATTGTAAAAAGAATAAAACAGAAGATAAAGATTTAACAGATGTATAAAAAAGAAAAAGAGAAAAAGAATAAAAGTTGATAAAGTACAAGAAAAAGAAAATTAATATGAGCAAGAAGAACAACAAAATATCAGAATCAGAAACACGGGAAAATATTAGAAGAACGGGAAAATACTAGAATAAGAAAAACGAGAAAATACTATAATAAGAAAAACGAGGAAATACTAGAATAAGAAAAACGAGAAGAAACTAGAATGAGAAGAACGGGAATATACTAGAATAAGAAGAACGTGAAATATTAGACTAAGAAGAACGAGAAAATACTGGAAAAAGAAGAACGAGAAACTACTCGAATAAGAAAAAGCATAATAATACTAGAATGAGAAGAACGAGAAAATACTAGAATAAGAACGAGAAAATACTAGAATAAGAAAAACGAGAAAAAACAAGAATAAGAAGAACGGGAAAATACTAGAATATCGAGAACGAGTAGATACTAGAGTAAGAAGAACGGGATAATACTAGAATAAGAAGAATGGAAAAATATTAGAATATCGAGAACGAGAAGATACTAGAATTAGAAGAACAGGAAAATACTAGAATTGAAAGAACGCGATGTACTAAAACAAGCAGAACGGGAAAATACTAGAATTAGAAGAACAGAAAAATACTAGAATAAAAAGAACGAGAAATACTAGAATAAAACAACGGAAAAATACTGGAGTAAGAAGAACGGGAAAATATAGAACAAGAGAACGCGAAAAAACCAGAATAAAAAGAACGAGAAAATACTTGAATAAGAAGAATGGAAAAATAGTAGAATATGAAGAACGACAAAATACTAGAATAAGAAGAGCGAGAAAATACTAGTATATAAGTAGAACGGGAAAATACTAAAATTTTTAGAACGAGGAAAGGCTAGAATAAAAAGAACGGGAAAATACTAGAATAAGAAGAACGGGAAAATACTAGAATTTGGAGAACGAGAAAATGCCAGAATAAGAAGCATGAGGAAATACTAGAATAAGAAGAACGGGAAATACTAGAATGAGAAGAACGAGAAAAACTAGAATGAGAAGAACGAAAAAATATTAGAATAAGAAGAACGAGAAACTACTAGAAGAACAAGAAGAGCAAGAAGAACAAGAAGAGCAAGAAGAACAAAGAGTAGAAACGTAAGTACAATAGAATTACACTTTCAGAGGGACAAAGATGTTTTGGCTAACAGATGGACAATAATGCATACCGATTAACATGAACATGGCCGTTGTTTTTCCCGCTCCGTTATGTCCCACTAGAGTGGTTATATTGCCTTCGTAGAAATCGATGTTAAGGTTGTTAACTGCTGGATTCGCCTCGGAACCAAAGTGCTACAAAAAAAGAATTCTTAACCAATATGCGACAATCAATTCGCTCGAGTCTTCTGTTTGCTAAATTTTGCTTATATTAACAACGTCTAAAATAAGAAAATATCAGGACAATCCAAGAGAAGTAAATCATTGTTTGTATAGGCATATTCTTATACTGTAGGCCTACCATGTTTTATTAAATTCCGTGCATGGCTGAGGCATATACTGTACCATGTTGTATTAAATCCCGTGCATGGTTGTGGCATATTCTTACACTGTACCATGTTTTATTAAATTCTGTGTTCTTTTGCATTTCATATCTTCCAGGCGAGTCGATGAACGTTCTAACTAGAGCCCTGCGCCGACGTCATAGTGTCGGCGGCGGCGCGCCGGTCATTTTTGGTCGGCGGCGGCGGCGCGCCGACGAACAAAAATCGGCGGCGGCGGCGCCCACAAAATGTCGGCGTCGGCGCGGCGCGGCGCGGCGCGGCGCGGCGTGCCCTAGTCAGAAACATGAGTCAGCGCAGGAATTTTTCCGGAGGGGAAAAATTTGTATAAGGGGACAAACTTTTTTCAGGGGCAAAATGACGTTTTTGCGTGGAAAATCTATTCACAAATCCAGGCGGCAAATCCCCCTTCCTCTCCTCCGGACGCCCAAGTGAGTCACTATGAGAGTTGAAAAGCCGTTGATACTGTGACCAGTCAAAGGGCCAAGTTCTCTAAAGCCCCTCCATCACACTGAAGCTCAACTACATATAAAAGGACTGAAAGAGAAGACACCTTCAGACATTTGTCTTACAAATATAAACATCCTTAATTACACTGCACATCTGTATAGGTATCGGCAAATTGCAATCAGATGAAGCAACATGCATTTGCATATTGCATGAATACACTTGCATATGCACTGATACAATGTAGGCTTACACACCAAGTCACATGGCAGATGCTGTATAACAGCATCCTCCCAGTAAGAGAGGCTGCTGAAGCCATGAAGTGAAATGTAAATATATACGTTTTCCTATGGTAATACACTGGCCGAGTGGACTCACTCCTGTTAATTTTTCAATGAATTAACCAGGTGGTCTGCTGCCGGTTTGAATTGGTGGCACGCCATTTAAAGTTTCAACATATAGACCATTGTTTGTATCAGACTAAACTGTAAAAGACCACTCTTGATACTATACGTACTAAGTTAAAACCTGTGTCAACTGATACATTTTACCTGAATAGATTCCAGCCAAAAGTATTAATCAATTATACCTTCCCTTCTGCAGGATTATTACTTAAATGGCATATCTTGATATTAATAGCACTCATAAACTCCTCTTATCTTACAACATTAGGCCAAATATTTACACCATTGTAATAAGACCACAGACATCAAAGACAACAATCAATAAGTTAAACAAGCTATTCAACATGAAGGTAACGAATGAGGGAATACTGTAGTACTGTAGTACACATACAAAGACATGCATTGCATATTGCTTTTGTTGTCAAGGTATTAAGGAAATGGCAACAGGAACAGGTGTATCAAAACAATGGTTACTTGTAACAAGATATCGCTTTAAATGACTGTGTGTATCATGGCACAAAGACAAGATCATCAAAGTATAAGGAAAACGAATTTAGTCAGGAAGACAATGCATTTTTGGTATCAAGATAGAGACCACAAACATTGTGATCAGCTATGTTCACTCTTTATCTTCTTCATTAACACACGAGTTCCTACCAATCAAAGTGTCATTGCTGAGAATTGTTTGCTTATCTTTGCAATATCATGCAAAACATGAAAAATGCAACAAAAACAATTGAGCATATCAAAGTAGCATCGGCGCGCCGACAAACAAAAATCGGCGGCGGCGGCGCCCACGAAATGTCGGCGGCGGCGGCGCGGCGCGGCCGGCGCAGGGCTCTAGTTCTAACTGCTTTTTAGGTTAGCAATTTCCAAAGAGTGGACACAATGTCATATTCATTTCATAACTTTGTGAAAAAGTAAGGTATTACCACACATATTTTGTCATTTTAAATGAAAAAATTGCTTTAAAATGAAAAAAAATGTTGTCTTTAGAAATTTTTTACACTCATACTCTGAAATTTTAGATAAGTAACCCATCTTGATTCCTTGGGTCACACATTATCTTGGCCGATTTGACTGCATCAGTAGGTAAGGGCGTCCTGCTTTCCAGTCCAGCCTTGGAGTATGCGGTTCTATCTAAGCCGCCTGTTACAGTGGTCAACCAATTTTTGTCGGAGGAGGAGGAACTCAGGTTTTTGGAGTGGACTCAACTGCTATTCACTCGTGGCGCTTCAATCTACCGACATGACGGCGACGATCGCCTCTCATACGTGGATCCGGTGACTTTTACTATTTATTATAATTATTATTATTCCGGATATTTCTATAGCGCCTCTCGAAGTCAACTACTACTCAGAGGCGCTCCCGACTACAGCATTGATACTGTGCCGGAATTTTCACGCCGAAGCGCCACGAGCAATTGCGAGTGAAGGACTTGCCCAAGGTCCGTACGCAGCGGCTAGAGTGGGATTCGAACCTGCAACCCTCCGGTCACAAGGCGCCGAACTTACCACTGAGCCACCATGCCCCAAATTTGGTCCACTATTTGCCAACAGTGAATGACTACTCTGTTATCGTATATGTGAACCATACCACGCTTGTGATTGCATTGCTCAAAACTATCGAGTAAATCGACCCACGAATTCTGAACACGATGCCATGTGTCAGCTTTACATAGCAATTTGTTTGTTTGGCTCGGAGTGTTGGCGGGAAGCCGTCACTGTTTGACCTCATTGTTTCCCATGCACTATTCTGCTTACAGATAACATTTCCCTTTTCGACGATAGTTAAAATCATTTAGGCTCTTATAGGAAGGGCTTATGTATTAGTTTTTTTTCGAAGTGTCGCTATATAAAGTTTAAATTAGAATTACACTCATAGGCTTTGTCTGACTAAATTTTCCATTGCACGGAGAGCATCTTGGCAGTAGACACGATATCTTCAACACTCATGCGCAGCCAAGATAACTGACATTTAAAGAGACACCTATTGTTTGATTGGCGGTCAAACCTTAGTCAGTCCTCTTATCTGAATCCCAGCTTTAGCATCCTGCATTGGAGTTTCAAAGTACGGCCTTTTATCTTCTGGAACCAGCGTCATAAAGTCTTCATTCGATAACTTTGTCTTATCTCCTTTTCTACCGATCCAGTACTCCTTCTGCAGACGAACAAACGAACATTTAAGTAGACATAGATACTCTTGGTTCAAATAGTGGACAAAATGTTTATTAAGGAAATTTTGATGAACTTTGCTAATCATTTGAGCCTTGATAACTTTATTTGACCGTATGTATTGTGTTTTTGACTATTGTCAAATAACGTATGCAAATTTGCATATGTTCGTTTTACGAACATTGGGCCATTAGGCTACAGTGACAACACGTGAAATAGTGAACATGTACGAAATTACATTGTAACACAAAACCGTAATAAAAATGGATAATTCATGTTAAATATCGTCTCAAATGTAATGTTTTCAGCAGCAACTTCTCGGTATATCAGAAAAAATGACTAAAATTTGTAGCCAGTGGCATCGAAATTGTAAAAATCCTGACTGTTCATGTGTTCGTTACTATATGCTACGCTGGAATATGAAAAGCTGTGAAACACTTCTGATGAAGACGTTTGTTGCACTTCACACACATAATATCCAGTGTGTTTTTGCCACAGCCTTCAGCTTTGCACGGCCCTCAGTCTTGCCATTCTCCCGATTGTGGCCCTCACCGTCAGAGCGTATGTCGGGTAGAACTGCTCTCGGTACAACCCCGCGATGGCTGAAACTTCACTGGAGCAGGGTTCGGACGATGTTTCGTACAAACTCCAGCTGATCCATTTTGCCACCAACTTCCGCAAGCATTGTCCAGGCAGCCACTGCACATATGTTGAGAGCATGGGTGTAGAATCAGAACCACCACTTTTTACCGTGCATGCCTGGCCTGTATTCACTGAGAAACCTATCAAGTAGGTCGAAACCACCCATTGTCTTGTTGTACGAGTCAGTCATCATAGGACAATTTACTTGGATGTGCTTCTTGTCTAATCTCTTCTTGTGTTTAGGCTCTTTCTGTGTTCTGCTAGCCCGTGGTGCAGAACTGTTGGCCACAGGAACCTCCACAACAGTGTCACCATCATTGTGAAGTGCGTCTGGGTTCGCGTCGGCAGATGAGTAATCGATCTGCCCAGGCAGTGGTTAAATTGCTCATCCAGAGGTGGTGGGTCTCTAAATATTTGCAAATCCAAAAAACCTACGGCTAATCCTAAATTGCAACAGGAAGGTCATTTCAGCTTTTTAAGGGGGAGGCAAAAAGAGGTTAAAAAAATTTTCTACACTCACGCGCGAATATTTGTTATCACCTCTTTGGTATTTCTTTTAAATGCTTTGTATGTAGTCTACATGTCCAAAACTGTAAGCCAATGCTGCAAATGAGTCTCTTTTTTCTTTTTACCTCTTTCTTCTTCCTTCTTTTCTTTTTTACATAATTTTTTTCCTTTTTCCAAAAATCGGGGGGGGGCTGCCCCCCAAATGACGTCCCTGAATTACAACATGCATGAAACACGACACACCACCGATAATTGAAAGCAAAAACATTAACAATTAAGATTGAAGCATAATATTAGGCCTTAGATCATAACAGATGTAAACCCAGTGAAAAGCTGAAAATTAACCAGGGGTTTCAATACTGTCATTCTGTCTATGCCACAATATGCTGACTTAGAAATATATCCATACTGCCCTTCATACTTCTGTGGCTGTGGACGTTTTTCGGTGCTTTGCACTTGCATAAATCTGTTGCACGCTAACCACTCACTATCTATCCCGCTAGGGCAGAAATTTGGTTCGAGGTTTCTGCTCCACTTGTGCCCCCTAGCCAACTCAGCTATAATGAGTACACCGACAGTCCACTGTCGGTGGTAAAACGAGACGGCGAGGGAGAGGACTGCCCACCCGCCCTCATATGCCAAGGCTAAGAGAATGAATCGCTAACACTTCATACCCGTGGCTGTCTAATCAGGGCTAGATTAATAGCTTAATTTAAGGGACTGCAAGAAAATCTGTTGCAGCAATCCATCCACGTTCGATAGCTTTCTTTGCACGCTGACCAACTTTATTTTCGACATTTTCTGCAGACTGCATGCGCGATAACTATAACTAATCAAATGACGTGCTATTCCAGATTTTAAAACGATTCCAGCTCAGCCTTCCGAAATTCCGCAAACGAGTTATTAATGAATCAAACAACTGTGTTATCGCTTGGATGTAGGCCCAAATCTCTTCTGCTGCCTCAGCCTTGGTTTACTACTCTTCGGCAGCGATTATAAAACAGCAGGCGATTTAAGTAACACATAGGCCCAAGTAGTTTTCTATGATGCTAGTGAATATTGAACCGCACTGTGAGGCTGACGAATGCTAATCTGATCTTCGGTGGTGGATCTCCCTATTGAGGTGATGGGTCTCCCTGTTGAGGTGACGGGTCTCCCTTCTTAGGTGGCGGATCTCATAATTTGGGTGGTGGGTCTCACAATGCAGGTGGTGGATCTCAAATCAGAGGTGCCGGATCTCAGATCCGGCGGGATCCGGCTGAATTTAACCACTGTGCCCTGGCACATCACCGGGAATACCAATTCCTTCCTCATCCTCCTCTTCATTTCCTTTAGGCTCCGGTGGGATGATTGCTACTTTGTCTACGTCACTTTCATCGTGAAGAAACGCTTTGTTCTTCTTTCACTTTTCTCCTTCGGAGGCATCTGAAAAACAAGTCATGTTGTCTGACCTCAACACATTCAATGTGACAAAGTATTGAGTGCTACTCCACAGCCATCAATTTTCGGTCCTTTATTGTTTATTACACACACACGCACGCACGCACGCACGCACACACACACACACGCACACACGCACTCACGCACGCACACACACACACACACACACACACACACACACACACACACATATATATATATAAGTATATGCACATTTGTAAGTATATATGTATATATAAATGATTTGGTTGATACATGTACTCGGGATCAGAAATATGCATCTACAAATCAACGTTACTTGACTTGACGTCATCAGTACCATATTGAACCAATGTTCGTTTTACGAACATGACCCAAATATAAAAAATTTACAACTCCGTTTATCAAGGTAAATGTAAACGGCGTGTGCTTTTGTGCTAAATATGTGCACTTGACAAATACCCATCAGCATGTGCGATATCACACATCAATCGAAAATAAAAAAGTTGCAAACAAAAGAGGGTGAACATACCTGGTGTTGCAGTACTTAGCATTAGACAACATCAGTTCAACGCTTTAAAACCAGCAATTTTTCGCGATTTATACGACAAATCAAACTTTTAGCTGACATAAAAGCACATCTAAATTAAACTAAAGTGATGACGTCAACCAATGTGACGTCATCAAAAACTGTGTTCGTAAAACGAACATTAGTCCAAAACGGGTTAACATTCCTTATTCGAACAACTAAATCCTCTACTTATAATCAAGTGCAAAGGATTGTACGTCGTATACCAAAAATAGCCATTTGCACAAGACATATGAGTTAAATTGAGCGAATACTTCCAGCCCCTTCTCTCTCTCTCTCTCTCTCTCTCTCTCTCTCTCTCTCTCTCTCTCTCTCTCTCTCTCTCTCTGGTCTCTCTCATTCTCATTCTCATTAACTCTCTCTCGCACTCTCACTCTCACTCTCACTCTCACTCTCACTCTCACTCTCACTCTCACTCTCACTCTCACTCTCACTCTCACTCTCACTCTCACTCTCACTCTCACTCTCACTCTCACTCTCACTCTCACTCTCACTCTCACTCTCACTCTCACTCTCACTCTCACTCTCACTCTCACTCTCACTCTCACTCTCACTCTCACTCTCACTCTCACTGTCACTGTCACTGTCACTGTCACTGTCACTGTCACTGTCACTCTCTCTCTCTCTCTCTCTCTCTCTCTCTCTCTCTCTCTCTCTCTCTCTCTCTCTCTCTCTCTCTCTCTCTCTCTCTCTCTCTCTCTCTCTCTCTCTCTCTCTCTCTCTCTCTCTCTCTCTCTCTCTCTCTCTCTCTCTCTCTCTCTCTCTCTCTCTCTCTCTCTCTCTCTCTCTCTCTCTCTCTCTCTCTCTCTCTCTCTCTCTCTCTCTCTCTCTCTCTCTCTCTCTCTTGTTCTGATTCACTGTTTATATCGCCTTCCTGTTTCAGCTATTTCTTTATCTCTCGCTCAAATACACTAATAACAGGCCTACTATGTTTACCGCTCGTTTTTTCATGTTTTGTTACAACTCTTATGCTCTCGCTCTGGCACTGTATGTATCTTAAAAGAAATAGACCTATTCAAAAGGACTAAAATCGCACCGAATTCTGAGCAACATTGCACACCGTTATTTGTTTTCTGAGTGATCAACAAATCGACCCTAGTTCTGTTTCTAGGTAAGCACCATGATTGTACTGACCGTGCAGGGAAAATAGAACGGTTGCGGAGTTCCGAAGTCGCCGGGTATAACAGCATCCAAATACCAGGTCAACATCGAGTAAATAATTGTATCGACAAATAGCATTATCAGAATGTGAGCCATCGTAAGATCGTCTTCTGCATTCGCTGAAGACCAAATGTTGCTCCATTGTGCGCCAGTGCCTGGTTGAATTAAAACAGCCACACCGTTTCTACATTTAAAAATATGGCTTAAAATATTTTCGTATAGCTCCACGTGCCCTAGTGATCTCGTTTTTTCGACACTTGAACGTTCGTCTTTGCCTTCCTTTACGCGATTTAATTCTACTTGACAAATTTGGTCACATTAGACGGCACCGTATATTATTATAAAAGCTTCGGGTATATTGCCAATGGCCATTGTGCTAATGCAAGCAAAGAATAACGTCGGTCGCAGTAGTTATTTTGGAGCGATAATTTGTCACCACACAATCATCGTCATTCAGCATTACTATCGGCGATTCTTCAAATTGCATGCTAGGCTTTGAATCCTTGATTCGCCCAATTACTGGTTTAGAGTTCTCTCGAGGAAAGATGAAAGTCTATTCGATTTCTAGTTTCATCACAATAGTACTTTTTTCTTTGACATTAAACTTCTAAAGGCAACTGATTGCCCTCCCACATCAAAGCGGTTATGAGACAGAGTTAGGCAAACAGTCAGAGGCAGACACAGAGAGTGAAGCAAATAAAGAGAGAGGAAGCAGTGTATGAAGAAGCGCATGTCTTAGGTAATGAATAAGGTTTGGTCTGTCAGGGTTGAGTAAATGCTGAGTGAGCTGCGAAAGTGAGCTATCGTTTGCAATCGTCGAGTGCTGTCACTGTTGAAGACTGTAATTCTTAGACCTATCCATTCACACAGCCAATCCATCAATTCCTCGCAGTAGGCCTACTTAGAGCCCCGTATATATATATATATATATATATATATATATATATATATATATATATTCAATTCAATTCAATTCAATTCTGTTTATTTCCTGTAACCATTGACTAACAATTATGTAGTGTAGGCCTACGCGGTAAGTTGCATTCATGCAGAGGTTACTTATAGGCGGAGACCCAAAAGGGAGGCGGAATCCCGCTAACAGGGCCACCTGATGCGGTGAATAATGCACAGTAACTATACAGCGCGTGACAGTTAGTTTTTAAAGAAAAGCAGGTACAGGAAACATACCGATATACATGAGATAGCTTAAGTAATAATATAATTTTAATATTGTTAGGGCCTACATTAGTTAGCTTACATCAAACAAAATAATATATCGTAGCTAACATATCTTAACCAAGACACCCAATGATGAAAATCAGGAAGCAGAAGAGGAAGCTGGAAGCAGTTGATGTCTCTTGTAGTCATGATTCAAGTCAACGGTCAGTATATTTACATCCGCTACACTTCTTAGCCAAGACAACTAGAAACTGCTATCGTTGGCAATAATCAACACAGGCAGTCTAGCGTTGTCCTTTTCTGAAACTTAGCGCATAAGCGCATTTCTCTTCTGCTTTACATATACATAGAGTTTCAAATCCAGTCAGCGAAGCGCACGATCGCTGACGTGTTATATCTGTGCCAAAAAAACTGCTGACTGGTCGAATTCTAGAAGCAACGTAAAATAGTGTGATAATAGTTTGCTGACACATCGCTTCTACGTTCACAACAATCAGCTATCATTCACCACCAGTAACGTACCGATTTCTTCGTACTGAGATATCTTGATGCATCCGAATGCCATGGCCAAGTTGAAGTCGTGCAATGCTCCTATCTTTTCCATAAAAGTCATATCGTCATAGATCCTCACCAGATAGACATAAGGCACATACGACAGTGAGTAAAGTATGATGCAGATAAACAGGCCGTAGGTGGCTGTAAATGAACACAAAGGGTTCAAACGACAGTCGGAAAATGGTAGAATTCAAAGCGTCTCTACAAGTTTACAGCTATTACAGCGGTAATAATTATGACAAGCGAGCTCACCCATAAATATCACAGTAATAGGGTGCAATAATTTTAAGTGAACATGTAGAGCCTTTTCTGTGGAAAGGTCTTGAGTCAACAGAAGAGGCCCTATATAAATAAACTCTATAAATTTTCAAGATTCTCTTAATTTCATCCTCACTGAGTGAGAAAGGCTCATTTAAAAAACATACAATATAAAAAATAGCAGAGCACAGAAAGCACAAAAGGTTTACAGCTATTACAGCGGTCATAATTATGAAAAGCGAGCTCACCCATAAATATCACAGTAATAGGGTGCAATAATTTTAAGTGAACATGTAGAGCCTTTTCTGTGGAAAGGTCTTGAGTCAACAGAAGAGGCTCTATATAAATAAACTCTATAAATTTTCAAGATTCTCTTAATTTCATCCTCACTGAGTGAGAAAGGCTCATTTAAAAAAACAGACAATATAAAAAATAGCAGAGCACAGAAAGCACAAAAGGTTTACAGCTATTACAGCGGTCATAATTATGAAAAGCGAACTCACCCATAAATATCACAGTAATAGGGTGCAGTAATTTTAAGTGATCATGTAGAGCCTTTTCTGGGGAAAAGGTCTTGAGTCAACAGAAGAGGCCCTATATCAGCCTCACGTAGTGAGAAAGGCTCATTTAAAAACAGACAATATAAAAAATAGCACAGCACAGAAAGCACAAAAACACAGAAGGAAAGATGCTATGATTACAACTGAATAGATTCAACATAACGTTCTGTGCTTTAAAAAATCCTGTTTTTTTCGACTGCGTATGTCCCTTTACAATTGTATAATTATGGATTGATTCACATTAGATCAGTTTTCAAAATGTTGTTTTCTGTGTATTAGTGGCTCGAGGAAGAGTGCAACTTTAGTTTATGTTTTGAAATTCGCAATTTTCTATATATATATATATATATATATATATATATATATATATATATATATATTGTGGCGTATCGCTAAGGTATGAAACTCGCTAATGAAAGGAATGCACGCCCAAGGTTCAAAAAGAAATAGAATTTAATATAAATGAACATGCGATATAATTACCAAACGAAGAACAAGGAAATTCAAACGAACAGAAGGTCAGAGCACCGTTCGTCAGGCATTCAGCAACGGACACTCGACCACCCCGTCAGACACGGAGTAGAACATCAACGAAGACACTCGTCAGAACATCGACGAATCACAATCTTAATCTAGACCACAGTCGGTCAAGCCTAAGAACAAACTGAGCTCTGCTAACCTCAGACCAGCATGTCTGACCACTACACGACAAAGAGCTCACGAACCAAGACGGCAGTCCTATTTATAGACAAGGCCACTCCTTCTAAGGCAACAGATTCCCGCCAACCTACGGACTTAGCCTAGCACCTGCATCTACGTAAGAAGTCATGTGCCTACACGCAACATATCCCCCCACCTGAACGAGAGTCAACCACAGGTTGACGACCAAAAAAACGTAACAACACTAATTAAAGTCTGAACCCTACCTCGCTTAATTATCTTCTTCTTCTTTGGTTCTCTGCCCTTAGGCAGGTTCGTATGTCCAACGGCGCCATTCCTCTCGATGTTGAGCTTCCGCTTTCATCTGTCTGTAGCCGTCCCTCTTTATTGTCCAGTCTAGGAACATTGTTCTTGGTCTTCCTCTTGTCTTTTTCCCTTCCATTCTACCCTCGATGATATCTCGTAGCAGGGAATTTCCTCTCATTATATGGCCAATCCATCTTCTTTGACGCTCTCTGATTGTCCTCATCATGGATCTCTCCTCTCCCACCATTTGCAGTACTTCGTCATTTGTCTTGTGCTCTGTCCAGCTGATTCTCTCCATTCTACGCCATATCCACATTTCGAAGGCTTCTATCCTTTTGATGTCCTCCCCTCTTATAGTCCACGTTTCAGATCCGTATAGAACCACACTCCATACCAGCGTCCTAACCATTCGCTTCTTCCGATTCCTATTTAATTTTCCTCTCAAGAGCTCCTTTCTTTTATAGAATGCATCTTTTCCCATGGCTATTCTTCTTTTTATCTCCGCATGGCACTTCACATCCCTCGTGACCATACTTCCTAGGTAACAGAATCTCTCAACTTGTTCGACGACCACTCCATTTACGGTTATTCTAACTTCTTTTTCTTCTCTTTTGCTTATCCTCATGACCTTTGTCTTCTTGGTATTTATTTTCATTTCGTATTCCGTTGAGATCATATTCAGGCGATCCATCATTCTCTGCAGTCCTTTTTGGCTTCTTGCTAACATTGCCTGATCATCCGCAAATCTCAGCGCTTTCACCAACCTACCTCCAACCTTTATTCCCTCGTTCACTTCTTCCATCGCCTCCCGTACAAGCTCTTCGATGTAGATGTTGAAGAGTATTGGAGAGAGCGGGCATCCTTGCCTCACTCCTCTGCCCATTCTTCCCGGCTCTGAGTATTCACCATCTATTCTTATTTTTACTTTCTGTCCCATGTACAGGTTTCCAATAAGTCTTCGCTCTTTCCAATCCACCCCTATTCTTCGTAATGCATGCATTAATTTCCTCCAATCCACCCTATCGAAAGCCTTCTCATAGTCGACGAAACACACATAGACGTCCTGGCCATGCTGGAGACTTCTTTCCGCTAGTATCCTCACCGCTGCAATTGCATCTCTTGTTCCTCTTCCCTTTCTAAAACCAAATTGATCCTCCCCCAAGCAGTCATCTGTTTCTGCCTTGGCTTGCAGTCTCTTCGCGATAACTCTTAGAAGAATCTTGGATGCATGGGTGAGGAGGCTTATAGTTCGGTGGTCTTCACATGTTGTTGCATTTGGCTTTTTCTTGAGCGGGATCAATATGGTTTGTAGGAAATCTTCCGGCCAAACTCCTGTGTTATGTATGTCTTGGCATAACCGCACTAGTTCTGTCATTGCCTTCTCTCCCAGGTTCCTCAGTATTTCAATTGGGATATTATCAATTCCTTCTGCTTTGTTGTTTTTCATATCATTGATTGCTGCCAGAACCTCATCCCTTAGTACGTCCGGTCCTATGTTATCGGTACTTGGTGTTTGTTCTTCCCCGAGATCTTCTTGGCTACTTTTTCCCATATATAGATCCTCAACATATTCCTTCCATCTTTTCCTGATATCGTCTGCGTCCTCTAGCAACTTGCCATCCTTGTCCTTGATTGCGCTTCCGCCACCCATATTTTTCTTATTTGTCAGTGTTTTGACCTTTCCATATACCAGGTCGTGTCTTCCTCGATTCTGTAGCATCTCTAGCTCCTCACACTGCTCTTCCCACCAATCCTCTCTTGCCTTATCTGTTGTTCTTCTTAGTTGATTATTCAGCCTTTTGTATTCACTCCTTGCCTCTTCTGTGCTCTGGTGTTTCCATTTTCTTCTTTCTTCCATATCCCTGAGCATCTCCGTTGTAACCCATGGCTTGCGCGGTCCTGTACCCATCTGGAACCCCACAGTCTTTGTCGTTTCCTCAATCACGATCTCCTTCAGACTCCTCCACCTTTCATCTGTTGTTATCTCCGTACTCAACTCCACCACCCGTTCTTCTATATTTTCTGAGAGTTCGTTACTCTTTGTTTGCATTCTTTCTCTATTCCATTTCTGTTTAACTATCCTTTGCTTCTTTATGAACTTAAGTCGGAGATGTATTGTCATGGCAACCAGGTTATGGTCTGTGTCTGCATCGGCTCCTGGGAGAGTTCTTGAGTTCTTGACACTGTTTCTATACCTTTGTCTGATCATGATGTAGTCCAGTTGGTATCTTGCTCCATCTCCAGGTGCCTTCCATGTGTATCTTCTCCGCTTTTCCTGTTGGAACCAAGTATTTGTTACCATGAGTTTTTGTCTCTTGCAGAAATCCACCAGCTTTTCTCCTCTCTCATTTCTGTTCCCCAGTCCATATTTTCCTGTAGCCTCTTCCTGTTCTTTTTCACCAACTGTTGCATTCCAATCTCCCATGACAATCACATAATCTTTGCCTTTGATGTCTCTAAGCCTTTCCTCTATCATCTCGTACATGTCATCCACCTCCTCCTCCTCGTGTGCTGATGTTGGCATATACACTTGTATTATTGTTATGTCGACTGGGTGTGCTTGCAATGTCACTATGAGCATTCTATCCTCATGTCTCTCCACCCTTGATACGCATTTGGCGACTCTCTCCGACAGCAAGATGGCCACACCATTTTGACTCTTCTCTCCTCCAGTGTATATCACCCTAATGCCGTCACTCATGAAGTCTCCTCCCTCTTTCCACCTGACCTCTGACAGGCCCAAAATGTCCAAACCTGCTCTTTTCATCTCTCCCACGACATTAGCCAACTTTCCCGGTCTCAGCATCGTTCTTACATTCCACGTTCCTATTTTTAGCTTTTCTTTTTCTTGTAGCTTAATTATGTAGCTATAAAAAATGCAAATGTCCACCAAACAAAAACACAAAAACCTCAAGAAAGCAAGAAGAAAACACATCCAAAAAACACCTAAAAAGCAATAACCCCCAACTTGCAGAAGAGAAACCCCTTAGGCGCATCACTCGTCGGTCGACTCCGAGATCCTGAGCGACGTGCAGACGGAATATGGTCGCCGAACAAAGTCCAAATCCAGACTTGAGCGCGATTGCCGTACCTCCACATAGGCAACGGAATACACCAGCGGTTCAAGTAACCGTCGAGAGGCGTAGCCCATCGCGACCACAACATTCCTCGGTCGTGAGACGTCTGCGAAGTGCCAACCCATGCCATTGGCCAGCACGGTTGTCGAATCGGACCACACAACATCCGGCAGTACAGTCTCCCCAACGCAGTAGCACACTGTCATCAGAAGCAATACCATTGCCCCGAACTTGATCGAAGACGAAGAGCGCTTCGAAACACATATTCTTTTGTTCCGTCGACATCCAAAAACACCCGTCGAATATAGCAATCGCTGACGACATCGACTTTCCGACACTCGATCCGCTCCACCCACTCCCTGCAACGAAACTCCCGCAGACAACTGAGTAACATGGCAACCCTTGACAACATTTGTGACAACAGACATCCAATTATCAGATTCATTTCTGCAGTGAAAAATCATCACATCAAAGTGCACATTCGGATCTCCCCGACCAAACTTGCAAAGCTGAATTATAGGAACCAAAACTCTATCAACTTGAATTCCTTGCACAACAAGTTGCACTGTACTCCTCAGAGCGCAACCATACGTGCGAACAAAGAACCACTTGCAATACCGAATCACGTCACACAGTATGCAACAGCCATGGCACCCCAGACAACAAAACCAAAAACACTCGCAAGGCTCATTCTCATTCAGATACACAACCGAAATACAACTCAACTGCACCGAAACTCTAACCCGTTCGCTCATAATGTAGACACCTTTTATCCCATACACACCACTCATGCAACAACAGAGCATCATGCCCAACCGTATCAAGTGCAAGCGTACCATGCTTTGTTATGCACAATTCAATGTCATACGGTTCGTAGTTACTGACAAAACGAGTCTCATTCGTTTCGACAGGCAAATTCTGTTCCTCGTGCATCAAAACATTTCTTATCAGCACACGCTCATGAACAACAACATCAACCATGCGTTGCACAGACTACTGTTCCATGCTAACAATAGTCGAACAACATACCTGTTTCCCCACCTCACAACATGACAACTCCCAAGTCTCTACACTTTGTACTGCAGTATGCAAAACACCTTCAGCAATGTTCGAAACAACATCAACAACATCCACTACTTCACATTCGACAACCACATCTTCCATCAACTGCTTCGCTCTAGACTCCGCACATTTTACATCCACGCACACAGCTAACTGCTCATGCGACATCGCAATATAATCACAGTCTAACACATCTTCTTCGTGACGACATTCAACATCGACTGTAATTTCACTCTCCTGGTTTTCCAACATAACAACCGACAACAAATCATAGTCACAATCATGAACAACTGTCTGACTAGCATACAAGTCACAAACATTTCTGTCCAAATCATCCTCATTCACAACGGCAATAGGAGTATCCACATTCACTCTTTCAGAAACATTACTCTGTCTATGTACATTCGAACTAACCTCATTCAACTCCTCAGACAATTCATTCGTTCCATCTAGAAAGCACAATTGAGTTAAAGGAGACGCTCCGGTCTCATCACCCCGCAATAACTTCAGCGACGACTCCTCACGAACCAACACACCTTTCGTTACCTCCGAGTCACTCCGGCTGTCCTCGACCATCCCTGTATTCTCAAGTACAAACAAATTTGACAGCGATTTATCGGTTCGCTGTAACAGCATTAACTCGACTCTTGATCCAACATTCGAAACCTTCATCGCAACGGAATCATTATCAAACAATTTAGCCAAAGCTTGATCTTCGCCAACTTCATTAACATGAACCTCGACCTCAATTAACTCGGCTTCATTCTGAATATCCACAGTTTCTGTCTGCACAGCCGATGTACACGCGTCCTCATTCAAGCGTGACTGAGCTCGCGTGATAACTCCCACATCGACATACGTTCCCTGTACATCAACATCATTACCGACCAAGATTGTAACACCCTGAGGTAAAGAATCAATAAGGCCTGCCAAAATATTTCCCCTCGCAAATAAACTTTCCACCCGAATTTCGACTAACGGTAATTCAAGGGTCTGCCCCGTAATTCCTGTGATTAAACGTACCTCACCGGTCTGCAGATATTCAGAACTATCCACACATTCACGACTCACAAGAGTCTGAAGTGACCCAGAATCACGCAAGAACATTACATTACGTCGAGTATCAACATTTGTGTACAACACACCTTTAACACAAAAGGTTGATATCGCATGTCCACAGTTGCAGGGGTACAACTCAACTCTTGAGTCGTAACAGGACCCAATAACCCTACCGTATTCGGACTATGCCTCTCAAATTCTGGATTTTCCTTAGCGGGTTTCACTGGTAATTTGCCACAAGCCGCCTGAAAATGACCTTTTTCCCCGCACTGCCAACAACCATCCTGGAACGGTTTCCCATAAGTTGCACGCCCGGGAGAAAACGACCTCCATACCATCCTATTCGGCGTTTGTACCTTATTCTTTGGAGATTGTGGATTACTTCCCCAACTAGTGACATTCCTTTTGGGGCTAGTAGGTAACTCCACATTAGACTGATTATACAAAACAGCATATTCGTCCGCCATTTTCGCTGCACTAGCAAGCGTTTTTGGCTTTTTATCCACAAGCCATTTGTGTATCTCATTTGGCAAGAACCTAACAAATTGTTCTAATTTAAACACTTCCCATGTGCACTTAATGTCCGCTACTGCGTCCTCACCCTCCAACCATCTTTGAAACGGAATTTGGAGTCGAAAAGCGAAATTCGAATACGTCTCGAATTTCTCCTTTTGTATGTTACGAAAACGTTGCCGGTAATATTCCGTTACGCGTTCGTAAGCCGTCAGCAAAGCTTGTTTAACTGTGTCATATTCCCCACATGCTTCCAAGTCCAATTCCGAAAATACTTTCTGCGCTTTACCCGTTAACTGCGGATGTAAGACAGCGGACCATTTATCACGCGGAACATTATGTAAGGTCATCGCTTTCTCGAAGGATAACAAATATTGTTCAATGTCTGCACCCTCAAACTTGGGTACCAATTTAATTGCTGCTGTATTGTCTTGTTCTAGTACATACTAAAATAAATCTGGCCAAATATGAGCTGATTTGAGCAATATTTAGAGGTAGCTCAATGAGGTTGAAGTCAGAGCTTGTCTTACATAGCCTAATTACTGTGCATCCAAAAGATAGAGTTTCAGTTTTACGATTGCAGTTACGATTAGTAGGCTAATTATTATTGGATAAAATTAAAGAAAAATGTTAACAGGAAAACTGAGCCTCAGCAAAAAAATTAAATAGAATTTGTTGATGCCTTAGATAATTTATTTGACATTGCTCACTTGGATGCTTTAAACATAATCGAAATCTAAAAGGATAAAGTGTCTGCTTGCCCATAGAGAAAGAGGTCGTCGTTGTTGTATGGGACCAGTTGATATGGTACTTACTTCAAAAGAAATGAGGGCAACTAAAAGGCAAAGATCAAGCATGGAGAGAAAGCAGAAAGAAGATCAATATTTAGAAGTCATGAATGAGAGAATTATTCTTGAAACCTCTAGTGGTGATGATTCAACTGAGGAATGCAAAGATGGTGGCAGTCAAAATGTAAATTTAGTGAAAAGGAAAACTCCTTTAAAAAAAGACACTAACAACAAATATTGTGACACCAAGACTGGCAGCAGCTTTGGACAGGACAAAGTTAAGTGACAGGAAGGCAACATACGTGTTAGCAGCTGCAGCTCAGAGTCTCGGCCACAATGTAGACGAGTTGAAAATCAGCCGTTCTTCAATACATAGAGAACGAGAACAATATCGAGAAGAAACTGCTAAGAAATTAAAAGATATATTTAAAACAACTACATCATCTACACTGATTGTGCACTTGGATGATAATTCCTTCCTGATCTGACAGGCAAACATTTGGTTGACCGTCTACCTGTCATTTTATCTGATGTTGGGAAAGCCAACTTCAAGCACAGACAGCCGCTGTTCTTAATTGTTGCTGGAATGATTTATGCTTACTGAAAACTCTGGTTAGCTATCAACAAGAAAATCCTGCTCTCTCCAAAGTAGCCAGCAATATATTTGCAGGTCATCTGTGGTACCTTAGTGAGGAGCTCGTGGCTTTGGCATTTTTTTATTTGGCATTGACAGCCACGTCCAAACGAGCAATGGTGAAAGCTTTACACGAGCGGCCAGGCCAAGATGATCCTCATAAGAGAATGTAGGTAAATGTTCAGAAATCTGTGGTCATGAACATACAATGAACATACAATGAACTCCATGCTATTTTTTGACTTGCAAAGAATCTCGAGTGATTTCCTGAAAAGCGATCCTGAAACATGGGAACTTCAGGATGATTATAAAGTTGCCTCAGAAATTATTCATCATCTACAAGTTGTAAATGACAATGCTGAAAGAGGAGTTGCTTTGATTGAAGAGTACAATTCCATAATTACAAAGAAAACCAGAAACAATATCTGTTCTAAGTAGTGCATGATCACAGAAGCAACTTTCCAGAATGCAAGAAAGTAATGCCTAAGTCAAAATAAACTTCAGCAAATGATTTGTGAGCCATATATTATTATTACATAATAACATAAAGTCAAACTAATTAATTGAAATTATTCAGAACTACTATTTTAACAGTTTGTTCACCCAATAATAACAACAATTAAACATTGTTGTTTCATTAGCTAAAGAAAATATTAAAAATAATGGATAATGGAAAATTTTCTTTTAAAATACCTTTATGTCAAATTTAAATGTTATTGAGCGACCTCTAAATGACAAGATAATGTTCTATAACTTTGCACAAATTTCTTTTATATTCATTGAAACACAACTAAAAGCGGAAAGTCAAGAAAAAACAATTTTAATTTTTTTCCATGTAAGTCAGAACCACCCTAATATATATATATATATATATATATATATATATATATATATATATATATATATATATATATATATATATATATATATATATATGTCACTAATACAAAGCACTAGAATACAACTGTATTTGATACCACTTTCCTAAAGAAGTTCAGACGTGCACAGTAAATGGTAATGTTTCGTTACATGTAGTCATGTTAGATTATATACAACTCGATCGCGTAGACCTTGAAGTCTTCATCTATTTACCCATTCTTTGATATCCCAAGATCCTAGCAAAATTAGATGTCTTCAGAAGGGCCAATTTAGAACTATAGAAATTTCCTTTAACATGGCTTTGCTCAGTGATGACATTTTAGCCTTGTCCTGAATTTAGTTTCGTCAGCTCACATTATACCACCTATAATGGACCACCAATGGACATCGATCTCTGGACAATTAACCCCTCGGATACGTCGCTTCGCTCGTGAATAAGCAGGTGCTTTGCGCTCAGCTTTACAGCGACGCTTTAGAAAATTGGACATTACGATTACGATTACGCCTAATAAAACATTTCGCCTTATGTCGTCCATTTACCGTAATCTCACCTCTTGCCATTTCTCCACAGGTCTTTCATTCATAGGGCCTACTGAGAACACTGCTAATTTAGAAATCTTATCCTGATTCCTCCTGTTCCACTTAAGTAGGTTAGTAACTTAGTAAGTATATTCTTTATTAAATCGATTTCTTTAAAATCCGCACTGCGGTTAACATACATCTAATACATAATACAAAACCAGTAAGAGTACAGAATTCATAAGCGTAGTGATTGCATCGACTGTCTAGCCTTACAGAATATCCGAGTTAAATGCGTTTCTAAGTTAAAGGTTTCTGTTAGCGTTACCTCTAAAACAGACAATTCGTCCACTCTGGAGACCCCAGGTATGACAAAGGGACCGAACCCTGCACCAAGCTCCCCTCCTAAACCGAATGAGCCTTGCCTTCCTCACTTCTTCAATTCTAAACACCATCCACCGTAGCCGTCTGACTCTCTGCCTGCATGACCACTAGGATCTTTCGATTTTGCTTTTACTGAGCGCCTGTGAATAAGCTGGTTCCCGCGACTTGACGCTTGTGGGCGCTGAAGAAATCTCGAGATTAAGATCATGATTACGAAGTACTTGAATCTGTCTGCGTATTTGTCCTTACCTTTGGATACAAGAGTAGAAATAGCGAAGCAGAAGGTGATGGTGGATATATAGTACAGTAAGAGGAAGAGGAATGTGATGGTAGCTGAACTGTGGGCAATCACTGGTCCGTGGCGTGAGATCGAAGCGTGGAAGATAATCGTCATGATGATTATAGGGATGAGCATGAACAGAAGGTACTTGACGAACCACGAAGACCAGTACAACCACGTACGCATCCCCATCAGCTTCATCGACTCCTGTACGGTGTTTACAAACGATCACAGTTAAATATATCTGAACATTTGTATAAAGCCAAACTTGGAAGTAATTCAAATACACGCCAATTCGCATGATGTCATATCAATATCAATTTAATAATATGAAACTTTATTCTATGAATATATGGTAATATCTATCGCATAGGCATAGCCACATTGAGGTAAGAGGAGGCAGTTGCCTCCTCTTGCCTTTTAGATTTCAAAAATTTTCCGTGGGTTATACCTCCGCACCCCTACTACTCCTGATTGTCTCCTGGAGTTGACTCCTCTTGAATTTAAGTCTGGCTACGTCCTTGATCTATCATATTTTAATACACTGCTATGTATTGAGATATGACATAATATATTAGATTTATTATTGTCGAATATTACGTGAATACTAGATAACACTTATTATATCTAAAAAACATTGCTAACTCCAAATCGCCCTCCTACATTGCTGCATTCTTTGAAAACTTGCTTGTTGCTGGAACCTAGGATCAGGACAATTGTAGGATCACGTGCTTTTAGCTGCTATGATCTAGCCTCATGAAGGATGGAAGATGGATCAAGAAAGGAATTCCTGAAGAGGTGAGACTTCACTTTCGAGTAGAAAACCTGAGGTGGAACAATGGAGGATCTTCAGATTCAGGTTCTATTGTTATAAGCGTATTAAGTGCGTTGAGTGAATAAATATCACATTGACATGCGAACAACAATAGGTCTCACACTAAATGACGTTTGTGGAATGGCTGCTCAAGAAGAATACAGCTCAACGTCTGTTCGCAAATGCTTAAAGCCTTTTAAAACGTCGCTCTTAACCCTCTATCACATCTACACCAGTGAATATAGTTGCAGTTCTATTACGATTCGAGTCAGTGGTATACTTATATATATATATATATATATATATATATATATATATATATATATATATATATATATATATATATATATATATATATATCGTAATAGAACTGCCACTTTAGCTGACATTGTATGTATAAATTGTACCTTGAACTTGTTTTTCTTCTCCAGCAGGATTTCCTGAAAGCTTTTCAGAGCAATAAAGATGAAGCAGGACAGAATGAAAAAAGGAAACTCGTTTTTAAGGGTAAAAGTAGTAAATACATCTTCGTGGTATGGAGGAAACGGATATCTCTTCAGCTGAGTCGTTGGTATCGTCATTGGGTCGAAACTCGAGTTCACTTCGGCAATAACACTCAGATCAACGGCCTTCTGAATCGCCAGAAAACCCTCATGGTAATACCCTACAATGTATGTGCCACTCTTCAATTACCATCTTCGTTTCAGGTTGGCATTTATTTATGTGACTACTATTGCTGCTGCTACCATTACTGCTACCACGACAATTACTTCTACTACCAAAACTGCTACTTCTACTACTACTACTTTTACTACTGCTATTATAATAGACAACAAAAATATTATTACTTTTTAAAGACTACGTGCCTATAGAATTATATAATATACAAGTCTATTATGTTCACATTTGTCAAAACCGAGAGAAACGATTTCTTGGATTTACTGACGTAAATGCTCCGCGCTGTTTCATTGATGGCAATTAAATTAACAATTTTGGACCACAGTGTTTTCCCATAATATGATTATGTGTGTTTTGATTATAATATACACCGTGTATGAGTAATTTTGATATTATTATGGTAAGGGTTGATTTTTTGGACATAGTTGAATGACCAATAGTCAAACACAATGCATGCAGTGTTGAAATCAGTGTGCGACCATACGTACGAAACGTACGTAATTTCTTTCTATAACGTACGGAGGGTACGCTTACGACGTTGTGCCGTAGGCCTACATGTACATTGGCGTACGTTGACATCAGTTCATGACGAAATAAAATACGTAGAAGTTACCTAGAATCTCGTACACAATGTAATGGAGCCATCTCTGAATTAGGAACTGTTACCTTTGGAGTGCCGCAAGGCTCAAATTTAGGACCGCTCCTCTTTTTAATATATATAAACGACTTGGCTTCAGTGTCCTCGACCCTATATTTCATCCTGTTCGCGGATGATACTAACCTTGTTTACTCTAACTCCTCCCCTGAAGCACTTATGGAAACTGTCAACCAAGAGCTAATGAAAGTTAACAATTGGTTCACAGCAAATAAACTAACCGTAAACACAGATAAATCCAATTTCATTCTCTTCAAATCGCACAGAAAGATTAAACCTGTAAACCCTTAACGATCTTCCAATTGTACAAGTGGAATCCACAAAGTTCCTCGGAGTACTAATAGATCAGCACCTTACCTGGAAAACGCACATCAATTACATAACATCAAAAATAGCGAAAAATATTGGCATTTTATCTAGAATTGCGTACCTACTCCCAAGAGATATAAAGAAAAGTCTCTACCATACCTTAATATACCCATACTTGACTTACTGTAACTTCATATGGACCTCAAATGATCCGTCTCGTCTACAAAAATTGGTAACCCTACAAAAAAAGCCATTAGATTGATTGAGGGAGCAGCAACCAGTGTCAGTACACGACCTATATTTACTAGCCTGAAACTATTAAATATAACCCAAATTAGAACTTACCAAATAGCAGATTTATTCTACTGCTTTGAACATAACCTTTTACCTGACTCTTATGTAAATTATTTCTCGAAGGCATCAGTCTAGCACAGTCATAACACTAGAGGAGCACCATTATATAGACCAATTAAAGCCCGCACTAATCTTAGAACCTTTAACGTTAAATCTATGGGACCGCAGATATGGAACACTATACCGCCCCATATCCAATCCGCACAGACCAGGCAACGGTTTAAAAGGCTAATGAAGGATTTCATCCTGGCTACAACTAACGATAATATCTGCCCGACCTGACCCCCGCCAGGAATTTACCCAGGGGATGGAGCCGGAGCCAAGCGCCTGTGAAGTTCACCTTACTTTTTGTAATTAAGATTAGTTAAGATTAGTTAAGGATTAAAACCTTACGAGCCCCTCTCAAATCAAACATTGTTAGTAAAAAATCGTTTATGTGACCCAAACATGAGTGGGCTATAATTTAGACGAACCACTAAGAAACCTATCGCCTGAACCACTTGGGTATCCCCGCTTAGCGGGACTTTAGTCCCTTTGGGGGCACCCTTTGCCTCTCCTGACAATGTGATTAAGGTATAGGCAACAATGTTTTTTTCTTTCAGGGTGTTAAATTTACAGCCACAGCCTATCTGTGAGATTAATCGGTTATAATACATGTATAAAGAACTACACAAATATGTGATATGATCACTTGTCAGCGGATGCAATAAAGCTATTGTCATTGTCATTGTCAACTATTAGTGCCTATTTTGTTATATCCATCTAGCATAGGATGAGTTTCCTGAGTTCTCCTCTGAATGAGTTTGTGCTTTTCATTATATATAATAAATACATTTAAGCGTTAGACCAATAAATAGTTTATCTACAGATGAAGATACCTGGATCTGTTCCACCAAAAGGGTCTTCCATAACTCTCGGTACGATAGTAGTTAGGTTATCGAACATGGCGTTTGTTTTCCACTCCCCTTTGTCTGAATGCAGACGGACCTTGTAGGTAATGTTCTTCGTGAGATTGCCCAAGTGTTCCGAATGGAGGAAAACGATTGCGCCGAAAACATTCTGATGTATCGCCACGTATTCCTCCATAGCACTTTCAAATGCAAAGCCCAGATCTAGATGAAAGAAAGATGAAGAGAATTTGAGCTCTAATTATATATCACTTGAAAGACAATCTTCACAACTATCACACTGTTGTCATAGGCTTTTAAACATAATGGTTGGCGAAAGAAGACACTAATGCAGCTCATAAACAATAAGTATTAACAATCATTGTGGCCTAACAGACATGTTAGTAAGTATCAATTTGATTACACTTTGTAGCAGTATAATAATTGGCTATAGGGAATGGAGTAAGTAGAGAATATGTCCGACCATGCATTTTTCCATACCGCACTATCAATATTACCCTTCCATGCAATTCTAGGCCATAACAATATAACGTCATTCAATACCATACTCAAGGCATACTGAGTAGATAGCCTTGAAGAGGCGCTATATAATTTCTCCATATGAATGAATGAATGAATGAATGTATAATACATTCTACTAGATTCCACTCGCTTAAAATTCTGTTGAATGAGCGCCTTTGTTTAAGCTGGTTCTCGCGACATGGCGCGTGTTTGGACTAGAGCCCTGCGCCGGCCGCGCCGCCGACATTTCGTGGTCGCCGCCGCCGCCGATTTTTTTATGTTGGCCCGCCGCCGCCGCCGACAATTCGTCGGCGCGCCGCCGATGCCAGGCTGGTGTGTTTAATTCTTATTGTTGTTTTTTCACGTTTTCCCTGATTTCGTGATAAAATGTTACTTTAGTGCGAAATAGAAGTGGACATCTTAATTGTACTGTTATGTTTCAATGTAATCTAACTGCGTACTTGTCAGTTTGAAGTAGGCCTAATAAAGAATATTATTATAATTTGTTTTTCGCCCGAGGTAAAAATAATCCCTCAGGCTCCTAGAAACTATCCGAAGAGCTTTTTGGTTCTGGAGTTAACGGTCATCTTCGCCTGTCAGTTGTGTAAAAGTGTTCATTATTATTATTATTATTATTATTATTATTATTATTATTATTATTATTATTATTATTATTATTATTATTATTATTATTATTATTATTATTATTATTATTATTATTATTATTATTATTATTATTATTATTACTACTACTATCTTGTAGGCCTACTTAAGCTTTTTTTATGGGTTTCTTTGCGAAACTGGATCGGCAACACGAAATGGTGACGTCAATTCTATGAGCCTATGAAGTCACCAATTCGTGTTGACTTTTGCAGCTATCATAGCACACATTATAAGTTCACTTGCATGCTGGTGACTGTAAAATGGAATATAGCTGTTGACAAGAAAGTAAAAAGACGACCTAAAATAACTATAAACAAATATATATAATATATTATATATACATAAATAAGTAAATAAATATATATATATATAAAGGAATAAATAAATATATATATATATATACATTAAACGAATATACATTACAACCCACAAGAGCCAGGCTGTTATTATAATTATTGTCGTGGTCTACGCGGGTGCATGCATCAAGGGAAGAAAACCGACGCGTCAACAAGCTTGTTTACAACGCACGGAAATTTCTGCAGCAAGCTGTCAACATTAATTCGGTGCATGCAACAAGCTGTATACGTGTTCAGTAGGACTTTCCAGGGAAAAGTACAGTGACGTCACAGAACGTTCTGGAATCCGGGAGAACTCTATATAAGATAGACCTGCTGTACATTAAGGGCCTTTTGACGAAGATTTGTAAACGTTGAAACATTGATCGTATGACGTTCAATCGAGACCAGCCAACCTGTGTGCTGTCTACGATTGTGATATTTGATAGACGAGTTGACTTACTCTACACTTAATCGACTTTATTTTTAAATAAAGATCTTTTAATAGTTCCTTCGTTGGTTCGTCGTTGCGATCGAAGGAGTCGACCGCGACATTATTGGTGGCAGCGGTGGGATCATCGGTGTTGGATCCGGTGAAGAAGACGCGAGCCGACGGAGGAAGGAGTCAACCCGGAGGATCAAGAGACGGTCTGTTCCAGACAGCGAGCGGATCGAGACGCCTTTCTACCGTGGGAGACGGGTGAATCGGCATACGACAGTCGGACGGACGAAGTGCGTCGTTCGGCTGAGACAGCAGAAGACAGCAGTCAACATACGGGTAAGATCCTAGGTGTTGTCGTGGCTGAGACGGAGAAAAGAGAGTGGAGTTGCAGCCGAGTGGGAGGCAGCCATTATTTCTCTTTCAATATCTGCTGATTATTTCTTTGAAATTTGATCCATTGTTGTGATCGAGGCCAGACTTGCGTGAGCTTGTATAGTTTTTGCGTACTTGGCGAGTGTACTTCTTTGGATACTGCATAGTTGCACTTTGGGTTGTGGAATTTTCCTTTTGTTTGGCGGGTTTGCCGCGTGGTGTCTGTTTTTTTTTGTTGATTGTTGTTGACTGACTGTTTGTAAAAATGGAAGCGTTGACAACAGAGATGCAAGCGAATATTCGCAAAATGTCGTCTGAGCGCCTTAGGGTGTATCTTATGAAGGCAGGAAGGGACGAAGATGATGTTATGTCATGGGATCGAAATCAATTAATGGAAGAATGGGCCATGGAGATTGGAAAAGAGGAAGAGGAATTTAAGGGTAGTCCAATATCTCCAACAGGAGTGGATTACGAGCTGCAGAAGCGCCGTCTGGAGTTCGAAATCCGTAAATATGAAGAACAGAAGGAGAAGGAAGAAAGAGAAAGGGAGGAACGGAAGGAGAAGGAAGAAAGGGAGGAAAAGAGGAGAGAGGAAGAAAAGAAAGAACAAAGGGAGAAGGAAGAAAGAGAAAGGGAGGAACGGAAGGAGAAGGAAGAAAGAGAAAGGGAGGAACGGAAGGAGAAGGAAGAAAGAGAGAGGGAGGAACGGAAGGAGAAGGAAGAAAGGGAGGAAAAGAGGAGAGAGGAAGAAAAGAAGGAACGGAAAGAGAAAGAAGAAAGAGAAAAGAAGGAACGGAAAGAGAAAGAAGAAAGGGAGAGGAAGGAAAAGCAGGAAGAACGAAATGTTAGAGATTCTTTAGCAAGTCGTACTAAGCGTTATAGTGATGCCCTCAAGAATATTCTTTGGAAATTTCCTTCCGACCCTATAGAAATTCCAGGTTTCTTTGATCACTTGGATGGTTTGTTTAATGTGTATGAGGTGGATGAAGATGTTAGAGCAAAATTATTGCTAGCCATTTTAAGTGAAAGAGCTAAGGCATTAACCATGCGCCTTACTGAGGCACAGCTCCATGACTACAAATTCCTGAAGGAGTTTTTGCTAAGGGAGTTTAAGATAAGCCCTTCAAATCTTAGAGCCCGATTTTGGTCGTTGCACAAAGCATCGGACGAATCATTTACGATCTATTCATCCAAATTGCGTGTGGCTCTTATGTATTATTTGAAAAGTAGAAAGATAACTGATGAGTTTGATAAACTTGTAAGTTTATTGGTTGCGGATCGGCTTAAGGAGTCCTTGTCGAAGGCTTGTTTAGATTATATCTTGGCCCAAGAAAAAGAGGAGTGGTTGAGCTGTGAAGACATAGCTAATGCGGCTGACATTTATGTAGCGTCGCATGATGGTGGGAATGACTTAGTATGCCGTAGTCATCCGACACCGAAGTATAACAATTGGATGAGAGGTCAACCACATGTTCAAGTCAATAACCAGACAGCTCAACCCAAGTCTCCCAAACCGGAAATAAGGGGTGAAGCCAAGATAGGTGCGAGGGTGTCTCAGGAGGAGGCCAAGGTAAAGGGTCTCTGTTTCCTATGTCATCAGAAGGGTCATAGGGCAAGGGAGTGCCAGACCAAACCAAGCTCTAAAAAGGTGAGTACTTGTATATCTGGGAACCCAACTGAAGAAGTGACCGACTTATTTGTTGAGAAGGTCAACGTGTTGCATGAGATACCTGAACAGGTAAAGCAAGGGAATTTATTGGATAATTCTAAACCAATAGGGTTGGAAACTGCTGTAAGGGTATACGAGAATAGTATTGATGGATTACACGAGAGGTCGTATATCAATGTACAGATTGAAGATCTCCCTTCTCAGCCAGCATTATCTGATTCAGGAGCAGAAATTTGTTGTATTGATAAGAAATTAATTGAGTCACTAAACTTACCCGTGATTAAACGGATTAATATAATTGGTTTTCAGGGAGAAGGATGTAAGGCAGATGTAGTATACCTACAAATGAAATTAGCTAATTCAATGGAAGGAACGACGAACATTGCGCCATCTTTGTGCGTCATGTTCGCTGTAGTCCCTGAACTAAATGAACGGGTTATTTTGACACCCCATGTTGTGGACCTATTAAGGGATAGTTCGCAATATGTAGTGATGGTAGCTGGCGTAGATCGATGTGTTCAAATAAATAAAGGGGCAGAAGAAGATAACTTAGAAGTTAATATCGAGAAAAGTAACAGCAACGAATCCTTGCCGTCAGAAGTGAATGAATATTCTCAGGAGCAACTAGTTGATGATTCAGATAATTTTCTTGATGTTGAGTCAACAGAGTTCAAGTCTGATGAGGGAGTAGCGAATAATGATACTTTATTGCGTGAGCAACAGAATTGTCACAATCTTATATCTTGCTGGCAACAAGCGAGACAGAATAAAAATAATTTCTTTATAGATAATAACCTCCTGTACCACAAAGGGGAAATTATGGGACATAAGGTTAATCAATTATGTTTACCGGAAGATAGAATCGAGGTTGTCTTGCGAGTAGCACACGATGCCCCATGTGCTGGGCACATGGCTTTTAAGGCAACGAGAGCCAGGATCAAATTAAACTTTTGGTTTCCAAGAATGGATGAGAGAATTCGCGAATATTGTGCGTCTTGTCAAATTTGTCAACTAAGAACTCCAGTTAAAGTGGCAGATCGAGTCCCGATCACTCCTATTCCGAGGGCGGATGAACTCTGTTTTAACCATCTAAATATGGATTGTATTGGCCCTATGGTAGTGACTGGAGAATCCAACAAATCGAAACCCCAGTACAATTATGCTTTGGTTCTGGTGGACAAATTTTCTCGTTGGCCGATGGCGTATCCTCTTAGATCGCTGAATGCAAAGGGAGTTTGTGAAGCTCTGTTGCAAGTTTTTACAACTTTTTCTATTCCAAGGATCATCAGTTCTGATTGTGGTACCAACTTTACCAGTCGTTTGACGAAAGAATTCTTGCGGCGAATGGGTTGTAGTCCCAGATTTAATACCCCTGGACATCCTGAGGCAGCTGGATTGGTTGAAAGATGCAACCAAAGCTTGAAAACCATGATCTTTAAGCTTGCTCAATCTGATCCTCGTGGATGGCACCAATTGTTACCGTTTGTTCTGTGGAGCCTTAGAGAAAAACCTTCAGGCACGACTCATATTTCGCCATTCACTATGGTTTATGGAACTCTTCCTCGGGGTCCACTTAGTGTGTTGAAGGAATCGTGGGCTGGCGAACGAAAAGTACCTCTTAACTTAGGTAAATCACCCGAAGAGTATCTCCAATCACTGAAGGAAAACCTCGAATTCGCGAAAGTTTATGCAGATTACTATAGTGATATAGAAACAAAGCGGTATGCAGATTATTATAACTTGCGTAGTACTGACAGAAAATACGAAGTTGGAGATAAAGTAGCAGTATTAGCACCAGATTTTGGTAGTTCTAAATTTTATAGTCGATGGCAAGGACCTGCTACCGTAGTCAAGGTTAAATCCCCATATTCTTATATAGTAGAAATAGAGGGAAAACAAAGACATTTACACGCAAATAAGATCAAGCGATACCATGAACGACTCGAACAAGCGATGATCAATAGCTGTTCAGTAATTGTTGATCAAGATGAAGAATTTGGTATAGTAGAGGTTGTCGATCAGGAAGAACGTGAACAAATAAGCCCGAGTAAGCGAATTGATCCTCTGATTATAGCGCATCTTTCGCAAGAGGAACAGAAGCAACTTTTTGAAGTTTTGGATCGGCACACGGCAGTATTTGTGGATAAACCTGGGTATTGTCCAGTATTAGAACATGAAATTAAGATAACTCATGATTTCACTCCTAAGCGTTTAAGGGCATATAAAGTACCTGAGCTACTTAAACCTGAAGTACAACGCCAGATAGAAGAAATGTTGGCATTAGACATCATTCGACCATCGAAAAGTGAAATGGCCAGTCCGGTAGTTTGCGTTTTAAAGGGACCCAAAGGTCAAAATGGCGTTCGATTGGCAATTGATTATCGCCATGTTAACAAATATTCTCTAGGTGATTGTTACCCGACCCCAGACATTGCTGACATCTTACAAAAGGTGGGACGGGCAAAGTTTATTAGTGTTTTCGACGCGAAATCGGGGTATTGGCAAATTCCAGTTCGGAAAGAACATCGATGGCTTACGGCATTCGTATGTGATGCAGGACTTTTTGAGTTCACAAGGATGCCGTTTGGACTCAAGTCCGCTAGCAATACCTTTATTCGTGCTATGACCCAAGTTTTACATCCAGTGCGAAGTTTTACCGAACCATTCGTCGATGATATGGCAGTGGTTTCAATGAATTGGAATTTCCATTTAGAACATCTAGAGAAATTCTTGCAAACTATTGAGGAAGCAGGACTCACTTTGAATTTAAGAAAATGTAATTTTGCACAAAACAAAATAAAGTTTGTTGGCCATATAGTAGGGTCAGGTTGTATTGAACCTGATCCAGGTAAGATCGCTACGATCAATGATATCCATCCTCCAACAACAAAGAAAGAAGTTAGAAAGGTTATGGGTTTTTTCAGTTACTTTCGAAATTTTATACCTGCTTTAGCTGAAAAAGCACGGATAATAACTGATTTGACACGAGATAACATACCTACGAAGGTGCCTTGGGAGCAAAAGCATCAAGAAGCACTAGATAAGTTAAAGGATGATCTCAGTAAAGCTACACAGTTGCATACCATTGATTTCACTAAGGAATTTGGTTTAAGTGTTGACGCAAGTGCCACCGCGGTCGGGTGTTGCTTGTTTCAGTGGACCGAAGAAGGTCAAGAAAAACCAATTGCTTTTGCTAGTCTTAAACTTACAGATACACAGATGCATTGGTCTACAATTGAGAGAGAGGCTTTCGCAGTAATTTGGGCACTTAAACGATTCAAGTCATGGATATTCTTATCAAAGATAATCATTTATTCAGATCATAATCCTTTGTCTTATCTCACAGATGCGAGCCCTAAGAGTGCGAAACTGACTCGTTGGGCGTTAGCATTGCAAGAGTTTAACGTGGACTTTCGATATCGTCCTGGACGTCAGAACACGGTGGCTGATTTCCTCTCTCGGTTGTGACTCGGATGGTGAGGGGGGGAAATGGCCCGACACACGGGGATCGAGCCCGCAAATTGTGTGGATGAGTTGACTAACTGATGTGTTTTGTTTTGGTTGTATATGCTGTATCGAGATGGGGTCTGGAGGCCCGGCTTGATCGTGATGACCCGTTCGGGATGGTGCTGAAGACGTGTCATCATCTGAGGGCGGAGGGAATGTCGTGGTCTACGCGGGTGCATGCATCAAGGGAAGAAAACCGACGCGTCAACAAGCTTGTTTACAACGCACGGAAATTTCTGCAGCAAGCTGTCAACATTAATTCGGTGCATGCAACAAGCTGTATACGTGTTCAGTAGGACTTTCCAGGGAAAAGTACAGTGACGTCACAGAACGTTCTGGAATCCGGGAGAACTCTATATAAGATAGACCTGCTGTACATTAAGGGCCTTTTGACGAAGATTTGTAAACGTTGAAACATTGATCGTATGACGTTCAATCGAGACCAGCCAACCTGTGTGCTGTCTACGATTGTGATATTTGATAGACGAGTTGACTTACTCTACACTTAATCGACTTTATTTTTAAATAAAGATCTTTTAATAGTTCCTTCGTTGGTTCGTCGTTGCGATCGAAGGAGTCGACCGCGACAATTATATACCATGAACACACGACATACTCGTTTGATTCTTGATACCCAAGATGGTCGTTGTTCTATTCATAATCCTCGCGACGAGTTTCGTGTTGGGAACGTAGGCGAGGATTAAATTTGCGGGTGGAAAGCTCAAGATATCGGTTAAGTTCGTGGTAACGAGGAAGCTGTTGTAGGTTGTTACGCTTGATGTTATGGTGGGTGCCTTTAAGTCTCGCATCAATACGACAAGTAGAGCCAAGAATATCGGAATGTTAACGAGTACAATAGTCTGGCAGACCTCTTTCTTCTGGAGCAACCAATTCTTCCATAGCAGACACCAGAACTGTCTCCAGTTCCTGTAACACCATTCACCATCATCACTTAGCACTTGACACTCTATGACATCAACATAAATAATCGCACAGCATCATCTGATTCAAACGTCCACGTCATCGACATAACTTTATGGAATTATCACATTGCAATTACCACATAAGCTTCAGTTACTCAAACAGTATCATGCGAGGTGATATAAGGTAATTTGGTCTAGCGACATCGGTAATAAAAGCGAGATTTCGACAGGAATCCATCAGCACAATCTTCTTCTTCTTCTTCTTCTTCTTCTTCCTCTTCCTTTTCCTCTTCCTCTTCCTCTTCCTCTTCCTCTTCCTCTTCCTCTTCTTCTTCTTCTTCTTCCTCTTCTTCTTCTTCTTCTTCTTCTTTTTCGTTTCCTTCTTTTTATTTTTCTTCTTCTTTATCATCCTCGTCATTATCACCATCATCTCCTTGTTATACCCTCTCCGGAGTGCTAGTCTCAAAACATCATCGACAAATTCAAGGTCATACAAAACTACCAATTAATTGCATGCGCCTGTGAATCCCTTCGGCAACAGTATGCTCCATCCTCTGGTCCATCAGCGGCATGAATACATCTGGGGCTAGTTTGCAGTCCTACCACAACCGACCTGCCACAATAAACCTGCGTCTAGTAGTTCAATGCGCCCCAGTTGAAAAAAAGCGCGTATTGATCCTCGTTAATTAACAAGACGCCTTCAAGTATCTTCCAAGGAAAATTGGGTGGGGTAAAACAGCGGTGGTTTTACAATGAAGCGGCTTCCTTTACCGTTGAAGAACGACGGGATGATGCCTCTGATCGAGTTAATTAATTATAACGGAGAATGGGCGAAAATTTTCCATGGTTTTAACAACATTAAATTTTTTTGCACAATTATATGTTGCATTGAGAATGGAACACAAGACGTGATATGTGCTGTTAGATTAAGCAACGTAATGCTAACAAATGTTGAATGCCCTTTGTATTCAGTGGAGATCTAGGCTCTCTAGATGCAATGCTCTTATCCCGTGATACCCAAGAAGACCGTACTCAAGACGTTAAAGCCAAGCCATACACAAACACAACGAGTTCTCATGCCACTCAACGTTTCTGGATTGATTGGTCGACCAACTAAGTGATTGACTGAGTGATTGATTCGCAATTTGGTTCCTTGATTCATTTATTCATCGTTATAATTATTGATTCAATGGTTGTCAATGAACAGTCTGTTAGACATTGTCTGCGTGTCCATCTCTCTGCTCTCTTTTCTCTGTATTTTAACTCTCTCTCTCTCTCTCTCTCTCTCTCTCTCTCTCCTCATCTCTCTCTCTCTCTCTCTCTCTCTCTCTCTCTCTCTCTCTCCTCTCTCTCTCTTCTCTCTCTCTCTCTCTCTCTCTCTGTCTCTCTCTCTGTCTCTCTCTCTCTCTCTCTCTCTCTCTCTCTCTGTCTCTCTCTCTCTCTCTCTCTCTCTCTCTATCTCTCTCTCTCTCTCTCTCTCTGTCTCTCTCTCTCTCTCTGTCTCTCTCTCTGTCTCTCTCTCTCTCTCTCTCTCTCTCTCTCTCTCTCTTCCACCTATCCATCTGTCGGTCTATCAGTCTGTGTGTCTGTGTGTCTTCCTGTGTGGTTACCTCTTCATTTATGATGCACTGACGCAAGATGTGTAGCCTATGTCGCCGTGGATATATTCGTTGAGCGGTGAAATGTAAGATTCGGGATGTAATAATAATAATAATTATATTCATTATTATTTAAAACCGACAGAAGCAGTAAGATTACATTGAAACATGAAAGTACAATCAATATCTTAATCAAATACACGGTTTGGCAGCCATGCAAGGCGCCGCCGTAGAGGGGGGTTACGGGAATCGATCCGCGTACCTTATGCTCTCCTGGCACTACCCCTACTCTATCCCCCCGTGATCGCGCTACGGTTTGGGCCGAAGATGATTAGTTTATTAACAATGAACGGGTTCAGCGAGTTGAGGCATACTAGGAGTAAAACTTTTAGAATACTACCACTTCATAAGCCACAAAGTTCAAAGCTAAACAGTGGTAACGTTATAAAAGCATACGAATTTCCTCCATGAATCTGTGAAGTTTCACTTGGTTCTGCCATTGTGGTAAGAAAACCTTCTTAGAAAACCCAGAATCTATCAGGAGTTTAAACGACTTATCGCATAATAATCGCAGTGTCAACGCCGATATATTAGTAGTTAAGCTGAATCGTTTCAATTTAGCTGCAACGTATTTTAACTTTTACCGGTATGCGAACATAATTATTATGTTTTGTCTTGTTTATGACGTCATTGTTTTATTCATATCTGCGCGTAATATGCAGTCGTCAGTGCAATGACGTACTTAAGCAGCTGACCATTAATTATTATTATTATTATTTTATCGCCCGAGGTAGGTAAAATTCCTCAGGCTCTAAGATATTAACAGATAATTGAAAGGTTAAGCTTGGAGTACGTGGTCCTCATCCCCAGAGTATAAAGTGAACGTGCCTCTGAAGGCTACTGCGTTAAAAAGCTGGGTGCAAATTGATGTGCGTTAAAATAAGTATGCTGTTTCTCTTGGGTCTCCAGAAACGACGGTCCAACGGCGTCCCAGCTCCGTCAGAAATTCGCGTCCCGCGCGGTTGATGGGCCCCAGTGTTTCGATAGCCACCTGTATGAACTCGTGTGTGATGGGAAGAGAGACGTATTTGAGGCACTTTCTGTCTGCTGCGTGTTCGGCCGCACCGTCGGGCATTGACGATGTCAGGCGGGTGTAGGATGATGCACACATTGCACAGGTGTGTATGGTGGTAACGTCCCAAGCGATGTAGGCTATCTTATTATTATTTTTTTTTATATTTTGCCCCGGGGTATCAAGGATCCCCCAGGTAGGTAAAAAAATTGTCCGGAGACATATATAAAAAAGAAAAAGATTATTCCTGGAACGGCCGAGCGAGTTTTTATTATTATTATTATTATTATTATTATTATTATTATTATTATTATTATTATTATTATTATTATTATTATTATTATTATTATTATTGTGTAACCAATAATAGTTTAAAACAACTATTAAAGCAATTGAGTCATAACGAATAGTTAGGTCCAGCTTGGATGGGTCCGCTGGTCCTCGATCCCTGGTAGCCCTGACAAGATACCCTGGTATGCAACTGCATCAAAACGTTGAACTGTTATTGATATGTTGTGGAAGAGGAAGGCTGTCTCGCGGGCGTCGCCAGTGATTGCCGTCAGTCGGCGGCCGATTTCGGAAACGAAGGCGAGACGTTCTTTGTTGGTAGGGCCCAATGTTTCAACGGTGATAGGCACGAAGGTATATATCTCGTCTCGAGTTATGAATATTTTGTGTTTCCTTGTGGCCGCGGCGAAAAACCAAATTCTAATTATTATTATTGTTGTTGTTGTTATTATTATTATTATTATTATTATTATTATTATTATTATTATTATTATTATTATTATTATTATTATTATTATTATTATTATTATTATTATTATTATTATTATTATTATTATCCGGAAACATTAAAATCAGAATTCTGGTTCCTCATCGTGCCTAGGCACGCGATAGCATTGTTATGGATATTTTTTAGAACAGGAAGAAAGTTTCTCGAGGATCTTCCGTCAGCTGAGTTCCCTGCTAAAAGCCAGGCCTTCTGGCCCATAGATCCCATCGTTTCTATTGCAATTGGAGTGAAACAGTATCTCGTCAATAGCTCCGCGTATTTTGACTTCTCTTGAGTTGCGGCTATTTTCGCATCCCCCGCTGCTGCAGACGTCTAGTCTAAGTATGATGGCGCAAGAGTGTCAATGATAATTGTTACACCCCAAATTAGGAAAGCTTAGCCTGCTGTTTATAGAATCAGGGTTTGACCATCAGGTCTTATCCCGTCTAGTCGGGAGAGGCCAGCCGGTTCTCTGATTGACGGGGTGCCTGCCCTAATGAGACTGCGCAGCACGATGTCATTTATTAAAGAGTGTCTAGCATGTCTGCCGAAGCTTAATGAGCAAGCCATACAATCCTATCCAAGTTTTAATTAGACAACGCTTCCATAAGACTCCTAAATTTTCCTGGCAGACTCCGGGTAACTTAATCTACCTTCCCCCCCCCCCCACATTTCAAAGAGAATTAAAGAAGGAAATTCCAAAATCGTCTACTCTCATCCTCACATTTTGATGTCACAAACAATAAAGGTGAGAGTTTTTCAACTATTTTTCTTAAATTCTGTACTATTAATACGATATTATTTATTTTATAGTTATGCGCTATTATGGTCTGAATATTGAGTCGCGAAACGCATTAACACATGGCTTTCCTTAGATTTCAGTGGGGTGGGTCGCGTTGAAATAAAGATGTTGCAAAGTGGGTCCCGATGTAAATAAGGTTGAGAACCACTGATCTATCGCATCTTAATTAGAACACGTTGAGTCTTGGGCCAGAAATTGTAACCTGAAATTAAATCACAGTAAACATAATTATGAAATGATTTTACATCGAACCACGTCATTGAGCACGTCTTGAATCGGCCGACTGCATATATTACGAGCAGCGCTGAGTTAAACAATGACGTCATAAACAATACACACACGTTAATATCAGGTCTAAGTTCGATTATACTGCTTAAAATAAATTTAAGCCAAATTGAAAGAATTTACTCAGCTCTGCTACTGATATATCGACGTTGACAATGCTGCCGAATTAACGTTGTCTTTCACTAAGATTTGTTATAGCAATAGGCTTCAAGCAGTCGAGACATAATTTCAGCGTTTTCCTGCGAAGTTACACGACAATCTATTATGCAAGCAAGCGCTTACACTCTGGATTCTCGATTATCTAAGACTGTTACTTCACCGTAATGGCCCAACCGAATGAATCTACACAGACACATGAAGGACACTCGTATGCTTTTTTCGTGTTAATATTGTTAAGCATTTAATTATGTGACTGATTCTGTGTGACTATAATATTCTTAAGGTTTTACTCGTAATATGCCTCCACTCGCTCAGCTACCATATTAATTGTCAATTAACTCTCCTTTTACTTCGGATTAAATCTTCGGCACAAATAGTTGCGCGTCTTATTTAGATTCTTGCCTTTCACCGCCGAGCGATTATCGACTGCATTATAGGCCTACATAACTTGTGCCAATGCATGATTGATAGAGAGACGGGTGCACAGTCAAAGAAGAAGACAGACACACACTGATAGACAGGCGGGGATATACTGAAAGGTAGTTAAAGACAGAAGTAACAGAGCACAGAGAAAGATAGACAGTTAGATAGAGGTAAACAGACATAGGCCTACTCCATCAATGAAGCAATAGGCCTTTATGAAAGAATCAATCAATCAAGCAGTCATTCAGTTCGATCACTGCCATATCGACTTCGCGCTGCCATCGATGCCTGATGAACGCCTCCTTCGTGGCTGTTTCTACCCGCTTCGAAGAACGTCGCTGATCCGGAAGGTGTGCACAATTCTCATTCAGCTACAAAAAGTGTCGTCTGGTTTGACGAGTTTGCATAAGCACGGCTTAGAGCAATCCGACGCTCTGTCTCCTCCGTTTTTACCACTATCATTCATGCCTTCATCTGCTCCAGAATTGACTACTGTAATTCTCTTTTGATTGGTCTGCCAAAAGTCCGTCTTTCCCCCCTACAGAATGTTTTAAATGCTGCGGCCAGATTAATAGCCCGACTTCCTCGCTGGTCTCATATTTCCTCTTTCATGTTCGATCATCTTCATTGGCTTCCCCTTACTGCTCGGATTCAGCTTAAGGTTCTCACTTTAGTCCTTCGGTCTTATACAGGCTTAGCACCTAAGTACCTCTGTGACCTTGTTCGTCTGCCAATTTCAGCTACTTCCCTCCGTCCATTGCGATCGCTTAATCGCCATGATCTTCTTGTACCACGAGCCACTATGGCCAAAACTCGAGCCTTTTCTTGCACTGGTCCTGCTCTATGCCTATGGAATCAATTCTCTCCATTGACACGTGCTTCTTTACTACCTGGTGACCCAAGTGCCTCGTTCCGCTGTCTGAAAACCACTTTCTATTCACTAGGTCTTTCGCACTGATTAGCGAGCACTGTGAGAGGCGCTTTATAAATGTTTCGATACAATGCAATACAATACAATATAGCACAGATCTTTAGCGTCATTTAACTGTCAACGCCAGTGTTTCCAACCTTTTTCAGAGCATGGCACCCATAATGATAGGCATTCAGTCAACGGCACCTGACCTTCATTTCAAGTGTGTTTCTTCCAGTTAATTATTTTTTATCAAAGACGAGTATTCAACCAGAGTAAGTAAGTATATTCTTTATGTTAACCAGTTGACAAAACGCACTCTGGGGAACATTCCATGTAAATTATCAGTTTGCAAGTTACAGTTTCCGGTTTAATTCAAATACAACATCCTAACCAAGAAAGTCTTTCTTATTAAGCTATCAGCTTTGGGTTAAAATCCGGTCATGTGTTCTTCGCGGAAGGATATATACTTTTTTTTCTTAGAGGTAAGAACTCATGCAAAACATGCCCTTGACAGCCCAAGACATCGTAAAACAGCCGGGTGTCAGCTTGTTTACATAATTGTTCATATGTGGCATTGTCGCTGAGGAGGTATCTCAGGCGAATGCGTTTATTTATTACCGATTGTAGCTTATAACTATCTTGTTACCCTGCAAATCCCCACCATGCCGGTGCCGCATATAGTAATCTGCAAGAATTTAACAATACTTTAAGTTTTGAAAACAGTAATAGGTCTATGTCAGTAGTGACAAATGACAATCAGCGGCTTTTCAAGTCTTTTTGTCAGAAGAAAAGGCACCTCTAGCGCCGGGTTGTGGATGCCCTAGATGCCGCTTCACCCAGTTTGAGAAACAGTGAAATACGCTGAACCATTCGTCAACGTGAGGCGGAATGCGAACTCGCATTACTTGCGCATAGCTTTCTCGTCAAATCTTAAGTTTTATCAGGGAGCTGAGATTTACGTTGAATACAAACGGCTTTCAGCATTAGATAGCACTACATTGCATTGTTTGGCAGCATATACCTTAGTCGTGAGTTCTACTTTCAGTGCATCATATGCCAGTGAAAATTCGTTGTACAATATAAAAGCAGAAATTGCGTGTTATCAGCGTCTGATATATCGTGGTAGCGAAGTGCTGTGTGTGTGTGTGTCTGTGTGTGTCTGTGTGTGTCTGTGTGTGTGTGTGTGCAGCCTTACGCTAGAAAAGTTGACCTAGTTCCGCAGTCGCCTGGAGGCGCTTCGCTCGGCTAGGTTAGGCGCTGTCCTGATGTCAGCTCTTCAGTCTGAGCTCGGATTTTGTAGAGATTAGACGGGGCTGCCTATGCGGTTCACAAAATTATCGCCAAACAATAAAATTTTCGATAATTTGTGGAGAAAATCTGAATAAAATTCAGTAGTTAGTAATCGTGAGGTTGGCCGCTGAACGATTCGAGGCATTTGATTCGAGAATTGCTTACTTTCGATCTTCTGCCGAGAAACGCCTCAAAAAGTTGACCTTTAAAACATCTAGATATGTAATTGCTCTTCATCTGTCGACTGCATTTCATGTTGCAACCTCCAAGGATTGGAACCGATTACCAATGTTTTTCCGTTGCTCGACCTCTTCTTCTTCTGCAAAGAAATGCCTCAAAACTCACTACTTCTCACTGCCTTTCAAACATCTAATTAATTATCTAATTGCTCTTCATCTGGCGACTGAATAACCGCTAGGGTGGTAGTGAAAAAAGTTTTTTAAAATAATGCGTGGGACACCCCCTAGTTCTGTTCGTATTGGTAGTAGAAACTCATGTGCAAAATCTTTTTAAAATATTCCATTATTTGGGCGTGCCACATGACAACTTAAGTTTTGCATAGAAACTATGCATCATTGAAGCCGTAAAAATCAACTTTCTTATTTTTCAGGAGCTGGATGAAAGTTCATCACTAGTAGAACCTTTTATTTGATTACTGTAATTATGTGATGAGTGTGATGCACCATAGATAGTTGGATACCTTATTCTCTGATGATTTGTTTATAAATAAATGATTAAATGATAAATATATAAATTAGAACCAACTGCATGTGATAACTCTCCTCAAGAACCTGTATAGCAATCAGGTGGCGGTGGTCAGGACAGAACATGGCGACACGGCAAGTTTTCGAATAAAGAAAGGAGTCAGACAAGGATGTATACTATCACCGTACCTATTCATTCTATATGCAGAAAGGATAATGAGGGAGGCAGGTTTTGATGATGAGGCGGAGGGTGTAAGGATAGCTGGGAGGATAGTGAACAATTTAAGGTATGCGGACGACACAACACTGCTGGCGGAAAAAGGAGAAACTGCAGGATAACATCAGAAGGCTAAAACGTGCAAGCGAGAAAGCAGGAATGTACTTTAATATAAAAAAGACGAAGATAATGACCACTGAGAAGTGGAGTTACTTTGAGCTAGATCGGGAGGAGATAGAGGTGGTATCTAGCTTCTGTTTTTTGGGGGCCATGGTGGAGAGTGAAGGTGGATGCGAACAAGAAATACGACGGAGAATTATACTGGGGAAGACGGCAACGCAGGGACTGGAAAAAGTATGGAAGGACAAATCAGTGAGTTTGGGAACGAAGACAAGAATTGTTAAAGCAATGATCTTACCAGTGGTGCTTTACGGATGCGAAACATGGACAAAAACCAAGGCATTGGAGAAGAAAATTGAGGCATGTGAAATGTGGATCTGGAGGAAAATGCTGAGGGTTTCTTGGACTGAGAAGAGAACTAACGAGGATATCCTGGAAGAAATAGGACACTGGAGAGGGAGTTTGACGTTGGGGCAGAGAGCGTCCAGGCAGAAGATGTCATACTTTGGACATGTGATGCGTGCAGATGGGCTGGAAAAGGAGATGATGTTGGCGTGTGGGGAGGGCAGGAGGAGGAGAGGACGACCAAGGAGGAGATGGATGGACGAGATACAGGAGGCATTGAAGATGAACATCTCGGAGCTGAGAGAGGCAACGATAAATCGGAGCACATGGAGAAGGTTGACCATGACAGTCGCTAGGATTCAACGAATCGACAGCATAAAGTGGAGCTGAGGAGTAAATAAATATTTGCAATTATTTAAACAATTTTCTGAACTTTTGTAGTCTGTACATTTAAGGCTTTTCTCAAGTTTAATTATTTACTTACTTTCTTACTTACTCACACAATCCCACATTATTCATAATCCATTTCAAATTAATCACATTTTAAATGTTGTCCTTGAAGATGTTTTCAACGCTCTGGCTGGACCATTTCCTGGACCTGAAATACCTATGCTTAGACGATTTCAGAATGCATTGCCTTTGATCGTCCATGACATGATTGCTGATGGTTTGTCAGATGATGAAATTGCAGTATAACAATAAAAAAGAAATGATGCAAGACGCTGTTGAATTTGAATTGGAATGTTTGCAGAAAGACAATCAGCCTCGTGATGATTATCTAGAACTCTTGGAACTTGCACTGATCTACATGGGTCATGTCCCACCTCGAGGGTTGCATTTTACAGCTTCTGGTGTTATGCATAGGACCAGGTGGATGGCCAAGGCCATCTATTCTCACAAAGTATTCCTTTTACGATCTCAATTGCGAATTACCTTCTGGGAATAAATTTCCTACATTCCCTGAACCTGTGCATCTCCTTTGTTTATCGCAGATCCTGGTTCACGGTTTCACACTCTACTCTAAAGGCACTTTCCGTCAAACTTGGTACCTCAGTGAGGATTTGGTCGATTTCTGCTTTTTCGATGACTGCATTGATGCTGCTACCAAGACCTTGTTGGTGCAGACAATGAGAACCAAAGTTGGTGTTGGCATTCCATCCAAATATCCACAAATTACTGTACACACAGCTTCATGTAGTCGGGAGCACCTCTGAGTAGTACTCCTTGAAGAGGCGCTATATAAATGTCCGTTATGAATGAATGGATGAATGAATGAATGTACTCTTGAGACTTTGTGACTTCAAACATGATGAATAGTGTGCATCCCCATTGATTGGCTGGAGAAGATCCAACTTCGTGGAAACAGGACAGCATCTTGTAGCGGCATGGTCACGTTACGGCGTTATAGAAATTGTCCGTGTTGTTATTATTATTTATTTGGAGTGTCATCAGAAAGGTTGGGAGTGGTGAATAATAGGGCAGGAAGGGGATTGGCACTGATCCAAGAATACACAATCAAATACTGACCAAGGATGAAGGTCAACAGCAGGCCTTGCTCCATGTGGTGTCCGAACATTGGAAAAAGTATCCGGACCCCAAGAAGTTAACGGTCACAAAAATGGACAAATACATATTTTATTCTTCAATCAAACTGACAGTGTTCAATTATGCTCACAAGTACTCTTTACGTATTCTACTTTAAACCTAGCAATTTAAAATTTACTTTCGGTTTCACAAAATACAAAAGAATATTGAATATATTATCACAACTGTGCTTACATTCATTGTCTAAAATTTGGAAAACTTGTCATCTCATGTGGCACCCCTAAATGATGGAATATTTTTATAATATTTTGCACACTAGCTTAGTATATCTAAAGGAACATAACTATGGGCTGTCCCATCTATTTCCAAAAAATAACGTTTTTTAGCACCACCCTAATAACCGCGCCTCAGATTCGCATTTCGGTGTGGCTTTGCCCGCGTTAAAAATTCTCGTAATTAAAAAATATAAATAATTTTGAATTTTTTTTACATGAAATGATAACGGTTGACGAAACTATTTTAAGGTGTATGCAATAAGGTATACTTACATTACAATAATATTGATTAAGCATTTGATTATGAGCCCCAAATCTCGAAAGAGACGTAAATAGTAAAAAATTGAGTTGTGCAGCACTATGGTCCATTAAGCAGGTTCACTGTCATCATAATCATCATCATCTTCATCATTATCATTCTTCTTATTCTTCTCACTATTCTTATTACCGTAATCGTCACCATGATCATCAGCCTATTATTGTTACTATTACGCACTAAGTTGTAAGCCTATTGGCGCGGTAGGGACTGGAACTATGGAAATGCGTACTAAAGTCGTGGGGGGTACGGGTGTAGCTGCGATTACGGGTCGGATCGGATAGTAATTTTGAATAGGGGTCAGCTACGGGCACGGGTAACAGTCCTCTGTTACGAGTACGGGTCGGAAAGCAACAGTGGTCTACCCGCCGACCTCTAGACTCCACACCAGCGCAACGAGCGCTGCACGTAGTAACGGTATGGCTTCGGATTGGTTTAGTGTGGAAAATCGGGCGTGACATGAGAGCAAAGATGTCCCAGACGTGTTCATATCGCTGATTTACCTGATCATAGAGCAAACTGATGCCGAAGGGACACGCAGGCACATGCTACTGATTGAAGGTTTTATGACCTTGAATTTGACAATGATGTTCTTCCATGTTCTTTTCATTACCGGTGTTGGAAGCAGCGTAAATATCGTGAGGATGCCAAATGCTAAGTGATTATGTTGAATGGTGTTACAGAAACTGGAGACAGTTCTGGTTGCTGCTCTGGAAGAACTATTTGCTCCAGAAGAAGAAGGTCATCCATACTGTCGTTATCGTTCTATTTCCGATGTTCGTCGCTCTAGTGCTCACAACGGTCCGACAGTTAGGCAAACCCACCTTCAAACCAAGCGCAACAATCTATGACAGCTTCCTCGTTACATCAAACTTGATCGAAAATCTGAGATCTCCACCCGCAAATTTAATCCTCGCCTACGCTCCCAACACGAAACAAGTCACGAGTATTGTGAACAGAGCAGCGACCATCTTGGGCGTCAAGAATCAAACGGGTACGTCGTATTCCTATGTCATTTGTTTGTGTTATACATGATAACAGCCTGGTTCTTGGCGATTGATTTGACTAAGCGCTAACAGCAAACAAACCAGTGTCCTGTTTTTGAGTAGCGAGAACTGTGAATGGAACGGCGACCCTCTGACATGGAAAATGGGGTACATCGTTTTCATAAGCCTTTTCTTGAACTTACACATAATAACGATGTCAATTGGAAAATGGACGGGGCTATTTCCGCGAGCTGTGCTTCCCCATTTGGTTGGTCGTAGAAATCTTGGCTCCACTGAAGTAGTTGTTCCTTTTGCATGCACCTCGACGATGCTGCATCGTTTTTCTTCAACTGTTCTTTTCCGCTGGGGTTGGATTGTGAGCGTCTCTGAGTAGGTATCTGGTAGAGGCGCTATATAAATGCTTTTAGTGAATGATCGAATGAATAATAACATGGCTCATGCAGATTTCTTTGACCAAACGCTACCTGCTAATGATTCAGTGTTCATCATTAATATCCACAATTAACATTCCATTAGGTTCATTGCACAAGATTTGATGTAGATTTAATGATAGCGTGTATAGTACAATACAGTAGAGTGAAGTGTGGTTCAGAATGGTATCGAAAGATATTGTGTGGTATAGCTTGGAATGACAGTGTATAACTGTATATTACGATATCGATTACATTGTGTGGTATTTTGTCGAATGGCATTGAGTGGTATGGTATCTACTGACAGTTTGTAGTATGGTATTGAATAACATTGCATGGCACGGTATTGAAGGACAATGTGTGGTGTGTTACGGTATCGAATGACATTGTTTGGCATAGTATTGAATGAGAGTGTATGTTATGGTATCGAATTAAATTGTATGGTATGGCAGGGTATAGAATGACATTGTATGGCGTGATATCGAATGACATTGTTAAGTATATTATCGAATGACTGTATGATATGGTGTCGAATGACTGTATGATATGGTGTCGAATGACAGTATATGAGATGATATAGAATGACATTATATGGTACGTTATCGAATGATGTTGTATCGTGGGCTATTGAGTGGCACTGTATGCTATAGTATCGAATGACATTGTATGGCATGACATCGCAAGGCATGCAATGGTAGGGTAGATTTTTTCGTGATGTTTCGGTATTAGAATGTGCATGGTCTGACATTTTCTCTACTGAACAATAGATATCTGACTGTGAACCTAAGGCCACAGTAATTGATGTTAATACTTGTTTGCTTATTAGATGCATCAGTGTCTTCTGTCATCAGCCATTAGCCTATGCTTAAGCCTTTTGCATCCGTGTGGCACTTTTCAACATTGACTTTCTTATCTCTGTCAGCATGCCGGCTTTGAGTCAAATAGGACCAAAATTCTAATATAGGACCCGTCCTGTGCCCATGTGGGTCCTATCTAATGTCCGTGGAAATTCTGGCAGGGATGTTCTAACAGAAAGATAAATATTCACTTCATCTTGTTATGTCGTAGATCTGGGTTTTGCAACTGAAGCTGCGCTAGAAGAATATGTGATGACGCACGAAGAAGTTTTTGGTGCAATCGTCTTCGTCTTTTCGGACGATCTTCCGAATGAGTTCAAATACAAAATCCGTCTTCGATCAGACAAAAGGTCCATCGGGTCCTCGGATAAAATGCCCTTCATGTCGCCAGGTCAAAGAGTGATGATCGAATGGAACACAAACGTCTTCTACTCTGACCTAACTCAGAATGGACCGAGGGGTGATGAAGTGAATGGTAATTTCATTTCTAGTTGGTAACTAATTATTTATCTATATTTGTTTATCTCGTCTTGATAACTGAAAAAAACCAACTAATTTTAAGAGAAGAATTCAGCATATCCGGCCTGTAATAAGCAGTTAATGAAATATTGACCCTATTAGTTATAGGAAAAGAGAAATTGTATTGTATTGTATTGTATTGTATTGTATTGTATTTAAACATTTATAAAGCGCCTCTAGTAGGGTGAACCGTTCAGAGGCGCTCCCAGTGCGCAAGGCCGAGAGAAAAGAAATAAGTCTTGAGGAAAGTAAAAGAAGATGAGGGGTTACTTATTAAAATTAAAGAGCGAGTAGAAGGAGACAGTGTATTCCAGAGAGAGGGACCAATTGAGGCAAAAGATCGGGACTGAGCCATAGCTGTTCTAGTACGAGGAACTGAGAGATCAAATCTGTTTGAGGAGCGAAGTGGACGATGCGAAGAGACAGAAAGAGGCCGGTGAATGTACGAGGAACTGAGAGATCAAATCTGTTTGAGGAGCGAAGTGGACGATGCGAAGAGACAGAAAGAGGCCGGTGAATTACATCAATTAAATATTTGGGGGCGAGACCCCGCTGTGTCTTTGACACCAGAATAAGGATTTTAAACTTAATACGTGCAGAGAGAGGAAGCCAGTGCAGTTTCTCAAACATGAAGGATGAAATGCGTGAGTAGCGTGGCAGACGGGCAATTAATCTCGCAGCTGCATTTAGGACTGACTGCAGAGGCATGAGACGGACCTTAGGAAGACCGATTAGAAGCGAATTGCAGTAGTCAATTCTGGAGCAAATGAAAGCATGGACCAGCGTTGTGAAAACAGAGGAAGAGACAGATCGTCGAACAGCCCTGAGACGCCTTAAGTGGAAGTAGGAAACACGTGTGAGGTTAGAGATGTGATCTTTGAAGGAGAGAGAGCTATCAAGCGTAACACCTAGGTCACGTACACTTGATGAAAAGGAGTAGTGAGGGAAGATTTCCAAGAGGAAATCTACACATAGAAATCTACACATAGGGCGCATACATAGGCTAATACTATTAGTGTTAGTAACTAGTAATAATCATAATACTAATAAGAAGAGGAACACCAATAATAATAATAATAATAATAATAATAATAATAATAATAATAATAATAATAATAATAATAATAATAATAATAATAATAATAATAATAATAATAATAATAATAATGATAATGATAATGATAATGATAATAATAATAATAATAATAATAATAATAATAATAATAATAATAATAATAATAATAATAATAATAATAATAATAAGTCCCTGAGGGATCCTGTATACGCGACAGAACTAGTGGTAGTAACAGAAGTAGTAAAAATAGCCGTATAGTAGTGGTAGTAGTGTTGGTAATAGTAGTAGTAGCAAAAACAGTAGTAGTCACTGATAAAATGCCAACCTGCATAGATAATGGCAATTGAAGAGATCGCACATGCTTTGTAGCGTATAAAGATGAGGGTTTTCTGGCGATTCAGAAGGCCGTTGATCTGAGTCTAATTGCCGAAGTGAACTCGAGTTTCGATCCAACGACGATACCAACGATTCAGCTGAAGCAATATCCAACGCCTCTCTCTGACAATACAACGTTTTAATGCGATAGCGTTCAGAGGCACTTTCCCCAGCCAGGAGTTAGAATAGGGCCATTCCGGACTTTTTATAAGTTACATTAATTAATATTGAAGTCCCTGAGGGATCCTGTATACCTCGGGGCAAAAAAAAAAATAATAATAATAATAATAATAATAATAATAATAATAATAATAATAATAATAATAATAATAATAATAATAATAATAATAATAATAGAACAATAATGCAGCGACAGAACTAGTGGTAGTAACAGAAGTAGTAAAAATAGCCGTATAGTAGTGGTAGTAGTGTTGGTAATAGTAGTAGTAGCAAAAACAGTAGTAGTCACTGATAAAATGCCAACCTGCATAGATAATGGCAATTGAAGAGATCGCACATGCTTTGTAGCGTATAAAGATGAGGGTTTTCTGGCGATTCAGAAGGCCGTTGATCTGAGTCTAATTGCCGAAGTGAACTCGAGTTTCGATCCAACGACGATACCAACGATTCAGCTGAAGCAATATCCGTTTCCACCATACTACAAGGATAAAATGAGCAGTACCGGTTTCGTAGGAATAGTCTGTCCTTTGCTCATTATGTTCAGCTTCATCGTTATTGCACCGACAATCTGCCAGGAGATTGTGCTCGAAAAAGAAAACAAGTTCAAGGTACAAACACTTGCGTACATTGTCAACTATTGTTGCGTTTCTGTTACGAACCGAGCCACATGTTTATGCCGTATGCCACACATAGACATACCTCATTTATATATGTACCACATGTATATATATATATCATGCATTTATACATACCACATGCATATATATATATACCCTGGCGCTTAGATTTGAGAGAAGTGGCAAGGCGATGTTATTAAAAGTCTGTAATTAACGAACCGAAAAGTTAAGTTATTTCCACTTTCTGCACCATTCCTATCTATAATTTTTTTATCTACGTGCATTTATATATATTGTTGCATGTAGGCACGTGTCCTCTTAAGCAGATACAGGTGTTTGGCTAGGTCTGTAGGTTGGCGGGAGCTTAGGTAAGAGAAGGAGTAGCATTGTCTATAAATAAGACTGGCGTCGTTGTTCCTGGTGAACGGTGATGTTAGTTTAATTGAGCTTACTGATAGATCTTTTACGGTTTACTTAAAGATATGTCGTTTGATTAAGCCAGTCGACCTTGAGCGTTGGCAATAGTCTTTTTTGCTGTCTCCTTTTATGGAAGACTCGTGTAAAGTTACGTAGTAGTGCTACTTCTTGTGGAGTCAGTTATTAAGTATAGTTTCGTGGCGTTTGTACGTCCTTTCATGTCGACTTTGTGACTTTGTTGTCGAGCCTATGCTGATGACTGTTCGTGACGAGCGTGATGCTTTGGCCTTCTGTATCGTTTCAGGTTTTCTACTTTCGTTTGTACGTTACATGTATTATATCGCAGTTTCATTAGATTAAATCCTATTTTTATAGAACTTCGGCTTGCGTTCCTTTCTTTAGCGAGAATCATTACTAGCGACCCGCCAATATATATATATATATATCTATATTAGGGTGGTCCACATGCATATGGTAAAATTTCAAAGTGTCCAAAAACTCTCTCCACAAGGCTGCCCTTATTTCACTATATATACAGAAGAACCATGCCAAAAATTGAATCAATCTGAATAGTTTTAGGGGTCGCTATGATTTCAACAATTTTCTGATACACGCATTTCGGATGAAATTTTGGTCGTAAAATGTCCTTAATTTTTTTCAAATTATTAGAACAATAAGAACTTGTAACAGCTGCACTGTACAGGCCTATACCAGTGCCTGCAAACTGTTGCAGTAGCATTTGCTTCATCAAAATCTACTCCAAAGACAAATAATCTCTAGGGGAACACAGTTTCTAGTTCAGAGGTTGCTGGCGCCTTAGACAAGGTCAACCTTCCAGATCGTGGAGCTATGTTTGTGGTTGCATTGATGCAAAGGGCCTAGTATTTTAAACCACATTGTCCAATACATGTATCCAGTGAGGAGCTTGTGTTCTCATTGAAGAAGCAGTGGGTCATAAGCTCATAATGATTGGTTGCCGCCATCATGTCATGGAGGTCGTTCTCAGTGCTCAGTGTCTTCACAGCTCTGTTTGGCGCAACTAGGGGACCCGAGGTTGGCCTTTCAAGAGATTCCAGAAGAAATTGTCATACATACAGCAAGTGAGCTACACACCAGCAAAAGATGGGCTCTTTGGTGATGAAATGCACAGCCTACGGGAGGAGGTCACATCATTTTACAGAACTGCCATGAACCTCCAACAGCCCAGAAAGTATTACCTTGAGCTTCTTCTATTGTGACTCATCTTCCTTGGTGGAACTGTGAAGGACATCAAGTTCCGAACTCCAGGAGCATTGCACCATGCTCACTGGATGGTGCAGGGCAGCTGTGTTCTGATTATGGTACTCTTCAAGACCAGCTGTCGCTGACGGCCCAAGAGAAAAGTAGACTGACAGAGCTTCCCTGTTTGCTGCATGGCCGTTTTTGGCATGAAGCTCCACTGGCAACGAATGCTGCAAGGAATGATGTCAAGATGCTTAGCCTGCTCAAGATGTATCAACGCCGCCTCCACAGCATTATCTCGTCGTCTCTGGTACCTTTCTGAACACCTCATAGCACTGGCACTGTTCGACAGTGGGGTTGACCCAACTGTCAAGAGGCCATGGTATCCAAGCTCCAGCTTGCAAGACTCCATCGGCTCTGTGGAGGATGAATGCCACCAGAGTCACTGACTTTTGGAGACTGGAGAACTTTGTGATCAAGCAAACCATGCACCTCTTCAAGTTGCTGAGCATCACAGGGAAAAAGGAGGCTGAGATTTTTCTTTCAAAGGACCCAGAAAAATGGGTAAATGACGAGTCCTACAAGAAGTTGAAAGCAAGAGTCCAAACCATGAAGATGGTTAATGACAGAGCTGAATGTGGCATTGCGCTCATCCAGAAATACAATGAAGCGATCTCAAACGATGAAGATCAGAAGCAGTTCTTGATCCAGTTTGTCCAATGCCACCGCCAGCTGTACCACTCCATCCAAAGCAACCATGACAGTTGATGATAACTAAAAGGAAAACATTGTAAACTGTTGCTATGCATAGTTCCATACACAGTTTGACTATATCCTTCAGACATTTTCAAGACTAATGCTTGTTACTGTTGACATTTTTAGATACCAGTTAACAGTTTTCAATTGTTTTATTATTGTTCACTTCCTGTTACTGACTGTCAAAAAAAATAAAAATAAAAATAAAACATGGATGTATTTGTCAAAAATAACTCGTTATTTCATGTTTTTCACTATATATCCAAAAAGTGATAATTCATAGCGACCCTTAAATATTCTCAGATTAACTTCAATATTTGTAATAAAATTCATAATATTACATGTAACAGGGGCAGCCATGTGGAGAAACAAATTTCTCAATTTCACTTTTTTGGACCACCCTAATCTATATATATATATGTATATATATATATATAAAAGTATATATATATATATATATAGTAGGAAGTTGTCTAGGGAACAAAGGTAATGCGTCTCGGGTTTAAGATTGAACAAGTTTAATAAGCAATGTACAAACGAGAATTATACTACCTTGACTAGAAGACGAAATACGTCATCACAAACGACAGCAACAACTACAGCGACAACGATAGCAGAACAGCCTCGAAGAACGGACCAACGTCATTAGATCTTGAAAAGTTGCGGTTGAATGCCCTCAAGCACCTTCTAGGTTGACTCATCCTTCCACTTCCTAAGGGGCAGCAATAAAATGAGCGGGCACATAACAGGCTGCCAAGACGTGTGTAAATTAAGATCTTGATAATTGTACCGTCAAGTTTCAATGTAACTTACTGCGGTTTGTCAGTGAGGTTGTCAAAAAACACAAATATAAAAAATATGGTAGTTCATATGCAACGCTTGCACAGAGAAACGCACCAAATTTATCTCTAGAAAAAAACGGTTTGTTGTAAAAGAAGGGGTGAAACATAAGTCTAATGTGAGTATGGTGAGCTTATGTATGCAAGTGTTGTATACTTTTGACAGCAATGAAATTAATAATTATTTGGAAAACTAAAATAAGATCTAAAATTACTTGAGAACTAAAATTGGAACGATAAGTAAAATTATTTGCCAAATAAAATTAGAATTAGAAGTTAAATCAAGAGCACAGAACTGAATTAAAACTGAATTAGGATTTATTTTTCGAAGTAAAATACCACTGCAGCTTTGTTTCCTAAGAAACAGCTTCAGGCAACATCTTCTTGTCTAATGATCCTGTTTTACTGTTGCCCCGCCCAATAGCCTGGAGCCGAAAAATCCACAAAGGCAGAAGAAAGAGAAGACGTGCTGCAATTTTGACAGAAACACCAGAAAGGCGTGCTCTAGAAGAAGAAAACGAGTAAAAGAAATCCACAAAAGAAATTCTAAACAAAGAAGAATCAGAATGGAAAGAAAATTTTAATAGACGGGTGAAATAAAACTAGACAGGAAAAAGAAGACTAGAAGTGGTATTGGTCCCAAGAAACAGGAAATAGCAAACAAGAAGAAGAATGTTCAGAAAAAAAACCCAGTTCGTCCAGTTCGAAATAAGATGATTGCTTTTGTCTTGTTTGCTCACTTTGCTGTGAGCCTTATGGTGCTGTGAGAAACAAAACGGAGGAGTGAATCCAGTGCGTAGGTTGTAAGAAGTGGTCCCATTTGGATTTGCACTGATGACACTATGAATTATATCTGCCATAACTGTGATTCCGACGACTCGAAATAACAGTATGCCATTGACTGCTATATGTAGTGTTACAACCCATCCCAATATTGGAAGTGGTGTTACTATTTACCCCATGTCTTGTTACGACCAACCCTAAGTCGGGGCAAGTTGCCTCACTTTTGAAAAAAATTGATTTCAATTCTTTTCTAAATGAATAGACCTAGACATTTGAAACTTTGTCTAATTATAAAGTATTTTGGAAGGATTTCACTGATATATTGTTTACCATAATTGGAGAAAAGTTAGGTCAAAAGTACTTAAATGTTTAAATTGTTGCAACCAACTCTGGTCTCCTCTACAGGAACTATGTCGATCGCATAAGACCCGATATAGACAGCTAACTTCAACACTGTATGGCTATCCTTTCTTATTCATCTAAAAATGGAGCCTTGTCCACTAACGGGATACGGAAATTTCGCCCCTGGATGATTCTCCACCGACATTTCGCCCCCTGGAAGATTCGCCCCCGGATGAAAATGTAACTAAGACTAAAAGCGGGATCTATGATGAAAATGTAACTAAGACTAGAAGCTGGATTAACGATGAATCTTCCAGGGGCGAAAGTTCCGGGGGGCGAAATGTCGGGGGCGAATCTTCCGGGGGCGAATCTTCCGGGGCCGAAATGTCCTAGAACCCCACTAACATTGGCTGCCAACACAGAAACAGTTTCGTCAGATCAAAACCTAATTTGACTAACTCACTTAACTATAATGTTCTGAGTTCATTACAATAGAATTCGTTTCTCACAAGATGGCCGAATACCTAACACTCCTTCTAATCTTGTCAAAACCTGCCATGTCTAGCACTCCTATATATAGCCAAAGCATGACAGCAATCATCTAAAAGAGACCAAACCTAACAACTTACATACACACCTACAGACCTAACAACATACATGACATTGTATAAATATAGACTATTCGAATATATTCCTCGTTAAAACCCGTATAATCTGTTTTAATTTTACAAGCTGTTGATAGGAAGATGTATATAACATCTTATGCAGCAATGTGTCTGTTGTCTTTGTTATCGTCGTCGTAGCTTTTTCCTGTTGCCATTGATCATTATTCCTGATGCAATTACATCGATCACTGAATTTGTAAGATGCCGATAATACACCTACACCGCTATTATTGTAGAGGTTCTAAAAGAAGCTATACAAATGTTGCGATACAGTAAATGTGTGATCGTTTGTGAACACCCTGCAGGAGTTGATGAAGCTGATGGGGATGCGCATGTGGCTGTACTGGTCATCGTGGTTCGTCAAGTACCTTCTGTTCATGCTCACCTCTGTGATCCTTTTGACGATTATCTTGCACGCTTCGATCTCACACAATGGACCAGTGATTGCCCAAACCTCCGCAACCGTCACATTCGTCTTTATCCTGCTCTATTCTCTATCGATCATCACCTTCTGCTTCGCTATTTCTACTCTTGTATCGAAAGGTAAAGACATATTATGGGTCATTATCCAAAAGTGCAGAATTGATGTCCCATGCTTTTTGAGTTTTTTCGATAATTTCTTCAGATTTTTTTGCCTCTTCTAGTCTTCTTCAAAGATTGAGCAGATTAACATTTACCATAATTGTTGTAGCTGCTAGATTTTGGAAATTTAGAAATAAATTACTAATGTACACAAAAAATCATTACCATCCTCTGTCGGAGACGGGGTACAATGCACTAAATTCAAGTTTTACGCAAATTTATTCCATGACAACCTGTAACAAAGTTATATTATTTTGATTAACTAGTAGCTAACATATGCAATAATTAAAAAATTAGACCTATTTTCTTAATATTTTTCCCTTTGGGGCCTATTTACACTTGTCCATATAAGCATCATAGCCGTCTCAATTTTTGGGAGGCCTATAACTTTTAGAGAACGTGCTTACTTACTAAAAGAAAAAATCAGGAGCAAGATATTGTCAACTATTAACGGAATCACACAGATTTGTGTTGAAATTTTTATTTAATATTTTATTTTTAATTTAAGTTTTTGTGTTCCAAATTACAAGAAAACTAAATTTCTGTTTCATTACCATCTAGTGTTGTATTTCCTGGTTTAGGCAGATTACAACATTGATAACTTATTTTATTTGAAGCTTTTGTTGAACTGATTGAAATTCCTTACCAGATGGAGTAATTCACGTGAAAATGTTTGACGGCTGTTATAAATTTCATCATTATGTCATTACCATCCACGGTTGTTTTTCATCATTACCACCCGCATACATCAGATTTTTGCTACTTTCTCATGAGAGTCCCATCTTGTCATGGATAGTAATGACGCATTGCTAAGAGTGGATTACATGTATTTTTTTTATTATTTTATATAAAAATAAATTGCAAGTAATTAGAATTTACTAGCAACTATTAAAATGTTGTTCAACTTGTGTCTAATGCATATAACATACAGTTATGGCTAATGCTGCGCAGATTTTTTTCTGTAGCTGAAAATAATATTTCTTTTTTAAAAGAATTTCGAAAAATGTAAATGTTTTCACACCAGACTAATATATTATGTGAAGGAAAGGCCTGTTTTATTCCTACTTAATGCTGGTATCATCTACTTTAAAGAAATTGCCATTTATAAGCACCAGAGGAATATTTCAGGTCCCTGTGATTAAATATGATTACACAAAAAGGGCGGCCTGTAATGAAAAAGAGGAGTTTTGACTTTATAAATTCTGAAAAAATTAACCTATGATTAAAATATAGTGGATTTCTTTTAAATTAATTAGTTACATTTAACTATTTACATGACTAAAGAAAAAAACATGGAACCAATTTTGGGGGGAAATTTTTTTTTGTTTTTCGGAGAAAATTTGTAACATTTCGGATAATGACCCATATACGCAGGATGTCTCAAGTAGGGCCTACACATAGGGCTAATGAAAACGAGGTTAAGTTATAATCAAGCGAGATCTGATATAAGGCGTAATAATATGTATTGAATAGTGTCCTATTCTATACATCTATTGCCATCCAAATTTAATCTTTGTTATTAAATAACAATTTTTTCCTGGGTCTCCCTTTTCAATCCCAGCAGGTTTTACACTCTATTACATTTTATGTATTCCTTTTTGGGATCAATTAAGGAATTGATTGATTGACTGAATGTGCGCTGACGAAAAGAAAGACGGGACAAAGCAAGTAAATGCAAAAATGTCATCACTAGGTAAAGCTTTGTTTAAAAACCCATCCATCAACCTACTTCAGTGAGTGAGAAAAACCCATTAAAAGCAGTAAGATAGCAGAAAATTAAGATGCTGTGAGAACTAAGTAAAGTCTTGTACTCAACTAAATCCCTCTCATTTTCTGCGTTCAGCCATATTATACTTGTTTTAAAAACTATTCTACCAAGAATTATTACATAATATGTAATAAAATTCTTGGTAGAATAGTTTTTAAAGTAGTTTTTGTGTAGATTAATGGCACGAGGAAAAGTTTCATTTAGGATTATGCTTTTTATGAAATTGATAATTTTATATATAAAAATCAATAATACAAAACAATAAAAAAAACGTTGTTACAAAGTTCGTTAGTGCACAGTAATTGTCAACGTTTTCAGTAGAGTTAGGTTTGTTAGCGCTTTCGAGGGTTCCAAAATTGCATAAGACAAAAATTCACATACATAGACTTAATCCGACTAATAATATCAAGCCTGTCAGAAGATGCAGTCTTCATGCTGTTGACCAATTCGAGAAAGCAAAATTGACCGCTTTATAGGAAAGAGAATACGTTTTAGAGTTTATTTATTAAAGGCCTATTCTTCTGAAATAGGGCCGTTTCCAAAGAATGGGCTCTACGTATGTCAGTTAAACTTACCTCTCTATACTGTAATGAAAGTCTCCGGAGTGTATACGGATGCTCTATAATTGAAAAAAAATTTCTTGTTACCTGTAAGTATGTTTTGTTCCTGATTGTCAGTTGACACAATAAAGTTATTGATTGATTGATTGATTAATTGATTTGATGACATGCGATTCGAACGTTATAACAGTTGTACACTTGCTTAGAAGCTTCGAATTTTTCTATACACTTCACACTCGTTCATTTTCTGTTTGTTAGATTATACCATTTACATTAATTTGCAGCTGCCTTCGGCGCGGCTATCGGTCTTATTCTTTTCGTCCTGTTCTGTGTGCCTTATTTCTACCTGGAAACCGTCTACAACGAAATGACTCTTGCGCAGAAGATAGGAGCATCGCTCGACTTCAACTTGGCCATGGGATTCCGGTTCATCAAGATTTTGCAGTTGGAAGCACTCGGTACGTGAATGATGACAATTCGTAGATGATGCTGTGAACATTTCATGCTGAGTCAGCAAGCGTTTTTCACTCGAATTTACGTTGTTTTGTAGGAATCGATAGACAGCAAGACTAGTGTTTTACATGGACATAGCACGTTAACACAGTCGATAAACGGGGACCTTCAATGCGTGTCATACTTGCAAACGGACAGCTGTGAAGGATCTCACGTGATCAGTTCGTTGAAAAATGAGCAGGGTCTAGGGCCCTAGGCCATACGGTGGCTGTAGCAACACGTGTACATTTACATTTTACAATTCACATGACATGCAGATGATATGGTGATTGCACGTCAGCGATTGCTCACTTTGCTCCTCGATTTGAAGCTGTGTAAAACAGAAGACAAAATAATATCCTTATGCGCTCGTCCTTTGGCATATTTATCTGAGTAGATTATTGCTAATGATAGCAGTTTATAGATATTTAGTATAGAAGTGCAATGTATGTAGGTAATTAGAGCACTCTTTGTTCTGTATCTCCCGACAAAAACAAGTGTTTGTTCTGTCTCAGTAGTTAACTAAGTGCGGGTTCCGGACCATCTCGGCTAGGGGCGGCGCTACAATAGGGCGAGCCAGGGCAAATGCCCTGGTAAAAGAAGCATTTGCGTTGGTCGTTGCCCTGCCAGAATTTTTGCCCTGTCCATTATTTTTGGGGGGCATAAATCGCCCTCTGCACTGGTTACTTTATGACTGCTCTGGCTTTGCCCTGGTTACAAAATTTGTCTGACGCCGCCATTGATCTCGGCAAACACAAGTGCGGTTCTGGGTCACAATGGCAAATACTAGTGCAAAAAAGAGTGAGTTACATAGGTTGCTCAAATGAATCGGATGCCTAAATAGGCCTAGCCTGGTACCTGCACTCGTTTCTGGAGGAGGATCATTCGTCACTCGCATCCGTTCTTGCCGAGGTGATCCAGAACCCAGACTTCTACTTGATGTGTTGGCAGAGAACCCGCAGTTAGTTAACTACTGACACAGAACAAACACTTTGTTTTTCTCGGGTGATCCAGAACAAACAGCACCGTCGCTATTTATGTTAAGCTATTGACCGTTGACTTGAATCATAACATACTCCATCTTCTGCCTTTGGTTCTCATAAATCTCGTCTTCATTCTGCTAATATTTATGTAATTTACAGAGTTTCAAGTATTATGCGATCATTTATAAGTACGTTTAAGAATGAAAGGCTTCTGTCAATACAGTCTATCCTCGAGTGAACTCTAAGCTAGTTGGTTAGTCTTGATTAACGGCACTGTCAAGACAAATATGAATGGCCTCGCTGTCCTTCTTCATCCAGGCTTGGGACTGGTACTACCAGAGTACGGACAGTGGCGGAGGTTTTAAGCTAGTAATCGGGAGAATAATTATAAGATTCAGATCTCGAGATACAAATTTGAAGAGCCGCAGTTAGCGAAGATGAAAGATGATGATGATAATGCTGATGATAACTGTGTTGGTGGTGCCAAAATAGCACTCCCAAATAGTAACTGCGACCATCATGATGCTTTGCATGACAGTTAAGCAACATTTCTCGTGAATTCTTGAAATTATATATAGTTAAAGAATGATGAAACAGATTTTACCAAGTAGAATTTAAATCGCGTAGAGTTAGGCCAATCCTTCAGGCGCCCAAAACCGCGAAACACTGTGATCGCTAGGACACGTAGAGCTGATTAAAAATAATTCAGCCATACATTTGGCTGCAGAAATGGTCTTGCTGTTTAAATTTGACCAGGCACTGGCGCACACTGGAGCAACATGTGGTCTTCGGGAGACGGTCATACGATGGCTCATATTTTAATCATGCTATTCGTCGATATAGTCATCCACTCACTACTCACCTGGTATTTGGATGCTGTTATACCAGGCGACATCGGAACCCCGCAGCCTTTCAATTTTCTCTTTACGGTCAGTGGTCTCGGATGTTTATTGGTGCTTAATTAGAAACAGAACTAGGTCAATTTGTTTTATCAACTCAGGCATCAAAGAACGTTGCTAATGTTGCGCTGAAGGTCAACTGGTTTCAATACGCAGAAAATGACAGAGCGGGAGCATTTTAAAGAATTATTTTAAGAAGAATAAGATATAAGGGCCTAATAAAGTAAAGATGCAGACAAATTCTCCGTAATGTGAAAATTAAAATATGACAGTGAGAAGTTAATAAAGAGTTGAGACGACAACGCGAGAAGAGAGAGAGAGAGAGAGACAGAGAGAGAGAGAGAGAGAGAGAGAGAGAGAGAGAGAGAGAGAGAGAGAGAGAGAGAGAGAGAGAGAGAGAGAGAGAGAGAGAGAGAGGGAGAGGGAGAGGGAGAGGGAGAGAGGAGAGAAAGGGAAGTGGGAGAAGAGGAAGAAATAAAGAAGGCAAGTGCAGGTAAGAAGGGAGAGAATTAAGGTATACAATATACATGAGCTTTGCAAAACGTGAGATTAGTCAAATGACATGTCGCATATCTTCACTCTGTACTTGGTTTGCTACAAGCGGTATTATGCTAGAATTCGCTCAGTTTGGCTCATGGGTAGGCCCCTTTATGTTTTGTGCAAGTGTTTATTTCTTGAGTGATTTTATCTCCAGGTATTAGTTGTTCCAATAATTAATGTTAGGAACCAAGAGTATTGAAGTATCCTTAAAAGTTCCATTTATTCCTCTGCAGAGTGAGTACTGGATCGGTAGAAAAAAAGATAAGATAATGATGTCGGACGAAGATTTCATGACTCTGGTTCCAGAAAATAAAAGACCGTACTTTGAAGCTCCATTGCAGAATGCTAAAGCTGGAATTCAGATCAGAGGACTGACTAAGGTTTGACCTCCAATCAATCAATGTTATCAATACCAGCACCTTCATTAACGTATGGTCTAGGAAACTATCTGGTTGCAATAAAATTACAGTTTGATTGCCCAAAAAGGTGGTGACATGGAAAATGGCGACTAATGACAATATCTATGAGTGAAATTCTTATTTAACATTTTATTAAGCGACTCTTTTTGAGAAACTAATAAGAGCTTCTCGAGTACAAATTACAGTGTGTTAGCCTAAATGATATTAAATGTCAACCAGCACAGAAATTCCACCAGTAAGATACTTACCTGAAGAAATCTGTAGAAGAGTTCCGCACACACTTGGAATCCTTCCGAAGCTGATAGATGAAATAATGTTGAGTTTTGGAATAACTTGCTCGATATTGGTGAGCAATGACAAATACGTGCGTTTTTCATCCTCCTACTCTGAAAAAAAATAACGCAGACTAGAGTGATTTGATCGGATATGAAGCCATGCATGGACTAGAGCAAATTGATCGCCGTCAATTAGTAAAGAATTCTTTCCTGTAGAATTTTGGTTCCAAGACGCCTCCAGCAGTTAACAACCTTAACATCGACATCTATGAAGGCAATATAACCGCCCTACTGGGTCATAACGGAGCGGGAAAAACAACTACAATGTTCATGTTAACAGGTAAATATCATTACCCGTCAATTTTTAGCCTGAACGTCTTTGTTGTCCTAATAGGTGTCCGTTTTGTTCTTCCTGCTCTTCTCTGTTATTCTTCTAGTTTGTTCTCTTCTTCCTGTTAAGATTCATTTTCTTCTTCTTTCCGTTCAATTTTTCGTCTGCTTTTCTATGTCTGTTAATTCTTTTTCTTCTGTTCTCTTTTTCTTCTATTATTCTACTGATTCTCCTCCTTCATGTTTCAGGGGTCTAATCACTTTTCAACATTGTTCTTACCGCCATCATTATCTGATTCGTCATCACTATCGTTTTAGTTGTCGATAAGATAGAAAAGTTTTTAAAAATTTAATAGGCCTAATAATAATAGTTTTAAAATAACTCACTTATCCATAACGCGTCTCTCAGTCACTTTAACTTGCGAGAAATCAAGTTCAACTCATGGGCGTAATTGCAAATAATTATCTATGAATAATTTACGTATCGTAAATTTAATGTGAATGACCCGCCAGTCTTTTGACTTTGCAGGGTTTCTGCCACCGTCGAAAGGCACAGCCTTCATAAACGGATTCGATATAACACGCGAAATGGATATGATCCGAGAAAACCTCGGCCTCTGTCCACAGCATAACATACTCTTTGATACCCTGACTGTCAGGGAACACCTTCTCTTCTTTTCCATTGTTAGTAACCATGTGTTAATATCGTTTCAACGTTTCACAGTTCACTATTGAAGATACCTATATGTAAATGAAAAACGTAAATGTTGCACATTTATCATCATCTTCATCATCATCATTAAATTGTTTATCGTAACATAATTTTAGTGTTAGAAGTTCGCCTTTCAAGATAACTGTACGCTATGAAAATGGGTATACATTGCAAAGTTATTATTATTATTATGCAATAATACTAATAATAATAACAGTGAATTGGTGGCCGACTATCGGAAATTGGTGGCCGACTGTCGAAAACCATCGATGACTCCCGAGAAACAAGCTTCCTGTTCAAGAACCTATCGGTGATGGTTAGGGACAGTAGAAAATCACGGTAAAAAAATGCCAAAAACACGGCATACTTTTTAAAAAATCGCGAAAAACACGGCAAAAACACGGCTCTAAATTTCACAGTTTTCTTGTAACACATTATAATGTTTATCTTTCATATTCATTGTTCATTGACAAATTGACAATAATCATGTCAACCATTTGTCAGTCATTGGTTCCTTGCTACGTAACAGTTTAGCTGCGAGCATTGAATACCAATTATACCATCATAACATGACGCGCTAAATTGTCATCTGTCAAATTTTGACGCTTAGGTGCATTCACCAGTGTGTATTGACTAACGCTCCGTTCTGCATCAACAGAATTGACAGGAAAAATTGCAACAAACACGGCATTTTTTACGAAACACGGCAAATGTCAAAAATCACGGAAAACACGGCAAATGCCGAAAAACACGGCTTCCGTGTTTGCCGTGTTTTCGTGATTTTCTACTGTCCCTAGTGATGGTCCAACGTTTCAACGCGGTGGCTTTTCAAGGCGCCATGTCAAAGCTGCCAGGAGCCAACGAGCAACGAACCCATCAATATCCATCGCCTTTTTAGGGGAGGCAGTGGCGGGGAAATCGATTCTTTGACTGAACAGAGCCTAGACAAGAATAATTATTCTCGGATGATAATAATAATAATAGTAATGAGTCATTGCATAATTACGTAACGCCGAAACTGACCGTTTTTGACCCACCCACCCTATAGCGCTTCGTAACGTTCCCTAGACCCACCCACCCACCCCAGCGTTTCGTATGTTACGAGAAATCATTATAGATTAACTTTGTGAACGTGCAATTATAATTCATATTATATCGAATTTAATATAGTGTGTGAATTAGAATTTGACTGTAGGCCTAAAATATACATAATGTTTTATTTATATAAATGACAGTCATGTTTGAAATGCAAATAATTTAAAAAAAGTTTTACGTCAAAGTTTTACGCACTGAAAAGTTTCATTAACTGAATTGCTTATTAATAATTAATCAAAATTAATATGAACTAATTATTTGCTTAGTCTGAGAGCTCCGATAATTATTACTACAAATATTGTTCAGTGTTTCTCGGGCATCAATTTCAAATGTTTCAAATTCGTGTCAACTAAGTAAAATATGCTTTAAAGTGGTTCTTCAAGGTCAGGAATCCAAGGAGAATTACCACATTGTTCCGACGGTAAAACTATGAAAGATTCAAACAATTCGAACAGCGGTTTCCGGTTTACACAAACGGGAGAACAGATATGTTGATCTGAACTTTCACTTGTGTCTGCTGTCGGATCTTCTTCGACTATTACGGTATTGCCGGTACTTCGGTTTTCGGTTTTCGTCTACGACAGTTGCGAGAATGATTTGTCTTGGCGACAACATCTGGAAAATTCATAGCGCAAAGCTTACATTGTCTCTTTTGCAAATCTTCCATTGAGGCAGATGGTCAATATCGATCAAATGGGTACGGCTGTCTTAGTTTGATTTGATTCGTAATATCCGGGTGAGTATCTTGAAGAAGAAAGGGGCAGACAGTTTGCAAAAATGACGATCTGCTGGTATTGGATCCTTCGGCGGCAATGCTTTAATACCAAATTCAGTGTGCTGAAAACTCGAGGATATGGTTAAAACCGATTTGGTAAGATTGTTCAAAATTGAGGATAGCGAAATGGTTTGCAGCAAGATACATCTGTACACTTGACCACCTGAAGTATGTGCTTTGAACTCATGATGTGTTGTGACCGCCACAATTGCAACTTCTTCATGGGGAACTCGAATTCTTGCATTTACTTCCATAGACAGTTGCTGTGAATGACAATGTTTAATGATTAATTAATTCACAGATCTGGTTGTTGATTTTAGCTAAAAGGAAGTCCAACTAATAGGGCTACATTGGAGATGAACGAAATGATCAAGGTCTTGAACATGGAAGATAAATTGAACGCAACAGTGAAAACGCTCTCCGGCGGTCAGAAAAGAAAGCTCAGCGTCGGAATTGCCCTCATCTCCGGTTCCAAGGTACACAATCCCAAAGTGTAGCCTACACAAAAACCGTCTCAATACACTTCGCTACACTAGAAAGTCAATTGTCAAACTGTAACGCGTCCAAAATCGGTTGGCCCATAAGTTGATCTGAACCCTTGATTGAGTTCTGATTACGTCTCATATACTGTTGAAGCTAATACTGGTTGCGTGTCGGTTCTAGACTCAGTTACTAGACATATAAGATTGAACGCATTACACGTGTTTGCACCGCCATCAGTTATCTTATTCTGTTCGACCAACTACACAAAACTGTTCATCTGTCCATGACATCAAAAACTGTCGGTCTTAATTTTCCGCGGCAGATTCATCAATATTGCATCAGCTATCTAGAATCTTCTGCCTGTATAGGCTACATTATTTACAGCAATATCTCTCTCGATACAATCGTCAAGCGCCTTAGTATGTATATAAGAGCCATCTTGCTTTTGTTGTCTGACAGCTGTAATACATTCAGGACACCATTCATTCATTCATTCTGAAAATTTAATATAGCGCCCCATCAAGTTACCTACTCAGAAGCGCTCCCAGCCTAACTACGGCAAAATAAACTGGACTTGAGTAACTTAAAAAACACAAGCCTTAGTATTTTGCTTGTTAATTGTAGATTATTATAAAGCAATTAAAAACCTCTTAAACGAACTGATGTTACTAAAGCGACCCTGTTAGCGGACCACTAAGTTCCTTTGGACTTACCCCTTGAAGCCATGGATTTTCGTGTCTAAATTTTTGCTGGTTTTATCATGGTGTTCCATAGCGTGTATTTTGATCTGATTTGATTTAATTGAATTTCTCACTCAGCTGATGGCGCATATCGTGTTAACATTCCCCCTATATTTTAACCTCCAATATTTCTCTTTAACGTCTTGTCCATTTAAAATTGAACAAATAAAACTTAACAAGCACACAATGCAAGACATCCTTTTTTTATTCTTTTTCATTGCAATGTGTAGTCGCACGTCACGCATTCTCTCTAGTCTATATTGTCATGAGCATGATTATCTGTGTCAGAATATTTGTACAGTTCGTGATTCTGGATGAGCCGACGTCTGGCATGGACCCAGAGGCACGCAGACAGACATGGGACATTCTACAGAGCCAGAGAAAGGACCGGACTATGATTCTATCGACGCACTACATGGACGAAGCCGACATACTGGGCGACCGAATAGCCATCATGTCCAACGGAGAGATAGAATGCTACGGAACGCCAATGTTCCTCAAAAACAAATACGGTAAGAGATTCTCACCTGCCCTTGGTCATCTGTCGATTGATGCTATGTATCTTCGTCGTCATTGTTGTAAATCGAGTGCTCGACATCCACCACGACCACCCTCAGTCCCTCATCATCACCCACTACCATTATCATCATCATCATCATCATCATCATCATCATCATCATCATCATCATCATCATCATCATCATCATCACCACCACCACAACCACCACCACCACCACATGATCATCAACAGCACCACACAGTTGTATTACTCTGCGCATGATTCTGTAGCGTGTCATTTTGATCAATTAGTTAGTCAAATGCCGGGTGTGCTTGTAAAATTTTCGTTCTTTCAGGACTTCTAATATCATCTCTTATGAGTTATTGGAGTTATTTCTTTTTCATCGTTTTTCTGTTTGTTTTGGATGGTTGAGTATCGAGGTCTTGTGCGCACGGGTTTCAAGTTACTAACTGTAAAGTATATAAACTCCACTCACGTGAGAACTCATGCTGGAGGAAACCATATATGTGCCACTTATGTATAAAATAAATACATATATAAGTACATCTATAAGTAGGCTACGTACATCGTTATGTTCATCCTTTTTGCCATCACTATCCATAATATAGCAATATAGCAATGGACTTTAAATGACACAAAAAATAGGTGACGTATTACCTCATTTATTTTATCTATCCAGCGTAGTCCGGTCTGCCTCTGTTTCTTTTACGTCGAATTTTGCACGTGATGCGTTTTTTGGGATTCGGTCAACTGGCATTCTCGCTACGTGTCCAAACCAGAGGTGTAGCCACCGCCCTCCGTACCCTCCGACCGGAGGGGGCCCCTTCCTGGATGGGGCCCCTAAAAGTGGCAAAAAATAACCGTGAATGGCGTGAAGTCATTATGATACTGTTTTGATACATTACATAATGCTATTGGCTACGTCATCAGACTTCAGTTGTCGTAGGCCTATGTGTACATAATATGAACCCTGTATATTGTATATTAGGGGCCATCCACATATTACGTACGCAATTGGGGGGTCGGATTTAGGCGATTTTGCGTACGGGTGCGAACGGGGGGACAAAATGTGTACGTACGCAAAATAAATTTCTAAATATGACGTCCATATTAGCCTAGTTATAACTCTGTATTGTCCTATAGTCACCCGATGGCATTTTATTACATTATATAAAAGCCATGTGCAGTTATTCTGTGCTGTGAACGAGACACCTATAATTTGTCTATATTGGCCATCACTCATCCTTCAGTAATCTGGCCTAAAGTGCAGACAGTCGCTGCCTGGAGCTGTTGAGACACTTTCTGCAGCTGGTTTTCGGGGGGGTGCGCGTCAAGCTTACGTACGCAGAGGGGGTGGTGGAAGAAAGTACGCTTGAGAACAGGGGGTCCAATTTCCCCGGATTTTTGTGTACGTAATATATGGATGGCCCCTTAATTACCGCATTCCAGTTTCCGCATTGTAAGGGGCCCCGGACTTATGTTCGGAGGGGGCCACGTTCTTTGTTGCTACGGCTCTGGTCCAAACCATCGGAGTCTTCGTTGAACGACTTTATCCAGCTGCTTCTAGCAGATTTGTTTGGATACCTAATGAATGTCTTGTGTCACCGTCTCTTATTTTCTGCAGTCTTGACATTGCTGCGATCTTCTGCAGCCAACTCATTTCTGCTGTAAGCATTCTTCTCTCATCTTGTTTTCACATTGTCCAACATTCCGATCCGTATAGGAAAATCGGTGGTATCTTGGTTTTATTTGTTAGTTCTCTGATCCTCTGTATCCTGTTCATTATTCAAAATGCTTGTGAAGCACGTCAAATTCTCCTTTGTATAATTTTATCTTTTTCGTTGCTGCAATCTGCGTTTATTAGCCTCCTAAAGAGATGCATTTTCTACTTGCTCAATTATAGCACCTCGTTGGATTGTGATAGTTTTTGGGCGTCTCTTTGATCTTTTCAATCACCATTGTTTTTTTCCTACGTTGATCATTGGGCCGAATCTTCTACTGGTTTCGTCAATCAGTGTCGTAATATCCTGTAGTTCTGGTCCGCTTCTAGTGAGAACGTCAATGTCGTCGGCAAATCGAAGATTATTCACTAGATCTCAATTTAATTTGATTCATGCTTCGGTGTTCTTAAGGGTTCTATTACTGCTTCTAATACCAGGTTAAATAGGCATGGGGATAAGATACATCCTTGTCGTACTCCAGTTTTCTTGTGAAAGTATTCTGTGATCGTTTTATCTACGGCATTTTTACGGCAGGTTTCGGTATATGTCTTGTACAATTTAGTCAATTTCTCTGATATTATGCATTTTACATTGCACTACACATCTCATCATGCCATATACTATCGAATGTTTGTTTGAAGTCCATGAAGTTGATAAAGACTTTATGGTTGTGTTCTATGCTTTTTGACGAATCTCTCTCAATGTGATTATAGTTAATCAATTGTGCTTCTTCTCAGCGGCTAAAACTTGTCGAAAATATTGGGGTGGGGGTCACATGGGCGTCCACAGGAATTTTTTTTAAAGAAAATCGTGTCAACATTTTCGTTGGGAGGGAAACAAATTTGTAGGAAAGCAAATGACGTTTTTGCATAGACAAAAATTTGCATAGAAGAAAAATTGTTTAAATAAATAATGATCAAGAACTTTACCTAAACAATTTTTTATTCGTGTTGAGAATCGTGTTGGACTGTTGTAGTAATCATAATAAATCAAAATATTTTTTAATATTTGCAAAATCCATGGGGCAAATGCCCCCTTGCCCCTCCCGTCCGGACGGGATGAATTCCCCTCTTCTGCCATCCAGAGGCCCTGACCGCCAGCGGTTTCTACATTTTAGGGCCTGCGATGACTGTGTAAGTGTATGGTTTGCAACACATGCTAGGGACTGACATTGGACGAAAATGCTGCTAAATATGGATGCTGCGATTGCTGGCTCCCCTACCCTAAGCCCTCACCTGGGTCGCTCGACTGAAGCGTATGTAATGATAATTATGCTACAGAATAAAACAAAACTAATAAATTAATGCCTGAGCAGTGAAAACAAACAATTAAGTGTTAACATAATCCAATGTGGCCAGCAGTCGGATCACGGACCTGCCTGACACCATACACATGCATGCCAGTAAAGGCTGGAATGCATTACACAATTTCCAGAAGAGGACTATCGCCTTCGCCTAGAAAATTATGAAAATGGTTCAAACGTGGAGGCTCGCTACCAGTAACTTCAGCGCAAAGAACATAATGTTCGAAGGTTATTTAGATACCCACTACGCCGTGTATCCTGACATGCCTTCGGAAATGAAAGAAGTGAATAAAAGTTAGAAACTGAAACGCAGTGTGATGTAAATGTAAAAATATAAATTCAGCCTGCACAGCTGAGCGGAGAGAGCAACGACGCTGCGAACATGAAGTGGAACAGCAGAGTTCCCGCAATTATGGAGGGGCCAAGCCTTCAAAGCACATCCGGACCAAGGCAGAAATTCGGTAAGTGATGCGCTGTGGGTAGGGGAGCCTGTGGAGGGACGATTGTCGATTTTGCCCAGTCTTTTGATATTTCTTCTTGTTGTTGTTAAACCTTGTAAAAAGTGTTTGCATGGCTCTAAGAACTGTTTATCCTCTTCCTTGAAGTAGTTCCGTATGATTCCATCCATGCCTGGTTCTTTGTCCTGTTTTATTTTGTTGATAGTATTTCTTGTCTCTTCCTGTTAAAATTTAATTTTGGCATCTGTTCTTCAGTGTTGTTAATGGACAACTCTGTGAGAACCGTAAGGTCGATATGTGTGTCGACATTTAGTAGTTTTGGCAAGCGTTCTTTCCATTGTTTCTATGGCTTGCGTGGTTTACTAGTACTTCACCAATTACTTCTTTGATTTATGCAACTTTGAGCTCAAATTGTCCAAACAGTGGTTTAATCATATTATATACTTCTTGCATTGTATTTATTTTGAAAGCTTCCTGAATAATGTATTTTAAATGACACAAAGGATAAGGATATAATTAACATTGACAGGATATAATTAACATTGACAGTAATGATACATATGATGCCTTAAATAGCATAGTTACTTCAAATAAATGACACATATCATTAAAAGATTTAAAATGAATTGAAGACGATATAATTTTCAAGATTATCAGCATTGCTATTGTCAATTGATATATTTTAAGGCTAACTACTACTAATAATTATAATGCTGAACGATTTCTGAAGGAGTTGGATATCACCTGAGGGTAGTGAAGACGTCCACTTGTGATGTGGATCAACTACGTGATGTTGTAAAGTCTCAAATTCCCATGGCCCACATGGTGAGCGATGAGGCTGAGGAGGTTACGTTCGTTCTACCGAGTCAGCAAGCCTTAAAATTTGAAGGACTGTTCGAGACGTTAGAGACTGATCAAAACACCCTCGGCATCAACAGTTTCGGAGTTTCGGTCACAACAATGGAAGATGTCTTTCTCAGGTCAGTCTTTGGATGCTATAATTATATCTGTCCTCTTATGCAACATTAGTTTAACTTGCTTCATACGATTCATTAGTCGCTTTTTAATAGAAACTAAAAAGTCTATTACCAAAAAAGCTTAAACATAGCATGTTACAACAGCCTAAGCTATTGACTTCTTTAGCGGAGTTGTCATAAGTGATTATGACTTTAACGACTTTATATGACAAAGCATTATATAAACGACTTTAAATATCACATGACAAGACAAGGCTAATGACTTCTGTGGCTCCGATGACATAGAACCAGGGCTGTAATCGAGGGTATACGCGGGTATACAGCGTATACTCACCTCTAGCGAAATTTGAGAGCGTATACTCAGCGCTCTAGACGAGGGAATACGCGGGTATACAGCGTATACTTACCTCTGTAGAGACCTGAGTAATGAAATTTCGAGGGAAAAGAGAGGTTTTTGAGAGGTTTTTAGGGCGAATGACTAAAAAAAGTCAACTTTTTCAGAGACGAAATCGTAAAAAGTCAGGGAATTTGTGAAAAATCTGAAATTTTTTCTTAGACGAATTCCTAAAAAAAGGTCTTCAAATTTTTTTACGCCGCTGGTCACCGGTAGCGTATACTCACCTCAAATTTAACCACTACAGCCCTGCATAGAACCCACTACATCAGTTGATGGTCATTTCGAGTGAAGTCGCAATACAAAAAAATTATGATTCATTAGAGAAGCCAAGTGGAAAACCTACAGGTCAGAGAATCCAGAAGGCAAGCGACACTGGATATGCAAGTTCAAAGACATGAGATACACGTAGCACAGGAGAGTATCCATTTGAACCATATACGCGCATTACATAAGTTTGAGAAGTGACTGTTAGTCGACAATCAATCGACAGGCAATCGACAGACAGTCAAAAACAGTGACATAATAAATATGTCCTGGTTCAGTTGCTAATGCACTGAATGAATTGCGGACGGGAGCCAATTGATTCTTACTAATTAACAAAAGCCAAGAATCGATGCAGCAACAAAACGTATCCAGTGCACAGTTCGAATAAGAAATGTTTCATGAAGACGTTTATTTGTCACGGAAATAGAGAGTACAAAAAGAAAAAATTAAGCACAGACAACGACAAAACTGGCAATTATGACACGATCACTTCTGTGATGTAACATAGATTTACCAATATCTTAATCACGACAATATGCGAAAATTTCAATATTGTAGTTTTACTCTGCCACAAACACTAAATTCACTGTTATGACTTCCATACATCATTCGAAAACATTCGACTAAGAAGTTTAATTTGCGTAGATGAGGTAAGCCTATATAAATGAGGTCAATACGGCTAGAATAGTATTGAATGTCTTTAACAGAGACCGATTTAAGCATTATGGTAAATATTGTATGTATACATTATTCCAACACATATTCAACTGTTATCAAAGTTATCGGTTATCGCATTGTCAGTGGTAGAAGTTTCCGATGCTATTATGGCTATGAATCGTGTTGGTTATTTAAACAGAGTAAAGGATTCGTCAACACTGGATGGCGGGCCAAGGACGAGCATTTCAGCCGATGCAGACATACAAGGAAACACTTCAGGTTTAGTTCTTTCTTTGCATATTTCCTCAATGATGGCCAGTCAGACCCGACTAGCTGTATGTTAGCTAGTCAACTTCTGGAGAAACGTTTCCTATCGGATGGCTAGATTGCTATTTTCTTAGAGTCAGACCTCATAACTTTAACCTCCCTGATAAGGACTCACGAAACTTTATTTCTCGTATGTTATTCGCCAACTCATACTAAGCTATTACTTCCTCAGTTCTATTTTTCATGTACACCTACAGTGTTTTGCCTGTTGTTCTACGTAATAAACGAATATAGGGCCTAAACATAATGAATTTTTCCTTCATCCTCTTGTACCTTTGTGTTTGTTTGAACGTTTTTAGCTTTTTTAGTTCGTTTTCTAGTTGTTGTTTTTTTAAACCTGGCAAATTAGTTTGATATCGGAATGTACATCCGCTTGTCAAGCTGCTTCAGGTGCTCGTTTATATAGATATATCTATATAAACGAACAGGTTGGCTAGCAATATTTATTTTATTTTGACGGAGCCGCCGAGTCGACAAAGAGCCCGATATACTCGACTCGTCGCTTTACCGCTCTAGACGTTTCCTCCATGCAGAATATGACATGGGGAATTTGTGACTAAGAATTCCTTCCCTGAGTGTTCTGCTGAACTATTGTTTTTCACATGCTTAAGTCTCTGAAAAGACCATCCGAAAACCTAGAGAATACAAGGCTACTTCCAACGTACAGTTGCTTTTTCAGTGTAGTCGTGAACTGCTAATCCTGCTCCGGTCATCTTCATCTTCAAAAGAATTTCCTGCTGCCGCCCTCCGTGATATCGACTTCCTTCGACTAAAGCGTCGCTTCCGAGGCTGAAGAGGAGGGCGGCATCATCATGATAGGCGGAGGCAGCCCGTCGCCGCCTTACCAGACTCAATACCAGTGCTTATCGCAACCAGTCGCCGATGGCGATCTGCAATGTCCAGTGGTTGGCCAAGTCTTTTGAGGGCTACGTATTTCGCGGCCTAGTCTTGTCTAGTTCTCTTATCTTGCCGCTCCATTCAACGACCAAATCTGTAGCCTGGCTTATAAACGTCCACTTGATAAATCGCCTACAGAATTAATTAGCATATATTTAATTAATGCACAACGTTTAGTGACAACGCCGTCCAGCAGCAGCTATCCGTAGACCTTGAGGCCTTTGGTATTGATGTTGGCTCAGTATCTGAAACATGGCTCAAGAACAAACACTTGGACGACATTGTTAAAATTGATGGGTATAGTTTGTATCGTATGAACCGGTCCGCAGGTACAGGAGGGTGTTTGTGCATACGTGAAAGATACCCTTGATTCACCCCAATCTTCACCAGAAAGCATTCTAATGGTCTCAAGGAGGACCACGAAGTCTTGTGGTTGAAGATCAATAAAGACAATCAAGGGAATAGATTTACGCTCTCCTGGCGCTATCCTTTACATTGTGGGTGATTGCAAAAAGGTTGAAATAGCTAGCTTCACTTATGGTATGGGATTGGAGCAGATGGTGGCTGACATTGCCCGTAACAATTGTAGACTTTACCAGCACGCCAGATCTGATGGCGTGATGCGTTGTCACTTCTTGTATCAAGAGTAATCATAAAACTGTTGTCATTAATAGCAACCGAACAACCAGTACTTACACAGTGGCTCGGTCTCAGATATCTTGAGACGCGTAATACAGTATTACGACATTAGATCGCAACATCATAGATGTGCCGTTTCAACCCATAACTGGAACCACCTTTTGAACTACCGTAATGCAGAGCAAATCTATATCTACTTTTTCCGTGTTGTGCACTGGCACATTAACACTTAAGCTTACGTCCCTAGTTACCTGCGCGGGAGGTAACTCTCAAGTGCAACACCCCTTCATATGTTACTCCTCTTGTCAAAAATTTACTGAGAAAAAGGAACCGGATGCTGAGACAACGAAAGCTAAACCAGGCCGAAGCGCTTAGTACTAAAATAGGCTCACTCATTACATCCAAAATCTAAAGTGACTGCAGAGATATTAAAGTCTCCGAGTTGTGGATATTTTTACACCGGCAAAATCCGCCACTGCAACCATAACCCTAATCGAGCACGATTCTGCTAATTTTCACTTCGCTAAATTGTCGCTGATTCCAACCACTGCGGTACTAACATTTGTGATCAGCTATCTAAACTAACGCCAAACAGTCTTGGTAAGGTTCTGCAGGAATTTTAAATAGAAAAACGCTTGTCAACTAATTGAAATATCTTTAATTATATTAAGCAGTGCATGGGTGACTTAATAATCTGCTCCTGTTTCAGTTTATTTTCAAAATGTATCTCATCATTTTATGCATGTAGTGCATGTACGCTTGGCAGATGCACGTAAAGGACACTTACTTACTTACAGCTCATGCACTTGAAAAGTAAAACGATATATAGGTGAAAAAAGACTCAAATTGCTTATCCACCATAGGATACCTCTCTCGTGGCAGACTGATCTTCTGGCTGTTTCTCTGCTTACGGTTCGCTTTTGGTGAGCCATCGGTTCTTGCTTGGATATTAGACACCAGCCCTAAAAACGCGCACATTAATATTAATAGTATTATCTACTTACATATGTATATATACGCAAATACATGCATGCATGCATGCATAGATATATACATGTTCCTTCAACACTGATTTTGGAGAGTAGTTAACTAAACTAAAAATATAGTTCAACTTTTTCCAACTTTTTCCAACGTTTTACGACAAACATTTTCACAATAACAGAGGTTAAGTGAAATGTAATAATGCAGAGCGTCAATGACAATTTCACCTTCAAACTATGCAAAAGTGTACTGTTCTGGCATAAAGTTACAGGTGTTCTGTAAGTAGAGTATGAATTTGAAATCACAGGCTGTTATTTGCTAAAACCATGCATTGTTAAAATATTGCTTTGTTGACAGTGTTCAATTTTCATTGTGAAAAAATAGTTGCATATTGCTGATTTTTTTAATTAACCTTTTTTAGTTAGCAACTAATTTTTTTTAGTTAAACTATGGTTTTAACTAAACTTTTATTAGTTAAACTTCATCCTTAACTAAAATGTTTAGTTAAACTAAAAGTTAGCAATATTTTAGTTAACTATTGCCCATCACTGCGTACTTTAAAAATCATCTGTTTCAGCTTCAGGTTCCTCTTAGTTCTGATTTCTACCCGAATAATTGTAACTAAATTCCTAATCTTGGTTATAAGACAAACTTTAATCTATTATCTAAAGGAGTCTAGTATCGCTTACTCTAACTTAACTATAATTTGATAATGATAGGCGAGTGGTTGGTATGCACTGACGCTTTGGCTGTGATGAATTGCACATGCGCAAGACTGTATAACATTACACCACATAACACATGAATTTTGATGCGGTACAGTTAACATGTTCGCAATGTACTAAGAGACTTGATAATGAATTTTAGATGGAGATGTGGTATATCGGAAGGAAACGGGTTGGAAACGTGAGGATCTCCAGCTACATGCCATGTTTTACAAGCGACTAATTCATTCCATACGAAACTATGCACTTACATTGGGCCAGATTCTGATTCCAGTCCTTTTCACCATACTCGCCTGTTGCGTACTTTTGGATCCGCGAAGAGAAGATAATTTCCCACTTCTAATCCTTGACCTATCCCAATTCAAAAATTCAATCACTCCATACGACGTTCGACCTCAAACTGCGAAAGCAAAGAATCTGTCAAATTGCTATGCAATTAGTGTTTTAAAGGAGGGTGAAGCTGACCCGATCAACTCCAAACTAGGTTATTCCACAATGGATGCCTACCTGATAGAGATTGGCGAAGATCACAAAGACCAGTACAACTCGATCTACCAGATCGGAGCTACTATAGAAGAAGACTTTGGCGGAAAGTTAAACATTACCGGATTTTTCAATAACCAAGCCTACCACACGATCGCCATCTCGTTATCATACTTGGGAAACACTCTGATGCAATGCTTTGGCAGCAAAGAGCACCATATCATTACCACCAACCATCCATTTCCCAAGAACTCATCGACACCGGTTATGCAAACCGTCCTTAGTCGGAGAAATAACGGATTTGGTTTCTCCTTCTGTATGTCTTTCGGATTGTACTTCCTGTTCCCCACTTTCCTAATCTTTCTGATCAAAGAACGAAAGTCGGGGGCCAAGAACAGTCAACTCGTGAGCGGAGTCAGACTGCGTAATTTTTGGCTTTCAACATTTATTTGGGATTTTGTCAACTACCTCGTTCCGTGTATCTTGATCATCGTCGTTATCCTGAGTTTTCAAACCGAGGGTTTGTTTGAAAATGTTTGGTAGGTATACCGTATTTCTATGTCATCATCCAACTCTCGTTCATAGCGTTCATGATGCGGGTATAAAAGGAAAGAGAAGAAAACTAAATAAAGAAGGACGTGGAAGAGGAACAGAAAAAGAATAGAAAGAAGAGGAAGGAGGAATAGCAGGAGATGAGATAATGAGTTGAAGAGGAATACAGAGGAGGAGAAGAAGAAGAAAAAGTTTAAGAAGAATTATGAAAGTGAAACGACTCGTGAATGTTATGGGAGCGATTAAGAATGGAACAATAGGAAGGATGAGAAAATTTAAAACATTTAGAAAACATGCTGAAAGAGAAAGATGGATAATTATGGATGAAAGGGAGAAGATGTCTTCAATTACCTCTCTTTATGTCTCTCTCATTCTCTGTCTCTGTCTCTGTCTCCGTCTCTGTCTCTGTCTCTGTCTCTGTCTCCGTCTCTGTCTCTGTCTCTGTATCTCTCTCTCTCTCTCTCTCTCTCTCTCTCTCTCTCTCTCTCTCTCTCTCTCTCTCTCTCTCTCTCTCTCTCTCTCTCTCTCTCTCTCTCTCTCTCTCTCTCTCTCTCTCTTCCTCTCTCTCCCGGTAAGTATTTGACCCTCATACTTCTACCCTTATGGATCAGACAGTGAAAGGTTTTCGTGAAATCGGTGAATACTGACAATGTTTGTTTTATGCAGGTGTGTATTTTTTTCAGGATAATCTTTATAGGTTTAATGCTATACGGTTTTTCCATGTTGCCCTTTACCTACGTGATGTCGAACGTTTTCGAAGAAGTGTCAGCCGGATTCGTTTGGCTTTTCGTCATCTGCATAGCATCAGGTAAGGATTACAGTAGGATATATACATCGTTGTTTCCCCCACTATTTCTGAAATTAAGTCATTGCAAATCCATTGTGCTTTGCCAAGCGTTCCGAGACGAACTGCAGCGATTTCGCTGATTTTAGAAATCGCTTAAATGTAGCTTTGATATCATTCACCTTAAATGAAATATTCTTCAATGGATAAGCAATAGCATTGGACGTATTTCGAAAATATTTATGTCGTGAACAATTCGCAGTAATTCAAAATCAAATGATTCGCTAAGAATTACAGTAGGTTGAGCTGTAGCCGGGTCCATAATAAACTTAAGCAGTATATCACATTTGTTCTAATCTGACCGAAACATTGTTATTTCAACGACGGTTATGCAGCCGAGAAGAGTTTTAGATCGCCAACGTTGTTTCATAGATCACAAAATCTGTGTAGAGGCTACAGTCTGCTTCTGGTCATTTGAAGGAACATTTACGACGATGAGTATTATGCAAATGCAAATGTTTTCGTCCGGAAGTAATCCGCTACCCATTGATACGATGTACTACCTCCTTTTTCCTACTTTCTGCTTCAACGCGGTTCTTCAGAACATCTACAAGAACTACAACAAACATAAGGATTGCATACAATTGGGCCAAGAAGTTAATCTTGCCGATTACTGCGCATCTTTCAAAGGGGATCCTTGTTGTCCAGGTATAATATATATGTTTATTTGTTTTTTGATAGAGAATAAACTAGTTGTCCCACCGCAACCAGGTACATGTAATTCATTCATTCATTCGGAGATTTATATAGCGCCCCTTCAAGGGAACTGCTCAGAGGCGCTCAATAGGGACAATGTCTGAGCTATAACATGTCAATGGACTTTGGCATATAGCCTAGATCTCTATATATAAAGTGTCTATCGTCTTTGTCAGGAAGCTCGAAATGGTTGAAAGTTATAACGTCTCTTAGCGGCGGTTGGAACAGGCATAGCAAAACATGGAATTCGTATATATGTGTGTATATTTTCATCGCTCAGCCAGCTTATAGTTTGATGAAAATAGAGCTCATAATTCTTTTTCGTAGTCCACTCTAAATGAAACGATCACATTATACAGATATAGTGGCAGGCTACCAGAAAAGTCCCGTAGGACTCATCTCGCCGGTCAAATAATACAAATCAAATCATATGCCCGTTATAGCACAAAAACACCCCACATATACATACATCACAATAATAGCAATCGTAGCACTAACAATCATCATTGCTAACAAACCAACAAGTTTCATGACCTTTATACTAACTGTAACCTGTATCATGATCTTTATTCTAACTGTAACCTGTAGGGGCCTATCCAGGCACTGTCTACACACTCAGGGAATCAATCAAATACAATTTCAACATGCTTTTAAATCTTCGATGTGAAGTTATATTTCTAATTTTACTTGGAAGTTCATGCCACCATTTAACCCCGCAGTAACGAATAAATTAATTAATAACCTATTTGTAACACTTCTTCTTCTGTCGACAAAGTCCTATTAATCTCACTCATAATAGGCCTAATTACGCCTATTTAATTGTTTACTGTTTTACCTAACTTTACATATAGGTAGCTATATGTACGGTATTACGTAGCCTAGGCCCTATATCAAACAAACACATTCAGAAACGTTTTCAGTATTTTTCTCTTTAACTCATAGAAATCTTTATATTATAATACACAGTTCAAGTACAGTCAGTAAAACTTTTTCTACAGAACTTAAAACATTAACTGTCAACGATATCCTTCCCGCGCTGAGGCACGTGTTCTTGCTATGCCTGACCGACATCTAATTATCTATGCACAGCAAGAGCCAGCAGCGAGACAGTTGTGCCTCGTATATATACGTACGCGATACTAATGCAGAGCGAACTAAATACATCTACATAAATAAATACACATATACTATATCTCACACTGAAATAGAGCTTGTTCTCAAAACTCAGTTGACACTATTTAAAGGTCTTTCCAAAGCGATCTCCTTTAGTGTGACATTTCTTTCTCTAAATTAGAATGATTGTTAGTGTTCTGTTTTTGTAGACTAAAACTGTTTGCGTTCTTGTTTCCATGTACAAACAACCGTTGCACTGTCATATAAGAACTATTCTCGCATTTTAAGGCAACTGCGACGATAACTGTGAAATGGTTGACAACTACCTGTCGTGGACGTCGCCTGGAGTTGGGCGAATATTTGTCGACATGGTCCAACAAGGCATCGTCTTCTTCCTCATTCTCTACATCATCGAAACCAACATCGTTAGACGTCTACTCAAGATGATAAACCCGAACCAAGTGAGTCAAGCCACAGTCACCGAGATGGATTCTGATGAAGTTGGAAGGATCAGGGAAGACTCAGATGTAGCAAATGAGCGACAGCGCATCAGGTCGAATCCGGTACAGGAACTTATCAAGACGAACCCAGTCATCATCCAGGATCTGACGAAGCTCTATGGAAACTTTGTTGCTGTTAACCACTTGAGTATCGGAGTCTCTCAGAAGGAATGCTTCGGTCTCCTGGGCGTCAACGGAGCCGGAAAGACGACCACCTTCAAGATGCTGACCGGAGAAATCCGGCCATCCTTTGGAAGCGCCTATATTGCCGGGATAAGCATCGAAGACGACCTTGCACAGGTGCGTCAGAAGATCGGTTACTGTGCTCAGTTTGACTCCATCATCGACCAGCTGACTGTTCAAGAGACGCTGTGGATGTACGCATGCGCACACGGAATTCCGGCTCAGGTCCGACAAGAGGTCATCAACCGACTCATTGCACGTCTGACGCTCAAACCGTACACAAACAAACGAGCGGGAAAACTCAGGTGAATTCCAATTTTAAAACCTGCGCCCATACCAAGGGTGATTTGTGTTCAAATTTTAATTTGTGACAAGAAGTGAAGAAATTTAGACATAATTAGTCTTTTGCTGTGCATTTATGCACCTCATAATAGTTGAAGGCACAGTTCTCGATATATACGCTATCGATCTTAAGCCTTGCCTTGCCTTGCCTCACCATGTGATACCTTACCTTTATTTTCTCGTTGAAATCTTTTTACCGCACCTTTCCCTTAGTTACCTTATCTTTTGTTTTAATAATGTAAAATAGTTTAACATGCCTAAATGACTTGTCCTGTATTGTATTACGTTGTTGGTAGCGGTGGAAACAAGCGTAAGTTATGCGTGGCCGTTGCGTTGATGGGAAATCCGACGGTCGTCTTCCTCGATGAACCGACAACGGGCGTCGATCCAGAAGCCAGAAGACACGTCTGGAATACTCTGGCCGCCGCACGAAACTCTGGCACCACCATCATACTCACGTCGCACAGGTACATCCTCTTCCTCTAGTTCTGCTTATGCTCAATGCCCAGATATCGATATATCATGGACATCTCTTGATTTCTATTAATCGTTGTCTCCAATTTTCTAAGGCGCCACTGTAAAGCTGAGCGCAAAGCACCAGCTAATTCACGAGCGCTGTTAGTTCACTAATTAATCAAACCATCGGGCGACCTAATTCCGCTAGTCACTTCGTAAAAATAATAATGGTCCCAGAATTGAGCCTTGTGGTACTCCACAATTAATACTTTTTGCTGATGGATAAATGACACTGAAAATAAACAGGTTGTGAATGTTGTTAAGACACTCGGAAACCATACCTTACCTATACTTCTGATAGTATAATGCTCAAGCTTTTCTTTTAAAATTGTGTGTCGAAGGCTTTGATAGATCAACAAAATTCCTAGAGAAAATTCTCGATTATCTATGGATTCTAAGATTTTATATAGTGTATTTTCAAAAGTGCCAGAAATGTAGAATGTTGCTTTTGGAAACCCTATCAGACCCATCATCTCTCAATGCACTAGTTTGACTAATAAACTACATATATATATACAGCAGATACTAAAAATAGGAGAATCCCAAATACCCAACCTTATAAAAGATACCACTGATTTCTTGAATAAACTTAAAAAATATGAAAACCAAATTAATAATGATACGTTTCTTGTCACTTTAGATGTTGAATCTCTTTATACGAACATTCCTATTGATCTCGGGATCAACTATATTATTGAACATTATCAAAACACTTTGAAATACTGGAAAGATTTTGAAATTGATGTTAAACCTATCCCCCCTTTCTTACTTAAAAATATACTCGATTTTACCCTTAAAAATTGCTATTTCTCTTTTAACGGTAATATCTACAAACAGATACAGGGGCTAACTATGGGAGGAGCTAGCTCTGTCCAAGAAGCGAATATAGTCATGCATAAATACTTCCAAAATTTTAACTTCAGTTACCCACACCTTACATGGAACCATGATAGGTTTATAGACGATCTATTTGGTATTTGGAATGAGTCCTCTGATAAATTGAATAACTTCTTTACTACCCTTAACAATTTCCATTCTAACTTTAAATTTACTATTAATAAATCTAAACAAGAAATCCCTTTCCTAGACGTTAAAGTTATTAAACTTAATAATTGCTTAAAAACAACTATCTTTATTAAACCAACTGACAGAAAATTATATTTAAACTATCAAAGTAATCATCCTCCCCATGTTAAACAATCAATCCCATTTAGTCAATTTTTAAGACTTAAACGAATAGTCTCAGACCCGCTCGATTTAGATTACCAACTTTTAAATATGTATAATGCCTTTAAACTCAGAGAATATCCAGAATTAATACTAAAAAAAGCTATTGATAAACTTAAACTTATAGATAGAACTACATTATTGTGCTATAAAACCAAAAATAATACCATCGATAGACCCATCCTAATCCTTATTTATGAAAATAAATTTGATAAAAAAGCTATACTTAAAAGAACACTTCATAAACTCTGGCAGGAACTTCTAGCTGAAAACCCAGAATTACATACCTGTTTCAATTCTATACCAATGATTGCTTATAAGAATGGAAAAAATATTAAGAACACTTTAGTTAGTTCTAAATACCCTGCCCCTTGGTTAAACAATACAACTAACCTACATAGCATTAAAAACATAGATGAATTAAACTTGGAAAATCTTCTGGGATTACTACTAGAACAATAAAGGTTTTGTCAAGAGTCCTCCACTTGGATAAACTTTATTATTTATTTATTACCCTGTCATCCCTGTAATTTTGGTCCAAATTGACTTATGACTTTCTATTTTATTTTTTGACTTCTATCCATGTCTTATAAAATGTAAAATATCATTATAATATTATAATAAATGCTCAGGAACATACTACCCTTAAACTAACTAATACTATATTATACTATACAACTTATGCTAGTTCACTATTTCATTTCGCCAAAACTAAATATATTATTAAGCTTTATTCAAATTATTACTATATATTTCATGAACTTTTTAACGATATTGTCACCTTCTTTATCTATTGGATGATATCATTTACAAAGGACATTGATTAAATTACTCCCTACTTTAAATAGGAACCATATGTCTGTATATTACCATTACGACATCTACTGAACTTATACTAATTAAATCTAGTCAATGTTTTTCACCACACAGGCACGCCATCTAACGAATCTGTAGCAAGGTTTTTTATCACCGATACTAGGAAGGTTATGTTCATTCTAATAGCCACTCCGGTGGATATTATAGTCAAAAAAATAATCCATGAATCTGTTATACACAATTTTTCAAAACATTTAGAGAAATATGGTAATATAGAGATGGGAGAGTAGTTATTTATTTTATTTCTTTCACCTCATTTATAAAAGAAGCAGTACTAGCAATTTTTATTTCTGCTGGAATGATGCCAGTAGAAAAAGGACTATTTTTGATTTGAGCATTTGTTCAGCAATAATCTGAAATGTGGTGTTTTTGCTACACTTGGGCTTATATCGTCTATCCCACAACTGTGAGTTGTTCTTAGTTGTTTGCAATATCAGTTACTTCCTGCTTGGTTATGGGTAAGTGTCCAAAAGAAGAACTGTGCGAGTCATTTAGGAACGTTTTAAATGATGTTGGGTTTTCTTTTATGTTAGATGCTAGCCTGGGACAAAGTAATCGTTGAATTTATTAGGAATTTCTAGTCTATCAGAGATGTCTACTCCATTTATATTGAAGGTGTCATGGGTAGGAGAACTATCGCTATTACTTATGATTTTCCAAGTTTTAAGGTCATTTTCGCATTTATGGAATCTATTTGCATAAGGAAATTCTCACCATGTTTTCTAATTCGCTTAATCTTATTTCGATATAATACGAAACTGGCTTTGTTACAATTAGAGGAATTTTTGAAATATTTTGAGTAAAGTCTTGACTTGTTTGCAAGATTTAAGTAATGCAACTGGTCATCCACCGTGTCTTTACATCAAGATAACTCCTTCTTATATTTGTTGTAACTGGGGAACTCTGATCATACATATATTTATACGTACCCATGAAGCAAGTGTAAGCAGTACACGGTTTACCCATAACACATAATCTATCAACATCTGATCAACCTGTGCCACAGAAGAACCAAACTGAGTAATAGTTTTTTTCCATTAAATAACCTATTGGCAGAGGTGGCTGGCTAAGACCACTTCACAGAAATATCTACAAAAAACATAACAGGCAGGTGATCAGAAATATCGTTTAGCAAAATATACGATTCTTGTTTATCCGTAAGAAAGTTGATGAATATGTTATCAATAAGGGTGGCAATAACAGAAGTAATTCTAGCTGGATTCAATATGGATGGCAAGAGCTGATGGGACGTCATGATATTAAAGAAACCATGTGTAGGTCGATGTTCGGCCAGTTTGAGTAAATTTATATTAAAATTCCCAGCAAGAATACTCTTATGGTTAGTGCGAGTCGACTTGGTTCTATAGCTATGTTGAACTGGTCGACTGGAATAACTAAGATTACGATGGAGGATACCAATTACAATATCCGTATTCTTAGTTTGATGAATCTTAATGAGCATGCAATCATAACTGTCAATGGCATTAGACCACTCTGAATCAATAACTTCAAAGGAGACATCGTACTTAATGAAGAACCCACTCCACCGCCCTTGTCATAATCTCTACACTTGTGCACAAAGTTATAGCCAGGGACCGATACTGCCATTGACAAGCTGGCATCCAGCCAGGATTCAGTGACAGCCAAACAGTAGCATAGTGAATGAAAGCATCATTTGAATCTCGGCTAGTTTATGGAATAAACTTCTACAGTTTAGATGAATAACAGAGATGTTACAATTTAGCTACTGTTTCACTGGCTTGTGCAAAAGTCTGGCATCACCTGAAAATTTCGCGTTTCTCAACTTTCCGACCATATACGTAAACTCACATAAATTCACATAAACTGACATAAACTGACAAAAGCTACCATAAACCGACATAGTCTATGTCACATAAACTCACTCACATAGGCTAACATAAACTCACATAAACTCACATAGACACACATAAACTCACATAAGCTGACATAAACTGACAAAAGCTGACATAAACACACATATACTCACATAAACTCACATAAACACACATAAACTCACATAAGCTGACATAAACTGACAAAAACTGACATAAACTGACATAAACTGACAAACTTTTTAATTGAAAAGTTTAATTCAGTTTATGTCAGTTTATGTCAGTTTATGTGCGTTTGTGTGAGCTTGTGCCAGTTTATGTGAGCTTATGTGAGTTTACGTCAGTTTATGTCAGTCTATGTCAGTTTCTGTCAGTTTATGTCAGTTTACGTCAGTTTAGGTCAGTTTATGTCAGCTTATGTCAATTTGTCAGTTTATGTCGGTTTATGTCAGTTATTGTCAGTCAATATCAGTTTATTTTATGTGAGTTTATGTGAATTTATGTGAGTTTATGTGAGTTTATGTGGGTTTATGTCAGCTTTTGTTAGTTTATGTGAGTTTATGTATTAGGTCGGAAAGTAACAGAAATGTGAAATTGTCAGGTGGTGCCAGATTTTTGCACACCACTGTACCCGCGAAAAGGTTAATATCAGCACCTATGTCTTAGTCTAAAGGTAGTGTATGCACACATCTTCATAATATGCAACTGGTTCAAACACAAGATCACTACACCCTCTCAAATCTGACAAACATTCTTAGACTGAATTTAGAAATGATAAGCTTCCGTTGTGAACGCTAGCTCATCAGCTTTTAATCAATCTTACAGTTTAGACTGTATATTATAGCTTTGAAAGTCAGTAATACTACGTTCAACTTCAACTGAGAAATGTTCCTAGACTGGGACAACCTCTCCATCCGTTCGTGGTAGGTTTGAGAGAAGCATAAATGTTGTGGGTTAAATAGCTGCCTCAATGCGATGACAACTTTATAAATGGTAATCATTGAATTTAGAGGACTTCAAACACAAGATCACTACACCCTCTGAAATCTAACATTCATTCTGAGACTGAATTTAGAAATGATAAGCTTCCGTTCTTGTATTCAATTTATCAATTTTCCTTTATTTGGCTAATACAGGCTTCTCGATTCCCCTCGAATTTTAGTATTTTACCCCAAAGTACCTTTAAGCCCTCAAGACTGACAACAGAATTATCGATCATCATTAATATCAGTATTTCAGTTAAGTATTGTTGTTATCATTATTTATCATATTTATTTTCACATTTATTAAGCGCCACTATGCAATAACTGAAGGCCTTCTGTAGCGCGTGGGTGTCGTTGTTATTGTGGAATAAAACGCGGCGTACATTTTTTTAGAGATTTCTTTTATTTATAAAACCTATGCAGGGTATTTACAGCAACCATAAAAAGACATAACCTAAAGAAAGTATTTTGCCAAAGACAAAGCGTGGTCAATCCGAATACGAGGTGCACTTAATCTTCTGCTCTCCATTGGTCTCCAATGTTGTCCGCTTGACTGGCCATCCCTGTCATACACTCACTTTCGCTCTCTCTCACTCACACATGTATACTCTCGCACACATTCACACTCACACGCAAACTCATAATCAGTGTACATTCACACTCACACACACGCTCTCACTCTCCCTCTCTCACTTCTTCCCTGTTAGCTTCTTTCATTCCCCCTTTCTTCTTTCTCCTCCACCGGTCACTCGTCCATCCACCCTCCAATCAATGGAACATTGTCCGTCCTTTAGGTTAATCTGTGCAATATATGACCGAAGTGATCGTCTAATTGGCTATATCCTTGCACTGTTTTTGCAGTCCAGTCTAAAATACCAATTTGATGTAAATTAGAGTCAAAATAAATGTTCAAACAAGCAGACTACGTAATCAAATAATATACTCTTAAATAGATTTAATACACTGATATAAATTCCCATCATCGTCGATTGCCCAAATCTCACTACAGCTATAAGATAATATAGCTAAGTCCGGATTCTAGGTAGTCCATGGTAGCAAGTACGTTCTGACAGCACCAAGGCGCTGTTGCGAGAGGAGAGCCGGCTGAAGCCCACCAGAGGTTCAGCGGCCGAAAACAGACGACTTTCCCAGTAATAGTTGATAAATTTATTCATGAAGTACGACAATAACAACAAAGAAGAACCTCCAACAAATAACTTTCTACTCTTACTACTGCTTCTACTCCTCCCATGTTAAGATCAGACTTCTGTTAAAGGAAGGAGTCAGTATGCTACGTTACTCGCTTAATCACATAGCTACGTCTGTTCAACCCTCCCTCTGTCTCTTTCCATGTCCTCCTTTTCTGTCTATGTGTCTCTGTCCACGTGGCAATCTCGTCAGTCTGTCTGTGTTCGACGGCCTGGTATTTAAGCCTGGCGCTCTGCATAAGGGGATCTAGCTGTCTCTGTGTCTGTCTTTGTCTCTGTCTCTGTCTGTCTGTCTGTCTGTCTCTGTCTCTGTCTCTGTCTCTGTCTCTGTCTCTGTCTCTGTCTCTGTCTCTGTCTCTGTCTCTGTCTCTGTCTCTGTCTCTGTCTCTGTCTCTGTCTCTCTGTCTCTGTCTCTGTCTCTGTCTCTGTCTCTGTCTCTGTCTCTGTCTCTGTCTCTGTCTCTGTCTCTGTCTCTGTCTCTGTCTCTCTCTCTCTCTCTCTCTCTCTCTCTCTCTCTCTCTCTCTCTCTCTCTCTCTCTCTCTCTCTCTCTCTCTCTCTCTCTCTCTCTCTCTCTCTCTCTCTCTCTCTCTCTCTCTCTCTCTCTCTCTCTCTCTCTCTCTCTCTCTCTCAGTCTGCGTCTGAGTGCATTCATTATATGTCAACTGCAACACAAACATACTGTAACAAACATAATTATCTGGCTACTTGTAAAGCGCCTTTACTACAAATGCGAATCTCATAAGAGTTTTAGCTTAGCTAACAACTATGTACTTACATGCAGTATTATTAAAAAGATGTGGTTCGACACAAACATGTCGTTGCAGTGACATCATTGTCTCTTGTTTTGCTAGTATGGAAGAAAGCGAAGCTATTTGTACTCGGATGGGAATCCTCGTCAATGGTCGCTTCCTTTGCCTTGGGAGTCTCCAGCACCTCAAGGATAAGTTCAGCGATGGATACACGCTCATCATCAAGCTCCAGCGCTCAGTCGACACTGAAACACCCGAAGAACTACAGAAGCAGGTTGAGAATCTGAAGGCTTTCATTAAGCAAAAGTTTCCAAACAGCGTCCTCAAGGACCACCACGAGAACCTTCTTAACTACCAGATCAAGGCGCGGGGTTTTAAGTGGTCTCAAATTTTCGGGATCATGGAGAGGGCGAAGGCGACATACCAGATCGAGGACTACTCGGTGGGACAGACGACTCTGGAGCAGCTATTCATTGGATTTGCCCGTCTACAGCGGGGGCCGCGAGAAATTTCCACGGAGAGATGCTTTGGACTTTGCTAAGAATTAGACATCTGGACAATTTCTATAATTCTGTTGATCTGATTTTAACATTATGAAACTACATAAACATAATAAGATAAAACAACTCTACCGTTTGTAATCCATAATTGAATCCTTGCAATATTTTTTCATTAAATTACTTTGTGGATGTCTCTGACGCGTTGTTAATACACATCGTGGCGACGCAAAGTAGGCCCTACTTCCCTAACTTAATTAAAATCGATTCAATTCATAAGATTTATTGATCACCAAATGAAAGTTCATATTACCGTATGTTGCAGTAGCCTAGTTCATGGGTGTCAAAGGGTAAACCCAAAAGAAACACTCATAATTTTGTTCCGCTGGCAGGGTCGCTCCTTTCTCATTTCTATTTCCATATACAGTGACACTGACCATCAAAGCATGAATCGAAACCAGTCAAGAAGTGTGCCAGATGCAGAAATATGCAAGTTGATGATTGTGTAGTAGTGCATACAGATTTATGAATTAGGGGCCATCCATTTATTACGTACGCATGGAGGGGAGGGGGTAGCCGAAATGCATGTGCTTACGTACGCTTGCGAACGTGGGGGGTCTACTGATAATGTACGTACGCAAATTGATTGGCCTTCAAGTGAGCTAGAGTTCAGTCTTTCCAGCTCTCTGGTACTACCAGAGGAAGTAGGACTGCGGGAGAGGTGTCACTTGTATGCCACCTTGCCTCTGAACGCTATTATTAAACCATCACACAACTCAACTGTGAGTCCATGGATTACTCATCCTTCAATCTGGCCTAAGGTGCAGACAGTCGCTGCCTGGACGTGTGTAACTGACTCATTCTGCAGCTGGTCTTGGGGGAGGGGATGCGTCAACTGCACGTACGCAGGTGGGGGGGGGGTGGAAAAAAATACGCGTGCGAACAGGGATTGGAGGGGTCCAATTTTCCCGGATTTTTGCGTACGTAATATATGGATGTCCCCTTATCCATATATTAACCATTCATCATATGTAGCATACACAGTGATTCCATCAAGTACTGTCTTAATTGTGTTTTAACATAGTGGACAGAAGTCCCCGGCGCCACCGCCATCCGCCGTTAAGCCATCAAGTCGCAACCAGTTTCTAAGCTATCAACTGTTAGCGATTTCGATCACTTAATATTTGCTTGTTGTTGAAATCGCGGCTTCCTAGTTTGGATTTAATGAAGGTATCAGCTGCAGGTTAGGAGCAACAATTGCCTATAAGGTACGAGTCACAGTGCAACAGACTAACAGCTCACCAGTTTTTCAGTTACTAAGCTACCTTACTACCTAACTACTTACTACTTTACTGGCTATACCTACCATCACCACTCAGATATCTGTCGCTTTACCTGGGTTCCACGGCAAATGGTTCAAGACAAGTGGTTCACCGACAAATAGTTCACGACAAATGGTTCACTACCTTTCACGATCTTCCAGCTTCTAGTTTGAACTATATTTTCATCAATCACCCACCTTCTAGTTTGAATTTTACTATGACATGTTTTCATCGCTCAAGCAGTGTAAATAATATAAAATAATTTCCGCCAAAACCTGGGTTTAAGAAAGTATATCTCAAACTAGAAGCTGGGAGAGCGATGAAAATGGAGCTCAAACCAGAAGTTGGATGGCTGATGAAACTATAGCTCAAATTAGTAGCTGGATGACGATGAAATAGAACTCATACTAGCAGTTAGACGACCGTTGAAAATTATAGCTCAGAAAAGAAGCCGGATGAGCGACGAAAATAGTGCTCAAACTATACGCTGGATTATCGACGAATAGGCCTATACAGGCCCGTAAAAGTGATGGATAACACACTGGCGTGAAGTGCAGAAGGTTCCAAGATCGATTCCGTAGCCCCGCTTGAGGCTTACTCAGCCTTCTACTCGCTAGATGGCGGCGGTAGTTAAGTGAGTGTTGGACCGTGATTGGCGTCCTGCCTGTAAAACTGTTATCATGTGCTTCTACTGTATATATGTATGTAAGGCGCCCTGCGTGGCTGCCGTTTCTACTATATGTATGTTCACTGTACAGCGCAGTGCGGTTAGCAGGCGCTTAATAGTAGAAAAGAGTATTATTATTAACTGAAACTAGAAGCTGGATTTTCAGTGAAAGCATAGCTCAATTTAGAACAGTGCTGTCCAACCTTTTTGACACCACGGGCCACCGAAACAATTATTCTTGACGCCGAGGGCCGCACCAGTAAACTCAAAAGCAATGACTAAAATTTATTGAAAATTACTAACTTATTATGGCAATAATTATGTAATAATCAGTTAATAATAGCATACATGTAGGCCTATGGTATGCATTATAGTAGTTCAGCGCATAAAAGTATAGCAATAAACGTTCAAGCACGTTTTTAGTGAGATATTTGGCTTCGCACTGTGCTTGCAATTTCTTATTTTCGGTTGGTATTGAGCTTTGGCGGGCCATTTAAAATCAGCCCGCGGGCCGCGGGTTGGACAGCACTGATTTAGAAGGTGGAAGATCGTGAACCATTTGTCCGTGAACCGTCCGTGAACCATATGTCGGTGAACCATTTGTCTGTGAACCATTTGTCTTTGAACCATTTTTCTGTGAACCATTTGTCTGTGAACCATATGTCGTGACACCCGTTACCTGAAGTCACCACGCCCTTCTTTTCATCGACATTGGGGTCTCTTCGTATAGGCAGAAGTCTTGTTTAAAATACGTTGGTTTCAATGACTTCTGACTGCGGTATAACTGCAGATGAAGCCAGAAAAATTAACATGTCTGTAAAATTAGGGAAAACTGGGGTCCATTTGCTTTCCCGAGAGAAATCTAGCGTTTGATCCCATTTGGCGAACTCTGCTGCCGGTGAGACATACAACAGGCCTAAGTAGTTTCTAAATTAGCAGTTTTAATGTAAGGTGTTATAGTAGTTATATTTCGGAACAGCCCGGCGCTATAGAAGTTAGCTTCTGACCACTTCTGGTGCTACAGAAGTTTTTTGTAACAGCCTGGTGCAGCAGTGCTATAAAAGATAACTTCTGGAACAGCCTGGCACTATATAAGTTAGGATTAAAACCGAGCGTTGGCCTGATGGCAGATGCCACGCCATAGGGGCCTACCGGTTATTTGGATCTTCTCGACGAGCCTCCGTTTGAAAGTTTTCATCCGAGGTGGTTGGGGCGTTGAATCTGCCGCTGTTCCGAGTGCTCCAATAGCACACGACAAGTGGGCTATAATTTTACTAGTACAATCCAGTGGTTTGGGCAGGCGTATAATTTGTATTTTGCATCTCTAAATCATTGTTACTCTATTTTTTCAAATTTTATTATGTTCATAATTATTACTTCTGTGTTCTCTATTATTTCGCAACTTGTTCACCAATGTACGGCTCGCATTTGATTTTTCATTTATAGAATACTAATAATTAAACGAATATTGACTGATTGATTGAAGCCGTATATCTATTACTGTTCAGCTGCTCGAGCACGTCATTGAATCGGCCGACTTCATAATTACGAACAGCGCTGAATAAAACAATGACGTCATAAACAATATACACAGGCTAATATCAGGTCTAAGTTCGATTATACTGCTCAAAATAAATTTGAGCTAAATTGAAAGAATTCAATCAGCTCTGCTACTGATATATCGGCGTTGACAATGCTGACTAATTAACATTGCCTTTCATTAGGATTTGTTATAGAAATAGGCTTCAAGCAGTCGTGACATAATTTCAACGTTTTCTTGCGAAGTTACACGACAATCTATTATGCAAGCAGGCGCTTACACTCTGGAATCTGGATTATCTACAACTGTTACTTCACCGTAATGGCCCAACCGAGTGAATCTACACAGACACATGGAGGACACTCGTATGCTTTTTTCACGTTAATTTAATTATGTGACTGATTCTGAGTGACTACAATATTCTTAAGGTTTTACTCTTAGTGTGCCTCCGCTCGCTCACGTACCCTATTAATTGGCAATCAACTCTCCTTTTACTTGGGATTAAATCTTCGGCACAAAAAGTAGCGCTTCAGCTGTCTTATCTAGATTCTTGCATTTCACAGCCCAGCGATTAATCCACTGCATTATACATAACTTGCACCAATACATGATCGACACAGAGAGAGAGAGAGAGAGAGAGAGAGAGAGAGAGAGAGAGAGAGAGAGAGAGAGAGAGAGAGAGAGAGAGAGAGAGAGAGAGAGAGAGAGAGAGAGAGAGAGAGAGAGAGAGAGAGAGAGAGAGAGAGAGAGAGAGAGAGAGAGAGAGAGAGAGAGAGAGAGAGAGAGAGAGAGAGAGAGAGAGAGGCTTTTGTGCCCGCTTCGAAGAACAAAGCCGATCCGGAAGGTGTGCCCAATTTTCATTCAGTTTACAAAACGTGTCGTCTGGTTCGATCAATTTGCATATAGCACAGATCTTTAGCCTCATTCAACTGTCAACGCCAGTGGCTTCCAACCTTTTTCAGAGCAAGGCACCCGTACTGAAAGTCATTGAGTCAACGGTATCTGGCTTTCATTTCACGTGTGTTTCTTCCAGTTAATACTTTGTATTAAAGACGATTATTCAACCGCAATGTTACAACTATTTCGACACTACTTTAAGTTTGAAAATAGCTATAGGTCTATGTCAGTAGTGACAATCATGGCTTTCCAAGTCTTTTTGTCAGAAAATCGGCGCTAATATAATAATTATCCAGACAAGGCAAGCCTAGAGCAGGCTTGTAGAACCCCTAGATGCCGCTTCCTCCGGGTTGAGAAACACTGAAAGACGCTGAACCACGTCAGTGTGAGGCGGAATGCGAACTCGCTTTACTTACGAATAGCTTTCTCGTCAAATCTTAAGTTTTATCAGGTATCTGAGATGTCCACTGAATACAAAGGGCATTCAGCATTAGATAGCACTACATAGAGTTGTATTGCGGCATATACCTAAGTCATGAGTTATACTCTCAATGCATTATATACAAGTGAAAATTCGTTGTTAAACCATAAAAAAGCCGAAATAGCGTGTATTCAACCATGTTCAACAGCGTCTGAAATACCGTTTTAGCGAGGTACTGTGTTTGCAGCATTGCGCTAGAAAGTTGACCTAGTTCTGCAATCGCCTGGGTTCGCTTCGCTCGGCTAGGCTAGGCGCTGTGCTGATGTCAGCTCTTCAGCCTGAGCGCGGCCATTTTAGACGTTAGGCGGAGCTACCTGCGGGGCTTAACATTATCGCCAAACTGTAAAATTTTCGATAATTTGTGGCGTATATTTGAATAAAATTCAGTAGTTTATAATCGTGAAGTGGGCCGCTCAGCAATTCGACACATTTGAGTGGAGAATTGATAACTTTCGATCGAAATTTTCCGATTGCGTCGGACAGTGGAAACTCGAACTGATTGTTGGACTCAGCCGATTGGATAGCGTGCTGTAGTTCGAGCGTTCTGGAAGGACAGGCAAAAGTTTCGATTTTCTTTTAAGTAGAAACTAAATTGAAATTTTTGTGATTTGGTCGCCAAGTTAATTATTGATAACAGAGGAGATAGGAAGATTAGTGCAAGCACTCTGCTCGCTGTGCACAAGATTTTAATGCTGCCTATGGTATCACCTTACACCGGCGGTGCTCGTGGGTAATCAGAGACCCTATGCTTGCTGCATGAGCAGCGCTTTGGAAGTAGAGATTTTTCCTCTCTAGGTTGATGCTAACTCAGTGACTGTTGATTCGGAACGATTAAGTGAAACAATTCTTGTAGGAAGAATGTTTTTTGAATTTAAGTTGAAGTTGTGCATAGCAAATAATCATAACTTGCAGTGACCGATGGTAATTATAGTGCTACATTAGTGTGCCATGAGAAACTCTCATTGACTGGCTGATAACACCGCAGCCGAAGCCGCCAGAGAAAGAGATGGATGGACATGGTTCAGCAGGATCTCAGGCTTCTCGGCCTGAAAAAAGACACCGGGTATCAACCGGGATGGAGACAGAGGATCCGAGTGGCTGACCGCGCCCCAGCGAGGGACTAATCCGAGCCTGAAGGCAAAGAAGAAGCAGAAGGATGACGGATGAAGGCAGAAGAAGAACAAGAAGAAGAAGAAGAAGAAGAACAAGAAGAAGAACAAGAACAAGAAGAACAAGAAGAAGAACAAGAAGAACAAGAACAAGAACAACAAGAAGAAGAACAAGAAGAAGAACAAGAAGAAGAACAAGAAGAACAAGAACAAGAACAAGAACAAGATGAAGACGAAGACGAAGACGATGACGATGATGATGATGATGATGATGATGATGATGATGATGATGATGATGATGATGATGATGATGATGATGAGGAAGATGATGAAGATGATGATGATGATGATGATGATGATGATGATGAAGAAGATGAAGATGAAGATTGTCAACCCAATCCTTCCGTTGACAATCCTTCTGATTAAATCCTTGTTCTCTTCGTACTTAACGCCTATTTAACGTTCACCTTTTGAACACTAATTCTACGTATAAGTATAACCTGAATTAATCAGCAACACAGTTTAATATCTTTTAGTTTAATAAGAAACAAACAGACAGAACTCAATTCGATTACAACTCAACTAGTCAGCCACACTACTACAGCGAACACACTCGAATTCAAACTTCTCTAGTCAGCATAATTCTTCGCGCCTCTTGACACACCTGTCTTCTGTGCGCCTAAGCGAAATCTAATAATATACATATAGGCCTAGCGCGCCCCTGCCGAGATCGGCCGGCCACGCGTGTCACTAAGTACAACTAAACGTTATACATCTATCATATATACATATACACGAGAAACTAAAGTAAGCGCACTATATATATACGCTAATATCTCGCACTGCAAGACTGTACACAAAACTCAGTTCACATTACCTCCTTCCTTTTTCTGGAATTGAGCAAATTAAATTTCAAAATTTGCGAAATTACCAAAATACATGAAACATATATATATCTAATTAATTAATAAACAGTCTTACGATTACTTATAACCTTGACAAACAATCAGCAATAACATTCAATCTGCCCTTCTTGTACTTCACCTCAACATCAAAAGTTTGTAAGGCTAACGCCCAACGCACAAGTTTAGCAGACTTAGACATTGACTCAGTCAAATATGTAAGAGGATTGTGATCAGTAAAAATGAAAATTTTTGATCCAATTATAATTTCTTTTAACTTGTTTAGAGCCCAAACAATAGCATAGGCTTCCTTTTCCACAGTAGCCCATCTCTTCTGGGTATCAGTTAATTTCTGACTGATAAATGACACAGGGCGTTCTATTCCCTTGTCGTCCATCTGTGTTAAAACAGCACCGACTGCAAAGTCACTACTATCGCAGTACAAATTGAATGGTTTTCCCACTTCAAAAACATATAACACTACTTTGGATCGCACAGCCTCTTTAAGTAAATCAAATGCTTGCTGATGTTCAACAGTCCAATCAATCTTATCAGAAACACGTTTACTAGTTAAATCAGATAAAGGTTTCGCAATCTGTGCAAAGTCCTTAATAAACTGTCTGTAATAATTAAAAAACCCAAGCAGTTGCTTAACTTGCTTCTTAGTTTCTGGGATCTTCAAATTAGTCAAACTTTCAATTCTGTCTGGATTCATCTTTATCTTCCCAGACCCAACCACATGACCGATAAACCTTACTTCAGACTTACCAAATATGCATTTTTTCAAATTTAAGGTAACGTTATGCAATCTCATTTGCATCAAAAATGCATCTAACTGCTGTAAATGAATTTTCCAATTGTCAGAATGCACAGCAATGTCATCAACATACGGTTCTGCAAAGTCACTTATAGGCTGTAAAACTAAATTTATCGCCTTAACAAAAGTTCGGCCTGAATTTATCATTCCAAAAGGAACACGAGTAAATTCATACAGTCCATTATGTGTTACAAAAGCTGTCTTCCATTGATCAGATTGTTTTACAGGACAAGTCCAATAAGCACTTCGACAGTCCAAGATAGAAATCACATTAGACTTTCCAACTTTGTTCAAAACGTCTCTGACAATCGGCATCGGATATTTACAATCCACTGTGAATGAGTTAATGTATCTGTAGTCACAGGCAATTCTTAAAGATCCGTCTTTCTTTTTAACAATAACCAAAGGGCTTGCCATTCTGCTCGATGATGGTTTAATAATGTTTGTTTTTAACATTTCTTTGATCTGACGTTCCACTTCTGCTCGATAAATCAAAGGAATTCGATATGCTGCAAATTCCTTTTCATGAAATCCTGGTTTTAGTTCAATTTCGTGTTCAACCAATGTACATAATCCGGGTTTTTCTGAAAATCTGTCACAGTATTTGTTCAAAACGTTCAACAACTGTTCTTGCTGAGTTACTGTCAAATGGCTAATTTGTTCAGGATCGAGGTTAAGTGAATTCTTGTCATCTTGAACCTCATTCCTCATTGGTAATTCAACCACTGAACCAAAATCTTCATCTTCTTCAACGATTAGACCACAACTTAATGCTCGAGTAACATATTTTCTGATCTTGTTGGCGTGAATTATTTTTCGACCATTTTCACCCATATCGACTAAATAAGAGTACTTTGATCTTCGATGTATGATCGTACATGGACCATGCCATCGAGAAATAAGTTTGTTTGTTGACGTTGGATATAAAACAATGACTTTCTCACCAGCTTCAAATTCTTTGTGCTTTGCTCTCTTGTTATACTGATTCGTGTATTGTAATTGCTTTTCTCGAGAGTAGGATTCTGCAAACAATAATGCTTTCTCCATATTTTCTTTGAGTTCTTTCAAATACTTTTCTGGTTTAACTCCAACATGAGGTGGTAAGTTTATTTCTCTAGTCCAACTCTCTATTAATATTGCAATGGTCCTCTCGGAATTTTCCCATAGACAAGCATATATGGTGATACTCCAGTAGTTGCATTCGGCACTTCTCGTAATGCCCACACTGTGAAAGGAATTATCTTATGCCATTTCCTCGGGTTGTCTATTATCACATGATGGATCATCTTTTTAAATGTCTGATTCCATCTTTCTACTAATCCAGCAGCCTCTGGGTGTCCTGGTGTGTCGAATCTTGGACTACAGCCCATTAAATTGAGAAATTCTCTTGTCAAACTGGCTGTGAAGTTCGTTCCTTGGTCACTTGTAATCACGGACGGCACACCAACGTTCATGAACAGTTCCATCAACGCTTCACACACAGCCTTCGCTGTCAGCGATTTCAATAAAAAGATTGTAGGCCATCTGGTGCACGAGTCCACAATGCATAAACAATACTTGTGACCTGCAGCAGATACTGGATCGATCGGGCCAACGAGGTCCATCGTCATTCTCTTGAAGGCGACCTCTTCTCTTGAGACTGGAGTGATGGGCACTCTATCCATCACCAAACTCCTTGCCTTTAGTTGACACTTCTCGCAAGACTTACAAAATTTCACAATGTCCCTTCTCATCTTTGGCCATACAAAAGACAACTTTATTCGTTCTCTTGTTTTCTCTTCTCCTAGGTGTCCTCCAAATACCGATTCATGCGCCAATTCCATCACTTTAATTCGTCTCTCTTTTGGTAACACTAGTTGATATATCGTCTGGTCTAATATCTGATATTTCTTATGCAATAAACCGTTGATCACACAGAATTCAGATTCTTTCTCTTGTGCTAACTTCCACCACGGCTTCAACGATTCATCCTTTCTCTGTGCTCTTCGAACTTCTTCGAATCGGCAATCTGCACCTTTTGTTCTTCATCCATCTCTTCATCTCTATACAAGTCTCCTATCCCCACATCACATTCATTGTCTTCTTCAGTTTCATTTAATGTGCCATTCTCGCATGCAGCCATCTCTTGCTCATTCATCTCTGATGTTATACCATCTCGCGATAAGCTTCGTTGCTCATTACTTTCGTTTTCCTCATCACTTGAACTTTCAGTTTCACTCTTCTCATCAACATCTACCATTTCCTGTTTCCGACTCTGCGCTCTCGTCATTACATTTGCTTGTACACTCACATCTCCTTGTATCGTTTTGACCTTCATCTGTGGTACGGCTTTTAATTCGGCAATTATCTCTGGATGCAACAAGAATCTTTCTGTACTGCCCATCTTTGCAATACTAGCACACATCAAGGTGACATAAGGTGTAAGTGAACACTGGATTTTACGCGGAAATCCCTCTTCTTCCACGTCACTACCACACAGTCTAACATCCACTTTCACTAACTTCGCGGGAATGGCATCTCCTGCCACACATTGCAAATTCACTTTTCCAATTTGTTCCACCTTCATGCCTTCCAGTAATTCTTCACTAATCACCGGAATCTCCGCACCCGAGTCGCTCAGTGCTTTGACTTTCACTGGCTCTTTACCGTTTACTGCACGAATTTCAACCTCGACATATTGCAAGAACGATTTCTTCAATATTCGACTGTCATCTTTTCCTGCGACTTCTCTCTGAATTTCAGCATCCAATAGAATTTCTTTTTGAATACCACATTTCATTACTGACTTTACTTCAGTTTCTTGGTTTTCTTGACCCGTGGTTTGATTACCTGTATCACTAACCACTTGAATCAAATTCACCCTTGTGTGTTCTTGATTTCTGCTAGAACTAGCTGCTGCCACTGGAACTGGACAAAATTTAACCAAATGTTTGTCTGAACCACAGTTGTGACAACGCTTCACCACCATACCTCGTTGTTCATTGCCTTCATATCTCTTATACTGCGTAAACGATGTGTTGCCTTCCCTCTTGGCAAACGGCGCTGACGATTTGTTAAATCCCTGACGACCAAACGTCACTTCTCTGGTCTCATTGGGTACAGGGACACTAGCCTTGACTTCTTTACCTTTAAACTGATTCCCTGTTCCTGGATTACTTTTCCACTTTCCACTCTGGCTTTGGTTTACGGTACGTTGAGAAGGATAACTGTTTATATTTGGGATCGCAAACCCAATTCGATTGTTTACATGAATGTCTGCTAAGTCTGCCACTGCACTAGCTTGAAGACAGTCAGTTCCTTCCTTCGACAATACAAACTGTAGTGGACCTGGCGGTAAACATTCTTTTAGCTTATCCGCTACCAGCAAATCAAAGAGCGTATCATACTCTCTTTTCACGTTTCGACTTCTCACGTAATAGTTTAGCAAGTTCTTCAGTCTTGCCGTAAACATCGTATAAGTCTCTTCTGTCGTCTTCTTAGCATCCACAAATCTGGCTCTGTATTCTCTCGAGGTCAATTTAAATTCTTTTAATAAGTGCTGCTTGACTCTATCATAATTGTCTAGATCATCGTATGACAATCTATTCAGAACGGTTCGAGCTTTCGGCGTCATCAATGGTAGTAATAATTTCACCCAAAACGGCTTCTCCACAGCAAAGCTACGAAATGCGTTCTCGACTGTTTCAAAATATAATGGCACCTCCATCATATCAGTTGGCATTTGAGGCAATACATGCTTCATTGCATCACCTATTTTCTTAATTTTTGACACCAAAGTTTCACTTTCTTGCTGCTTCCTTCTTTCTGCTTCCCGTTCTTCTCTCATTTGCGTTTCTTTCAATGTCAATTTTGATTTCTCCAGTTTCAGACGTTCCTGTCTTTCTGCCTCTGCCTTTTCCAAACTTTCTTTCTGAAATTTGAGTTCTTCTTGTCTTATTTGTTCTGCACGTTCCAACTCTAACGTTCGCGCTTTTTCTTTTTCTTCTTCACGCATTCTCTTTGCTTCAATCTGTTGCTGACGAACCTCTTCATCACTTTTTCTAGCTCTTTCAAATTCAATCATCTGCTCTAGTCTTCTTCTTTCAGCATCTTCCCTATCTCTTTTCAACTGTTCTAACTGAATCTCAAACTGATTCTTTTGCAATTCAAGTTCTGCCTTACGCACTTGTTCTGCTTTATCTTCTCTCTCTCTTTGCAGACGCAATTCCTCTTGCCTTGCAAGTTCCGCTTTCTCTTCTTTCTCTCTCTGCAAGCGCAATTCTTCTTGCCTTGCAAGTTCCGCTTTCTCTTCTTTCTCTCTCTGCAGACGTTCTGCTTTCTCTTCTTTCTCTCTCTGAAGACGTAATTCTTCCTGTCTTAGCTCTTTCTCTTCTTGTCTTCGTCTATCCTCTTTTTCTTTCTCTTCTTGTCTCCGTTTATCTTCTCTTTCTTTCTCTTCTTGTCTACGTTTCTCCTCTCTATCTTTCTCTTCTTGTCTACGTTTCTCCTCTCTATCTTTCTCTTCCTGCCTAGTCATCATCATCCACTGCATCAACATCTCCATAGACATAGGCGCAGGAGGTTTTCCAATAGCCTTTTCTACGGCACCGCCAACTGCACCTTCTTCTTCGACTTCTTCTTTAACCCACACATCGGCGAGTTCCTGCATCATGTCACCACGTGACATACCTTCTAATTGTTCTTCTTTAAAATCGGCTTTCAACAAACGCTGTTTTAGCCTTTCCGTAGACATCTTCTTAATATCTGCTTGTCTTTCAGCACTTAGTTTCTCCATCTTACTTGTTTACTTCGGTGATTTCTCTTTTCAAAGAAGTCACGGTTTTTCTTGGTGTGTGAATCGATAAACAAACGGGATTTCTTTTATATTTGTTCGTGGAAAACAACGAAATTTTTATACCGTTTCTCGTGTTCCACCGTCGTAGATATCGTAGACACGTCACACAGCAACAACGCGTAGATTCTTCTAACACCGTCGTAGATTCTTCTAACACCGTTGTAAATTCTTTTATCACCGTCGTAGATTCTTCTATCCGTCGAAGGAGGTGATAACGTGAATTTTAATCCACTGTGAGTTTATATCCACCGTGAGTATTTATTCCACCGTGAGTATTTATCCACCGTGAGTATTTATCCACCGTGAGTATTTATCCACACCGACGCTGTTCCACCGTGAGTTTTTATCCACCGTGAGTATTTATCCACACCGACGCTGCCACCAATAATGTCAACCCAATCCTTCCGTTGACAATCCTTCTGATTAAATCCTTGTTCTCTTCGTACTTAACGCCTATTTAACGTTCACCTTTTGAACACTAATTCTACGTATAAGTATAACCTGAATTAATCAGCAACACAGTTTAATATCTTTTAGTTTAATAAGAAACAAACAGACAGAACTCAATTCGATTACAACTCAACTAGTCAGCCACACTACTACAGCGAACACACTCGAATTCAAACTTCTCTAGTCAGCATAATTCTTCGCGCCTCTTGACACACCTGTCTTCTGTGCGCCTAAGCGAAATCTAATAATATACATATAGGCCTAGCGCGCCCCTGCCGAGATCGGCCGGCCACGCGTGTCACTAAGTACAACTAAACGTTATACATCTATCATATATACATATACACGAGAAACTAAAGTAAGCGCACTATATATATACGCTAATATCTCGCACTGCAAGACTGTACACAAAACTCAGTTCACAAAGATGAAGATGAAGATGATGATGATGATGATGATGATGATGATGATGATGATGATGATGATGATGATGATGATGATGATGATGATGATGATAACGACAATCTTAATATGACTCCGTGACGCGGCCATACCGCTACAAGGACGCCTCACAACTCCTAGCGGGCAGGAAAAGCCTTGACGAACAGGTGAATTTTAAGCCTAGATTTAACAGAGTTCACTGAGTCGGCCAGTCTAATGGTGAGTGGAAGACTGTTCCAGTATCTGGGACCGGCGGCCAAGAAGGCGCGATCACCAAAACGCGTCCTCATCCTACTTACGCTGAGATCGATCTTTTAAAGTGATCTAAGTTGCAGTCCGGATGCAGAGGAATGAGTCTAGGTCCAGAAGCCAAGCAGGTACTCGGCGCTGCCCCGTGGAGTGACGTAAATATAAGCAGGCAGATCTTGAACTCAACAGGGAACGGGACGGGCAGCCCGTGCAGAACATCGCGCATGAGCGGCGTGACGTGCTCGTATTTCCTCCTGTGACAGATGAGCCTGGCCACAGCATTGAGACCCGACTTGAGTCCGTCCAGGAGACACCCGGGTATGCCAGCCAGCAAGCTGTTGCAGCGGTTCACGAGAGATGACGAAGTCAGCTAAGGCTGCTCTGGCAGCCTCGAAAGGCAGGGACTTGATACAGCTCCTGATGAGACGGAGCTGGCAAAAGCAACAGCCGACCGTCCAAGCGACGTGGTGCCTCAGGTACAAGTAAGACTCCAGCACGACGCAGAAATCGCGCACGGAGTTTAAAGGCGCGATCGAAGCCCCACAGACGCTCAGCGAACCGGTGTCAATGTAGACTTTGAAGTGAATTCGCTCTGGGATTTTTAGCTGGTTGCACAGTTTTTTGCACACCACATGAAGTCCGTCTTCTCGGGATTAAGCCGCAGTCTGTTTGATCGCATCCATTCGCGATCCGCTCAATACCAAGCTCCATGCGCTGCCGCTGGTGTACAACCGTTGATGGATGTTCGGACGTGTAAAGCTGCGTGTAATCGGCGTAGAAGTGGGATGACAGGCCAAGGGTGGAGGACAGATTGCAATGATGGTGGCGGAAGGGAGAATCTGAGGAATTCAGGGGGGAGAGCATTCCAGAGGCGTTGTGCTGTGATGGATATAGCTCGGTTGGAGAACTTGAGATGAGTAGTGACTGGAGGTCGAGAAAGATTGAGATAGTAGGATGATCGGGTGGAGCGGGTTTCCTGGATTGTGAAGAGATCACGGAGGTATTCGGGCTGGGAATAGGCCTATTGTAGGGAGTTGTAGGTTAGTGATAGGACTTTGAAGTGAAATCGCTCTGGAATTTTTAGCCAATGGAGTGATTTGAGAATGGGAGTGATATGATGATGTTTGGGCGTTCTAGTCACAGCTCTGGCTAGTGAGTTTTGCATAAGTTGCAGACGCTTGATTTGGGTGGAATCAAGGTTGAGGAAGAGAGAAGATGGAAAATTCTACATGTACATAAAAAATTGCTTTATAATCACTCTTAGAGTAGGCAAAAACAAATTTCAGACACATTTAATAACACATTTTCAGATTTTTAAAACCGTCTCAGCACTGTCTTAGGACGGGCAATCATCTAGTTAAGAAATAAGTAAGTAACTATTACTAAGTAATTTAAAATGCTTAACACTGAAAAAATAATTCAGTAAAATTTATCTTTGGAAAAATTTGAGCTCCTTGGTGCAATCCTAAAATTAAACCAATTTCAGTCATATTTCACACTTATGGTCTATGGACTAAAAGGAACTTGAAAAGTAAAGAGCCTCTCTTAATTGATTACTTTTATTTTCGCGTACAGAACTTGAATCACCCTAATTAACGGTATGGCTTCGGATTGGTTTAGTGTGGAAAGTCTCGTGTGACAGGACATGTTCATACCGATGATGTACCAGATCATGGAGCATACTGTTGCCGATGGGACACGCAGGCACATGCCAATGATTGGAGGTTTTATGACCTTGAATTTGACGATAATGTTTTCCGTGGAGACGGTAACGCTGTGGAGAGGACATATCACTGGTGATGACGATGATAAAAATATTCATAATGATGACGAATAGCTTCCTTTATGTTTGTGTTCCCATTTGAAATATTTGTTAACCGAAGTACCTCACTTTTAATTACCATTGTTGGGGGACGCGGTTGTGTAGTGGTATGTTCGGTGCCTTGTAACCGGAGGGTTGCAGGTTCGAATCCGCCTCGAGCCGCTGCGAAACGACCCAGCGCCATCGATGTTCTGTCGTATGGTCGTGTGCAAATCTGAACTTTGTAAGGATGGCAATATCAAAATACAGTTGTATGGCATTGTATTGCAAGTCAATGTAAATATCGTGATGATGCCTTACAGCGGTGTGGTTGACGTGGGCATCTGAATCAGATGATGTGATGCAATGATTTATGTTTGCTTCGTCGAGTGGCAAGTGCTAAGTAATGATGGTGAATGGTGTTACAGGAACTGGAGACAGTTCTGGTGTCTGCTCTGGAAGAACTGGTTGCTCCAGAAGAAGAAGGTCGCCGTGACTGTCTTTATCGTTCTACTTCCGATCTTCTTCACTCTAGTGCTCGCAGTTATACGATCTGGAACCAAATCCACCTTCATATCAAACGCAACAACTTATGACAGCTTCCTCGTTACTCCAAACTTAACCGACAACCGGAGATTTCCACCCGAAAATTTAATCCTCGCTTACGCTCCCAACACTGCCCTCGTTACAAGGATTGTGAATAGAGCAGTGACCATCTTAAGCGTCAAGACTCCAAACGGTATGTCACATTCTTAGATCATGTGTTCATGTTATACATAATAACAGCCTGGTTCTTGCGGATTGCTTTGACTAAGCACTACCAGCGAATAAACCAATGTCCTCATTTTGAGTAGCGAGAATTGTGAACATAACGGCGACCCTCATGGGCGTTAAGATTCCAAGAGGTACGTCGTTTTCATATCATCATCATCATCATCATCATCATCATCATCATCATCATCATCATCATCATCATCATCATCATCATCATCATCATCATCATCATCATCATCATCATCATCATCATCATCATCATCATCATCAGTTCCTGACGCCAGCCATTTGGCGGCGATGGCTACGAATCAATGATCTCCATTGTCCTCGGTCATTTTTCAAGTCTATTGCCCCCCTTAATGTTAGTCCAAGTGATGTTATGTCCTCAGTGATATTATCTATCCAGCGTAGCCTTGGTCTGCCTTTGTGTTTTTTCCCTTCGAATCTTGCATGTAGTGCACTGTGTGGGAATCTGTCAACTGGCATTCTTTCTACATGTCCAAACCATCGGAGTCTTCGTTGAATGACTTTGTCTAGCAGAGTTGTTTTGATGCCAAATGATTGTCTTATGTCATCGTTTCTTATTTTCTGCAGTCTTGAAATCCCTGCGATCTTCCGCAGCCAGTTCATTTCTGTTGTAAGAATTCTTCTTTCATCTTGTTTTCGCATTGTCCAACATTCCGATCCATATAGGAAAATGGGTTGTATCATTGTCTCGTATATTTTTGTCTTGGTCTTCTTTGTTAATTCTTTGCTCCTCCAAATCCTGTTCATTATTCCAAATGCTTGTGAAGCGCGTCCAATTCTTCTTTGTAGGCCTATATCTTTTTCATTGCTGCCATCAGCGTTTATTAGCCCTCCGAGATAGACGAATTGTTCTACTTGCTCAATAGCCTCTCCTTATATACCTTACCGTTTGTTCAACTTACACATAATAACGTTGTCAATTGGAAAAAGGACGGGGCTATTTACAACCATATGGGTGACCGTAGAAATCTTGGTTCCACTGAAGTAGTTGTTCCTTTTGCATGCACTTCGACGATGCTGCATCTTTTTCTTCAACTTTTCTTTTCCGCTGGGGTTGGATTGGGAGCGCCTCTGAGTAGGTATCTGGTAGAGGCCCTATATAAATGCTCTTAGTGAATGATCGAATGAATAATAGCATGGCTCATGCAGATTGATTTGACTATGCGCTACCTGCTAATGAGCCAGTGTTCATCTTTAGTGTGTCGTTATATATTCGGAATTAACACTCATTGCACAAGATTTGATGTAGATAAAATGACACTGTGTATAGCACAATACAGTAGAGTGAAGTGTGGTTTAGAATGCTATATCGAATGATTTTGTATGGTATAGCATCGAATGACAGTGTATTTTACGATATCTATTACATTGTGTGGTATGGTATCGAATGACATTGTATGGCATGGTATTGAATGACAGTGTATGGTATTGTATGGTATCGAATGACGGTGTATAGTATGGTATGTTATCGAATGCCAGTGTATGGTATGGTATCGAATGACTGTGTATGGTATCGCATGTCATGCTATGGTAAGATAAAGTTTTTCATGACAGAATATGCATGTTTCGGTATTGGAAAGTGCATGATCTGACATTTTCTCTACTGAATAATAGATTTCTGACTGTGAGCCTAAGGCATGCACCTCGACGATGCTGCCTTGTTTTTCTTCAACTTTTCTTTTCCGCCAAGTGTTTATACCTTGATTGATGTTAATACTCGTTTGCTTATTAGATGCATCAGTGTCTTCTGTCATCAGCCATTAGCCTATAATAAATAAGCCTGTAGCATCCGTGTGGCACTTTTCAAGATTGCCTTTCTTATCTCTGTCAGCATGCCAACTTCAAATATGGGTCACGTCCCAGTGCCCATGTGGGTCCCATCTAATGTGCGTGGAAATTCTGGCAGGAATGTTCTAACAGAAAGGTAACATTCACTTCGTCTTCCTTTGTCATAGATCTGGGTTTTGCAACTGAAGCTGCGCTAGAAAAATATGTGATGACGCACGAAGACATTTTTGGTGCAATCGTCTTCGTCTTTTCGGACGATCTTCCGAATGAGCTCAAATACAAAATCCGTCTGCGATCAGACAAAACGTCGTCAGATAAAATTCCCTTCATGTCGTCAGATCAAAGAGAAACGATCAAGTGGAAAAGAAACTACTTTGACCTAAATGAGTATGGACCGAGGGATGATAAAGTGAATGGTAATTTCATTTCTAGTTGATAATTAATTATTTATCTATGTTTGTTCAGCTTATCATGATAACTGAAGAAAACCAACTAAATTTAAGAGGAGAATTCAGCATATCCGTCCTGAAAATAAATAGGCAGTTAATGAAATATAGGCTAAGCCCTCAATTATACGAATACTAAAATCTCCACATAGGGCGCATACATAATGATATTAGTAGTAATAATAATTATCATAATAATAAGAGGAACACCAATAATAATAATAAAACAAGTGTCTCCCCAGTAGTAGTGGTAGTTACAGAAGTAGTTAAAAATAGCGGTAGTAGAGGTAGTAGTGGTGGTAATAGTAGTAGTAACAACAGCAATAGTAGTCGCAGTGATAAAATGCCAACCTGCATAGATGAAGGCAATTGAAGAGATCGCACATACATTGTAGTGTATAAAGAAGAGGGTTTTCTGGCGATTCAGAAGGCCGTTGATCTGAGTCTAATTGCCGAAGTGAACAAGAGTTTCGACCCAAAGACGATACCAACGATTCAGCTGAAGCAATATCCATTGCCTCCATACTACCAGGATCAAATGGTTGCTAATGCTGGAAGTGCCTTTCCTTTTTTCATTCTCTCTTGCTTCATCAGTTTGAAATAGCGGTGGTCGTGGTGGTAATAGTGGTAGCATAGTAGCAACAACAGTAGCATTAACAGCGAAAAATCCCAACCTGCATAGAAGATGGCAACTGAAGAGGTGACACATACGTTGTAGTATATCAACGCTCGGGTTTTCTGGCGATTCAGAGGGCCATTGACCTGAGTCTAATTGCCGAAGTGAACTCGAGTTTCGACCCAACGACGGCACCAACGATTCAGCTGAAGCGATATCCGTTTCCTCCACACTACGAAGATGACATGAGCATTATCTTTCGAATTCTCCTTCCTGTCTTCATTCTGCTAAGCTTCATCATTATCGCACCGACGATCTGCCAGGAGGTTGTGCTCGAGAAAGAAAACAAGTTCAAGGTATAAACACTTGGGTACATTGTCAACTATTGTTGCATTTGCGTTACGAATCGAGCCACGTGTTTATATGCCACACATAATCAAACAATATAATTACGTTGTTACGTCTGTCTGTCTGTAACTGTCACGTGATTTGGTGTATGGCCCCTCCATATCCCTGGCAAACCCAGGCCTGCAAGGCCCGGCCAGGCGAAGCCTGGCCTACACAACTGATCGCGCTCTCTCTCTCGCTCTCTCTCTCTCTCTCTCTCTGGCTGGCTGGCTGCTGGCTTGAATTGGTGTATCCCTGGCCTGCAGTTACCTACACGGTTGACCTCTTTCTCTCTCTGTCTCTCTATCTATCTATATAGCTATCTATCTATCTGTCTCTCTGGCTGGTCGCCGGGTTCCATATCCCTGGCAAAGCCAGGCCTAGCTTTAGGGGCCTGCAAGGCCCGGCCAGGCGAAGCCTGAGCTACACAACTGATCGCTCTCTCTCTCTCTCTCTCTCTCTCTCTCTCTCTCTCTCTCTCTCTCTCTCTCTCTCTCTCTCTCTCTCTCTCTCTCTCTCTCTCTCTCTCTCTCTCTCTCTCTCTCTCTCTCTCTCTCTCTCTCTCTCTCTCTCTCTCTCTCTCTCTCTCTCTCTCTCTCTGGCTGGCTGGCTGCACGGGTCCAGATCCTGAATCATTCACTGCTACGGTTACCAGTTGTTTAAATAAGTGTCTATTTGAGTGTTTTTAATAACAATGATGACAATTACTTAGGAACTAGCTGTAACCCGTGAAAATTCACGGTATATAAAAAAATTATTGTAGTGATAACAATTAAGCTTACATTTTTTAAATCTATATCTGATGCGCACATTTTACTTTTCAATATTACTGCTTATAAAGTTAATTTACGTTTCCTTGATCTGTCACAGGTTAAATTTGAACTAAGTTTCTAAACTAAATTTACATAGCCTACCGTGATTTTTCACGGGTTACAGCTAGTTATATATATACCTCATTTCTATATTTACCACATGTGTATATATATACCTCATGCGTATATATATATACCAAGGCGCGTAAATTTGACTGATGTGGCAGTCGTTACAATTAAAGCCACGGATATATTGTATGCTCTGGCGTAGGTTTGAGAAAAGGGAAGTCGATGTTTTAAAGTCTGTAAGCATTTACGAATCGAAAAGTTGAGTTGTTTCCACTTTCTGCACAATTCCTATCCATTATTTTTTTATCTACGTACATATACACTGTGTCTCAATTGAACTGACACCCTTTTTGTTTTGGCAATAAATCTGTCAATTCTAAACATAATTCAATAATATTGTGGATATATAAAGAAAGATAAATTATCAATATTCTCCGAGAAGTTCATCAAATTCCGTCTACAAGATCCAAGGTAATGCACATTCAAATTTGGACAAACAAAATTCAAACTTCCCAAAATGTAAAAGATAAAAATTATTTCTTGCAAATGACATCATTTCATTTAAGCAGATGATAATAAAAGAAAATGCTTTTGATTAAAATTTTAAGGCAGAAAAAACATTACGGAGCAAAAGGTTTTGAAGGAATTTCATATTCCAGCAGGACAGTGCTCCAGCTCACCGGGCCAGAGAAACTGCGGCCAAGAAAGACTCCAGATTTGATTTCATCCACTCTTTGGCCCCCCAGTAGCCCTGATCTCAATCCGCTCGACTACAAGATATGGAACGTCCTTGAAGAACTTGTTTATCAAACCCGCACACACGTCGTTAACCATCTCAAACAGCGAGATGTGGAGGAATCCTTTTGATCAAGAAATTGTTGATTATGCAATTAATGAATGGCGAGATCGCATTAAAGCATTCATTCGAGTTAATGGCGGGCATTCTAAACATCAACTGAAGAAAAACACTTGACTCAACTTAATTTTAAATGTTGATGTCTTCATTTTTTCTCAAATTGTAAAGTTTAATTTTAAAAAATAAAAAAAATTAATTTTTACATGTTGGAAAGTTCAACTTTTGTTTGTCCAAATTTGAATGTGCAAAACTTTGGACTCTGTTGATAGAATTCCATTAAATTTTCGGAGAATACTGAACTTTATTCCTTAAATGTTTAAAATTTTATTGAATTATTTTTATAATTGACAGATTTATGGCCAAAACAAAAAGGGTATCAGTTCAATTGAGACACAGTGTATACTATACTATATATGTATATTAAAAGTGAAACTAATGGTGCCTTTCTAAAATTTTACCTAACTAGCCCAACACCTGAACAGGTTTAGCCTGGTTTTATGTTCTGTCACAATTGCAGTTGCGCTGGGAACTATAGCTGACAGTCTGACACCGTTGTAAGAGTGAACCTATAATTATTTTGGTAGTTTGCTTACCAATAGGCCTAATCATTAACGTGAACCGTATTGCGTCATATTTCTATACATTTTGTCATTGTTTAAGTTATCCATAGCAGATCGGAAGTCATAGCAATGTTTACTCTTGCATATTATTATTATTATTATTATTATTATTATTATTATTATTATTATTATTATTATTATTATTATTATTATTATTATTATTATTACTACTACTACTACTACTACTACTACTACTACTACTACTACTACTACTACTACTACTACTACTACTACTACCACTACTACTAATCAAATTTATTCTTCATACAACCAATAAACTCATATGCAGACGAATTATGTTAACTGTTTGCGGTCACTATATTCCTAGGCCGTCATTCAGTCCTGTCTCTACGGTCTCCTTATTGTTCCAATCCGAATTATTATTATTATTATTATTATTATTATTATTATTATTATTATTATTATTATTATTATTATTATTATTATTATTATTATTATTATTATTATTATTATTATTATTATTATTATTATTATTATTAACATTATATTGACAAGGTGAGCAGTTTAGAATGGTAAGGTCGATGAAAAGCAGATGGCGTTCCCGCGTTGGACAGCTACCGAGAGTCTTTGGAACAGGTAGCTTGTCTCAAGTGTGTCCTGAGTTGCAGCCGTCAAATTTCGTCCCAGTTTCGAAACAAAATCCAACCCTTCCGAACTCCAGGAACCGCTGGACTCCATTGCTAGCCTACCCCCACAAAATGTGTTCGGGTGATTGTGGCGTATTTCGATCTTTTGACGGGGGCTGCCCGGTTTGCGGCTTCACCTGCTTCTGTTGATGTTGCAACCAAATGTGACGCTGCAAACGGTCACATCCCAAGTGAGACACTTTCCATATGACCACGGGATAAGTGTCTGGACGTTTGCCATCTTCACTGGTGAGACCCAACGATTCTTTCTGATAAGGGATGATTGCTGTTCTCAACGATCTTCATACTATGTCTTTGAATAGTTGTGCCGTTGTTGTCTGCCAGCGTTTTTTCTGCAGGCAAGACCATAGAGTCCTCTGGCGTCGACGCTCTCCCCACAGTGACACAAATGCGGTTCGCAGTGTCGTTCCGAGTCGCATTCCAACCGCGATTCGTATCACTTCATCAGACAAGCTGAGTCCCAATGCAGAACCGGAGGTACCAACAACCAATCTCCCGCGTGTGGTGCCCGAGAGGCTATGAGACGAGCCTGGTCTAGTTCATTGTTCGCAGACTCGTGCAGAGTTATCCGCGCCTTACTTATCCAGCGGCTGTTCCATTCTCTTTGACGATATGCTGATGATTCTGTTAGTGGTTCGGCACCCGTGAATGTCATCCATGCTTTTATCGCTGTATTTACTAGATTGTCTGAGGTGTCAGCTGACTCTTTTGCTCGCAGCAGAGGCCAAAAAGGCAGAAAGTGCCACCGTAGCAGCACAGCGTATCTAAGGCCACAATCCTTCACTGGAGGGATGCCTGAAGCCAGTTCTCATCTGCTATAGTTTCACATTCAAAATGATCGATAGTCCATTTCTTAGCCAAGAGTCAAATCTGGTTAGACTTGGACAGTCGATTCATACGGCTGTGTGCATTGTGTAGAGAAGCTTCGGTACCGTACGCTCAATCCATTTCTTAAGAGGATTAGAGCGTCATGTGACTGAAGCTTGGACAGCCTCCCTACAGCTAGTTCCCAGGTCATCCGCCTTCTTATTCAGCACCTTATCGACGGCTAGCCCAGGCATCAGAGGTGAGCGCAACATCATCGTCTCTCCTAATGGAGTGTGTGTGTGTGTGTGTGTGTGTGTGTGTGTGTGTGTGTGTGTGTGTGTGTGTGTGTGTGTGTGTGTGTGTGTGTGTGTGTGTGTGTGTGTGTGTGTGTGTGTGTGTGTGTGTGTGTGTGTGTGTGTGTGTGTGTGTGTGTGTGTGTGTGTGTGTGTGTGTGTGTGTGTGTGTGTGTGTGTGTGTGTGTGTGTGTGTGTGTGTGTGTGTGTGTGTGTGTGTGTGTGTGTGTGTGTGTGTGTGTGTGTGTGAAGCGGTAGAACGAGGGATCGTCGACTGAAAGACTATTTCGCATTTCGCGATTTTTGTAGAGATTCTAAAATGCGCTATACAAAGGTTCAGATACATTTAAGTGTGTAATCGTTTGTAAACACTGTGTAGGAGTCGATGAAGCTGATGGGTATGCGTACGTGGCTGTACTGGTCTTCGTGGTTCGTCAAGTACCTTCTGTTCATGGTTACCTCTGTGATCATGATGACGATTATCTTGCACGTTTCGATGTCGTCCTACGGACCAGTGATTGCCCACAGTTCAGCCACCGTCACATTCGTCTTCCTCCTGCTCTACTCTCTATCCCTCATGACCTTCTGCTTCGCTGTTTCTACTCTTGTTTTTAAAGGTAAGAACATATTCGTAGGCAGACTCAAGTATCGTAGTCATAATCATAATCTTAATCTCAAATGAAGGCTAGGTAAGGTTAAACCACGCAAGATCTGATATATGTATTGAATAGTGTGATTTATATACATCCATTGCCATCTAAATTTAATCTGTGTTAAACCTATTTAAGCAAGACGTAGGTCTTTCCTGGGTCTCTCTTTTCAATCCCAGCTAGTTTTACACTGTATTAAATTTGATGCATTCCTTGTTTGGGATCAGCTGATTGATTGATTGATTTTTTGTTTGATTGGTTGATTGATTGATTGATTGATTGATTTATTTATTTATTTATTTATTGATTGAAAGTGAGCTGCCGAAGGGAAAGGCGGGACAAAGCTAGAACAAGCGCATAGAGCCAAAATGTCATCACTAGGTAACGCTTTGTTTACAAACGCCCCCATTGAATTTCTCCAATGAGTGAGAAATATGAAAACAAAGTAAGAGAGAGAAATATCAGAAAGTAGAAATATTAAGATGCTTTGAGAACTGATTAAGGTTCATAGGAGATTTCTTGAACTCAACTAAATCCTGCAGAGTTTTTCTGCGTTCAGCCATATTAAACTTGTTTATGTAAAGGTTCTTTGCAGAATAGTTTTAAAAGTGCTTTTTGTGTAGTGCAATGGCTCAATGAAAAGTATTATTTAGATTTATACTTTGCTATGAAATTGATAATTTTCCATATAAAAGTCAGTAATATAAAACAATACAAAATACCCTCCTTACAAACTTCGGTAGTGCACAGTAAATGTCAATATTTTCGTTACAGTAGGGTTTCTTGGCGCTTTCGAGGGTTTCCTGAATTGCGCTATATAAAAGTCCACATACATATATATACAATCATACACGTAGGCCCTATATCAAACTAATAATATCAAGCCTGTTCGAAGATGCAGTCTTCATGCTGTTGGCCAATTCTTGGTTAGATATCTAGAGATCTAAGCAAAATGGACGGTTTTGTAGGAAACAGTATATAAGTTGTACAGTTTATTTATTAAAGGTCTATTCTTTTGAAATAGGAACTTTTCAACAGAATGAGATCTGCACATTTCATTCAACCTCATTGCATTCCTACACTGCAATGATTGTATTGACCACATGTTATTCGAACGTTATAACAACTGTAACTGTACTCTTGCTTAGACGCTTAGAATATTTTTCTATACTATTCGCACTCGTTCATTTGCTGATTGTTCGATTATACCCTTTATATTCATTTGCAGCAAGCTATGGTTCGATTATCGGTGGTATACTTTTCATCCTGTTGTACGTGCCTTATTTCTACCTGTGGACGGTTTATGACGATATGACTCTGGTGCAGAAGATAGGAGCATCGCTCGACTTCAACTTGGCCATGGCATTCGGATGCATCAAGATATCTCAGTACGAAGCACACGGTAAGTCAATGATAACGATTAATTGCTGATTGTTGTGAATTTAGGATGCTGAGTCAGGAAGCTGTCGTCACTCGAATTTACGTTGTTTTCTAGCATTCGATGTGTCAGTGATTCTTTTACAAGGACCACGGTTACCACGGTCGATTAACGACGACTTTAAATGCGTGGCATACATTCAAACGGGCAGCGGTGAAGGATCTCACCCGATCAGTTCGTTGAAAAACGAGCAGGGTCGGTCGAGGCCATACGGTGGCTATAGCAAAACGTGTACATCAGTGTATCTCAAAATATATAACGCGGCACACTAGTGTGCCGTGCGAGATTTCAGGTGTGCCGCGAGAGAAACCTAAAATTCGTTAGTGTCTTTAATTGACTTTATAAGAAATTATTTCATAAATACAATTTTCGGCTTTCAGTGTTTTTATTTGAAAGAATTTTTTTCATTCAATGTCATGTTATCAAAAGTAAAAAAGGGTAGTGACAATCTTTTCTCTGTTATTTATTTCTTCACCCCTCCTCTCGACGTCATTATTACGGAGATACCAGCATAACCGTAACTGACTAAGGTATCTTCTTCTACTTTTTCATTTATTATTACTCAAATATAGAACAAGTAATGAGCTATAAAATCGAAAAGTTGAACACCTTAAATTAAGTCTTCAAGGTGCAAAAGAAAACATAATCGCAATCATGGGGAAATTGAAGGCATTCAACGAAAAGTTGCAACCGAGGATTAAGAATCGAAGCAATTCACAGCTCGATTGTTTTCCAGGCATTGATGCTTCTCTGCTCTCTTATGGGAAAAATTAGGGAGACGCTGGAAAATCTCGCTTTAGCTCTCGCCAAATACTTTCCTTCACTGGAAACGAAAGAGTATGATTGGGTCATCAATCGGTCCATTCATAAATCACGAATGTACCTGTCTGACGATGGCTGAAGAAGAGTCTCATCGATCTTAAGAACGATCTGGTTCACAGAGGCTTTTTGCTGATCAAGAGTTGTCAGCATTTTGGACCTCAATTCTAAGCCAATATCCAGACTTGAGCACGAAAGCAATCAAGTGTTTGCTGCAGCTTGGATCTTCGTATCTCTGCGAAGTTGGATTTTCTGTTCTAACAGAAATAAAATTGAAAAAACGAGAGCGAATACAGCTGGTGGATGACGAAATTCGTGTCTGCTTGTCGGCTATCGAACCGCGTCTTGAGTCAATATGCTCTCATAAACAAGCTCATTCATCGCATTAGCGATGATTAGTCAATTAAAAATCTGCTTTAGTTTCGCTATTGCTTGACTAAAATGACAAGCTTAAAATATGACATACTGAAATTATTGCTGTTGGTTTTGTAATTTTAATAAATTTTAATAGGTGTGCAGCGATTAAAATTTGCTCTGTTAAACAAGTCCGCGAGACACTGGTGTACATTAACATCTAACGTTTCACATGACATTCTGGCGAGAAACTGTATCACGTCAACGATTGCGCGCTTTGCTCCTCGATTTGAGACTGTGTAAAGCTCAAGACAATAATATTATCCTGCTCAGTTTCATAAAAGTACAATAGCATATTTATCTGAGTTGATTATTCCAAACAATATCAATTTTTAGAAATTTAGGTATTGATCTCAATGTGTGTAGGTTATGAGAGCACTGTTTGTTCTGTATCACCCTACAAAAAACAAGTGTTTGTTCTGTCTCAATAGTTAACTAAGTGCAGGTTCGTGCCCACCCTGGTAAACACAAGTGCGGGTTCTGGCCCATCTCGGCAAGCATAAGTGCAGTTCTGGTTCATCTTGGCAAACACAAGTGTAAAAAAGTGTGAGTGACAAAGGTTGCTTAAATGAATGGACAGCCTCAGACGCCTGTTATTTGCACTTGTTTCTGGAGGAGAGTCATTCGTCACTCGCATTTCTTTTTGTTGAGGGGTGGCCTCTGATGATAATGCTGGTGGTGACTGTGGTGGTGACAAAATAGCGCTCCCAAATAGTAATTGCGACCATCTTTATTCTTTCCAAGCATTACTTCAGCGAATTTTAATGAATTTTTGAAAAAACTGTACTTTTTGCCGAGGGGTGGCCCTGAACCCTGACTTCTATTGTGGTAGAGAGCCCACACTTAGGCATACAGATAAAGAACAAAGACCTTGTTTTTGTCGGGTGATGCAGAACAAACAGCAATCTCGCTACTCATGTTAATCTATTGGCCGTTGACTTGAATCATGACAGCATAATCCCTCTTCTGCCTTTGGTACCATCTGCATTAGCCTATTCTGCTAATAATTATGTAAAAATTATTGACCGAGATTTAAGTAATGCGATCATTTATGAGTATGTTTAAGAATGAAAGGCTTCGGCAGTAGGCCTACGGTCTTTCCTTGAGTGAACTCTAAGCTAGTTCGTTGGTTAATTAGTGTTTAACGACACTGTCATAACAAATATGAATGGCGTCGACGACCATCGTGTCCATGGTTGGAACTGGCACTACCAGAGTACGCTGAGTGGCGAAGATCTTAAGCTAGTATAATCGAGTGAAACTAACATTCAGATCTAAAGGCACGATGATAATGCTGGTGGTGACTGTGGTGGTCGTGCCAAAACATCGTTCCCAAATAGTAACGACCATCATGATGCTTAGCGTGCATCTGTTAAGCGACATTTTTCATGAATTCTTGAAAATATAAAGTTACAGAATAATGAAACAGAATTTACCAAATAGAATTTAAATCGCGAAGAGTTAGGCCAAGCCGAGTCTTTCAGGCGCCCCAAAACCGCTAAACCTGTGTGATTGCTTGGACACGTAGAGGTGATCGAAGATAAGTCAAGCAATACATAAGACTGTAGAAATGGTGTTGCTGTTTAAATTTGACCAGGCACTGGCGCACAGTGGAGCAACGTGTGGTCTTCGGGAGACGGTCATACGATGGCTCACATTTTGATCATGCTATCCGTCGATACAGTCATCCACTCAATACTTGCCTGGTATTTGGATGCTGTTATACCCGGAGACTTCGGAACTCCGCAGCCTTGCTACTTTCTCTTCACGGTCAGTATACTCGTATGTAAATTAGCGATTATTTAGAGAAAGATCACGTGATTTTAAATCTAGGTCGATTTGTCGATCCACTCAAGCATCAGAGAATGGCGTTCAATGTTGCGCTGATGTAGTGTGATTTTAGTCCTTTTGAATAGACATACTTCGCTCAATATGTAGACAGTGACGGAGCGTTAGCATTTTAAAGATTTATTTTTAAATGAGTAAAAAATAATGTAAAGATGCAGAGAAAGTAGCGGTAATGAGGAAGTTAGAAAATGACAGTGTGAAGTAAAGACAGAGTTAAAGCGTCATGGCGAAAACAAAGGAGAGAGAGGGGAGAGGGACAGAGAGGGGAGAAAGAGATGTGGGAGAAGAGGAAGAAATAAAGAAATCTTGCGACGGTACATGTAAAAGGGGAGAGAATTAAGGTATACACGAGTTTTGCAAAACGTGAAATCAGGCCAATGAAATGTCGCATATCTTTACTCTGTAGGCCTACTTGATTATCCCAAAAGCGGTTATTATGCTTGTATTCGCTCAGTTTAACTCATAGGTTTATGTTTTGTGCAAGTGGCTATTGTTTAGTGCATAGCATAAGATCCTTTATACGTGATTTTATTTCCAGGTTTAGTTGTTCCAATAATCAGTGTTAGGAAAAAAGAGTATTGAAGTCTCCTTAAATGTGCCATTATTTCGTCTGCAGAGTGAGTACTGGATTGGTAGAAAAAAAGATAAGATAAAGTTATCGAATGAAGATTTCATGACGCTGGTTCCAGAAGATAAAAGACCGTACTTTGAAACTCCAATGCAGAATGCTAAAGCTGGAATTCAAATCAGAGGACTGACTAAGGTTTGACCGCCAATCAATCAATGTTATTAATACCAGCACCTTCATTAACGTATCGTCTAGGAAACTATCAGGATGCAATAAAAGTTACAGTATGTTAGCCCAAAATGGTGAGTGACATGGAAAATGGCGACTAATGACAATATCTATGAGTGAAATTCTTATTTAAAATTTTATTAAGCGACCCTTTTTGAGAGACTAATATGAGCTTCTCAAGTATAAAATTATTACAGTGTGTTAGCCTAACTGACAGTAAGCAGAACAATGAAAAGAAACTTGTAGAAGAGTCCAGACAGCGGATTCCATACCAAGCCAATAATCTTAAGAGTTTTTGGAATAATTTGCTCGATATTGGTGAGCAATGACAAATACGTGCGTTTTCCCTCCTCATACTCTGAGCGAAAAATAACGCAGATTACAGTGATTTGATCTGATACGAGGCCATGCATGGTGTGAACCTGAGAAAACTGATTGCCGTCAATTAGTAAAGATATCTTTCTTGTAGAATTTTGGTTCAAAGACGAATCCAGTAGTAAACAACCTTAACATCGACATCTATGAAGGCAATATAACCGCTCTACTGGGGCACAACGGAGCGGGAAAAACAACTACTATGTTCATGTTAACAGGTAAGTATCATTACTCGTCAATTTTTAGCCTGAACGGCTTTATTGTCTTCATAAATGTCCTTTTTGTCCTTCTTGCTCTTCTCTCTGGTATTCTTCTAGTTTGTTCTATTCTTGCTGTTAGAATTAATTTTCTTATTCTTCCTGTTGTTCAATTATTCGTCTACTGTCTGTTAATTCTTTTCCTTCTGTTTTCTTTTTGTTCGATTATTCTACTGATTCTCCTTAATTTTGTATGGATTAAAACCACTTTTCAACATCGTTCTCACCGCCATCATCATCATGTGATTCGTCATCGCCATCGTTTTAGTTGTCGATAATATGGAAAGGTTAAAATGTTTGTAATAATAATAAATTAAAAAGCCTTACTTTCCATACCGCGTCTCTCAGTCACTTTAACTCGCGAGAAACCAGGCCCAGCCCATGGACGTAATTGCATAATAATTCTCTATAAATAATTTATGAATCGTAAATTTTAGTGTGACTGACTAGGTATATCTGAATGTGAATGGTTAGCCAGAGTCTTTTGACTTTGCAGGGTTTCTGCCACCGTCGAAAGGCACAGCCTTCATAAACGGATTCGATATAACACGCGAAATGGATATGATCCGACAAAACATCGGCCTCTGTCCACAGCACAACATACTATTTGATACCCTGACTGTCAAGGAACACCTTCTCTTCTTTGCCATTGTTAGTAACCATGTGGCAATATCGCCTTAACGTTGAAATGTTCACTATTCAAGATACCTATATGTAAATGAAAAACGTAAATGTTGCTAACCATTTATCATCCTCATCATCATTAAATTGTTTATCGTAACATAATCTTAACGTTAGAAGTTCGCCATTCAAGATACCAGCACGTTTTGAAAATAGGTATACATTCAAAGTTATTATTATTAGGCTAATAATAATAATAATAATAATAATAATAATAATAATAATAATAATAATAATAATAATAATAATAATAATAATAATAATAATAATAATAATAAAGGTACCTTTCCGTCAAACCCTGAAGACGAGGCCTGACCCTCCAGACAATTACCATGCTCCTAAATAATTTTTTCCAAATCCCGAGGGATCACTGATACCTCGGGTAAAAAAAAAAAAAAAAAATTATAATAATAATAATAATAATAATAATGATAATAATATTAGAAATAATAACAACATTATTTCTACATGGTTTGCTATTGACTGTGATTGTTGTAAACATGATTCATCCGTCAAGAGCTCTTTTGACTCTGCAAAAAACAGTTGTATTCGACTCCTGCAAAACTGTTATCATGTGCTTCTACTGTATACATGTATGGTATGGTATGGTATGGTATCTGGGAATTTATAAAGCGTCTCTCACGAACTAATCAGAGGCGCTCTCAACGTTTGAACCTCGCGGAAACAGAAAAGACTTTAAACGATGAACAACAGAGAGAGAAAACGTAGTAAGTAGGGTCCCACGCAGCACCAAGGGAAGGGAGTTCCATAGGGATGGGCCCACGACAGCGAAAGAGCGAGACTGAGCCAGAGCAGACCTCACCCGTGGAACAAACAGATCAAGCCGATTCAGAGAACGTAGGGGTCGATGAGAAGAAGCAGAGAGAGGTTTGCGCATCAGGTGACAAAGGTAGGCTGGAGCTAAGCCCTGTTGTGCCTTAGATACAAGTGTTATGATTTTGAGGTGGGTACGAGCGGAGACAGGAAGCCAATGCAAGACATCAGTCATGTAAGCAAAGAGATGGACGAGAATCGAGAACGATGAGCAATGAGGCGAACAGCTGCGTGAAGTACCGATTGAAGGGCAGAAAGACAGACTTTCGGAAGGCCTGCCAGTAAAGAATTACAATAATCAGTGCGGTTACAAACGAATGAATGGATAATGGTAGTGAAAACTGCAGGAGAGACGGATCGACGGATAGCTCGCAGTCTTCTCAAGTGGTAGTAGCAAGTGCGAGTAAGTAAGGAGAGGTGAGAAGCAAAGGTCAGTGAACTGTCTAAGGTGACTTCCAGGTCGCGGACATTCGTAGAGTATGAGAAGTTCGGAAAGAGATCTGAGAGAAGTGGGAAATTGAGATTAGATAATTGCTGCTTTGTACCAAACCAAATGAGTTGGGTTTTAGAAGAGTTTAGGTTTAACCGATTAGAGAACATCCAAGAGCGAAGATCTTGAGAAAGGAAGTCAATCGCTCGAACAAGAAGAAGTTGGTCGACGAAAAAGAATGTAAAGGATAGGACCCCCCAGACCAAGAACAGAACCCTGGGGGACACCAAAGTTAATCCCAACCCAGGGCGTTCTTGAGGTATTCAGGATCACCCTTTGAGTCCATTCAGTAAGATAGGATTGGAACCAGCAGAGAGGGGCCAGATAAGCCACATGCGATTTGAAGACGACGAAGAAGAATCTCATGATCAACCATGTCAAATGCTGACGATACATCAAAGAGAGCTAAAAGAGTAAGGCAGGAATTATCCATAGCCAGGTATATGTCAGATAGGAGGGATAGGAGGACAGTTTCAGTGGAATGGGCTGCTCTAAATCCAGTTTCACAAGATGAGAGAAGGCGAGACTGTTCAAGATAGGGAAGAAATTGGATAGCAACTAGGCGCTCCAATGTTTTAGACAGAAAGGTGAGGTTAGCAATCGGGCGATAGTTTTAACAAACATTGGGGTCAAGGTTAGGCTTTTTATGAGTAGGAAGAACTAGGGCCCGGTTTTGTGATGCCGGAAGGGACCCTTCAATAAGGGACCGATTAAAAGTATAGACCAAAAATGGGGCTATAGCATCTAAAACGGTAACAATGACGAACGGTGGGAGGGGATCAAGTTCACATGATTTATGGTTAGATGAATTTATAACTCGACGAAGTTCATCCTCCGAGATGGGCCGAAAGCCGTCAAAGGAGGCATCAGTGGAGGAGAATTTATGTTTCTACTTTATGTATGTTCACTGTACAGCGCAGTGCGGTTAGCAGGCGCTTACTTAAAGAAAAGATATTGTTATAATATATTACTATAGTTGGATTTGCAGAGACTAAGCGATGAGCCATTTCGTTCTACAGTCATTTTCTGTGAGTTTCCCAATATGCTATCTATTAGATTCTTTCTTTCCTTTCATCTGCACACACACATATGACACAACGGTGAAGTGCTATGATCAAGTCACCAGCCATTACTGTCATAGGTGTCACCGTCATTTCAATCATATGAGTAGGCCCTAATGGTCGAAGTGCAGTAATCCTTACATTTTACTTCCAAAAACAGTGGCTGTGAATGACAATGTTTAGTGAATGGAGCAGTGATGCATCAGATCTGGTTGTTGAATTTAGCTAAAGGGAAGTCCAACTGGTAGGGCTTCAAAGGAGGTGAACGAAATAATCAAGGTCTTGAACATAAAAGACAAATTCAATGCTCCAGCGAAAACGCTCTCCGGCGGTCAGAAAAGAAAGCTCAGTGTCGGAATTGCGCTCATCTCCGGTTCCAAGGTACACAATCCCAAATTGTGCACAAAAATTACGCGTAAATGTCTAAGTACACTTCGCTACACTACACAGTCAATTGTCAGACTGTAACGCGTCCAAAACTAGTTGGCCCTTAAGTTGATCCGAACCCGTAATTCTGATATCTGATCACGTCTCATATACTAATGGAGCTATACTGGCTGCGTGTCAAGTCTAGAATCAGTTACGAGATGTATAGTTGAATCATAAGAATTGTGGGGCGTGGTGGTTCAGTGGTAAGTTCGGCGCCTTGTGACCGGAGGGTTGCAGGTTCGAATCCCACTCTAGCCGCTGCGTACGGACCTTGGGCAAGTCCTTCACTCGCAATTGCTTGTGGCGCTTCGGCGTGAAAATTCCGGCACAGTATAAAATGCTGTAGTCGGGAGCGCCTCTGAGTAGTAGTTGACTTCGAGAGGCGCTATAGAAATATCCGGAATAAATAAATAAATAAGATTCAACTAACAATCTGTTACATGTCGTAAAACGTCTTCTTTACAGCGCTATCAGCCATCTTGCTCTTTTCGACCAGCTACACAAAACTGTTTGTCTGTCCATGACATCAGAATTTTCTCGCAACATATTATTAAGCAATATTGTATCAGCTATCTGGAATATTTTCTCTGTTTGCATAGTTGACAACAATTTTTCGCTCAATGCATTCGTGAAGCGCCTAAAGATCCGTAAGAGCCACCACATTATTTTAGCAGTCTGACAGCTGTGCCACACCCATGCCTTCACTTCCTCACTCAGCTGATGGTGCATTGCCTGTCAGCATTCGGTTTCTATTTTTAGCAAACATCTAATATTTCTCCATAAAGTTTTGTACTTTTTAAATTAAACATAGAAGAAGCCTAACATAGCACATAATGCAGCATATCCTTCATTTCTTCTTTTTTAATTGTAAATGTATTGTATTGTATTTGGATATTTATAAAGCGCTTCTAGCGGGAGGGCCATTCAGAAGCGCTCCCAATGCGAGAGACCCCGAGAGAAAAAGCAAGTTTTAAGAAAGGTAAAAGAGGAAGAGACGTTACCTGAGAGAATGGAAGAATGAACGAACGGAGGAAGCTCATTCCAAAGACCAGGGCCAATGGAGGCAAAAGACCTAGATTGAGCCAGAGAAGTCCTGACACGGGGAACGAGGAGGTCAAAACGGTCAGATAAACGAAGAGGACGAAGAGAAGCAGCAGAGTAATGTATAGTCGCATGTCAGGCTGACCGCTTTGCATTCTCTCTAGTCTACATGTCTATTATCATTAAACCATGAACATGATGTCATGATTGTGGCATAATATTTGTACAGTTCGTGATTCTGGATGAACCGACGTCTGGCATGGACCCAGAGACACGCAGACAGATATGGGACATTCTACAGAACGAGAGAAAGGACCGGACGATTATTCTGTCGACGCACTACATGGACGAAGCCGATATTCTGGGCGACCGCATAGCCATCATGTCCAACGGAGAGATAGAGTGCTACGGGACGCCCATGTTCCTCAAAAACAAATACGGTAAGAAATTCTCAGCTGCCGTTAGTCATCTCTCGATTGATGCTATGTACCTTCGTCGTCGTTGTTGTAAATCGAGTGCTCGAAATCCACCACGACAACCCTCAGTTCCTCACCATCACCCACCACCATTATCATCATCATCATCATCATCATCATCATCATCATCATCATCATCATCATCATCATCATCATCATCATCATCATTATCACCATCAGCATCATCATCATCATCACCATCACAACATAGTTGATTACTCTGTGCATGAATCTGTAGCGTTTCATTTTTGATCAATTAGTTGGTGAAATGCCGGGTTTTCTTGTAAAATTTAGTTTTTCGGACTTTTAATATGACCTATTGGAGTTATTTCCAATAGTTTTTCTGTTTGTTCTGGATGGTGTTCGGAGGTTAAGTATCGAGTTCTTGTGCGCGCCGGTGGACTTCTTCACATTGAGCGGTTTCAAGTTACTAACTGTAGAGTATCAATCTCCACTTGGAAAGGCGGATACTAATTCGTTTGGTATGGACAGTTCTACTTCGGTGACGCTCTAGAACCGATTTTTCAGCTGCGAAAATCTCTCCTCAAATTCAATGAAGATGAAAGTTAGCATCTGTTTGGTATTGGGATTCGGTGTTGTTTGGAGAGGGTTTTGCGGACGGCTACACGCTTGGTTGGGGATTTCTCCAGATATGACCGTGTTTCCGAATACATGAGAGATGTCCTTCACTGGCTTCCAGTTAAGCAGCGTTCCTTTACAGGGTCTCCTCCATGGCCTGGCAATGTGTCTTAGGCCGGGCACCAGTTTACCTTCGTGAGTTATTTACTCTAACCTATGCCTGCGCTCAGCCTCCCGGGGAGATTTTGTTGTTTCCTACGCTCGTACTGCCATAGCACAGCGTAGGGCATTCTCGGTGGTTGGTCCTGCCGCTTGGAACGGTCTCCCTCTTGAGATTCGCTCCATTCCTAGGGATCTATCTTGTTCCTTCTACGCCTTCTACGGTCTTCTTATGACATTTCTTTTTTGATCCGGCCCGAGTTGGTAGTGCCTCTGAGTAGATTCCTTGAAGGGGCGTTATATAAATCTCACAGATAGATAGATTGATAGCTCTATAGTTTGCATATATAAATACATCTATAAATACATCTATAAATACATGTACATCTATAAGTACATCGCATGTTCATCTTTTTAGTCATCGCTATCAAAACATTATAGTAATATAACAATGTACTTGAAATGACACAAAGGTAAGGATATAATTAACAATGACAGTCTTTCTTCTTCTTTTTCTCTCTTCGTTCAGGTGTGTGCCGACGATGCGTTTTTTTTACAAGATAGCTCCCTTTCTTCCTGTCTCGTGTCCATGTCCTGTTCTTTAAGAGACGCCAATAACTATCACAATCCAAGGAGGTGCTATAATTGAGCAAGTAGAAAATGCATCTATCTAGGAGGACTAATAAACGCAGATGGCATCAACGATAAAGACATACAAAGGAGAATTTCACTCACTTCACAAGCATTTGGAATACTGAAAAGCATATGGTGAAGCAGAGAACTAACAAAGAAAACGAAGACAAATATATACGAGACGATGATACAACCGATTTTCCTATACGGATCGGAATGCTGGACAATGTGAAAAGAAGATGGCTCTAACAACTGTTTCTCCTCTTCCTTTTAATTAGTTCCCTATGATTTCATCCCTGTTTGGTGCTTTATTTTGTTTCATTTTATTGATAGCATTTCTTATCTCTTCCTGTAGAAATTTTGGCATCTGTTCTTCAGTGTCGTTTATGGACAACTCTGTGAGAATTATGGGGTCTTTATGTGGGTAAACGTACGTTTTAGCGTAATTAATTATTGGACGAAATGTCCACGTTCGCTTTAGCGTAATTAATTATTGGAAGCTGTATTAGCGATGAAAATACAAATCTAACTGGAAGCTGGATTAGCGATGAAAATATAAGTCAAACTGGAAGCTGGATTAGCGATGAAAATGGAGATCAAACGAGAAGCTGGATGTGCAAAGAAGGTAATCCTCCACGTTACGTGCGTTCATTATATGTACACTCTTATAGTGGAGAGTTGCCAGCAATTGTGATGACTGATGAAAATATAACTCAAAATAGAAGTTGGATGATTGATGAAAATAGTATTGAAACTAGAAGCTGGATAAATGATGAAAATATTACATAATAAACGGAAACTAGGAGTTGGAATTGCGATGAAACTGTATCGTTTAACGCCGATAATTATCATTGCCGTGGATGAGCGATGAAAACATTTCATAGTAAAACTTGAAATAGAAGCTGGATTTGCGATGAAAATGAGCTAAAAGTGGAAGCTGGATGGATGAACGATTAAAATGTGTAATATTAAACTGAACTAGAAGCTGGAACGTGGATTAAATAATTATTTACGCTATTCATTTTTCCGAAATCCTGCCAATAATTAATTACGCTAAAGCGTACGTTTACCCTTTATGTGTGTCGGTATTTATTTGTTGTGTAGAGCATTACTTCCGTCGTTTCTTCATTCTTGTTTGGTTTACTGGTACTAGATTTAAAATGATCTGAAGATGATATTTTCAAAATTATCAGCATTGTTGTTGTCAATCCATTTTAAAGCTAATTACTACTACTAATTATAATGAACGATTTCTGAAGGCGTTGGATATCACCTGACGATAGTGAAGACGTCCACTTGTGATGTGGATCAACTGCGTGATCTTATAAAGTCTCAAATTCCCAAGGCCCGTATGGTGAGCGATGAGCCTGAGGAGGTTAGGTTCGTTCTGCCGAGCAATGAGGCCTCAAAATTCAAGAGACTCTTCGAGACGTTGGAGACAGATGGCAAAACCCTCGGTATCGACAGTTTCGGAATTTCGGTCACAACAATGGAAGATGTCTTTCTCAGGTCAGTTTTTACATACAAAAATCTCGTCTGTTTTACTTACGGTACTCTATGCGATTCATTAGTCGCTTTTCAATGAAAACTAAAACGTCATAACCAAACAGGAATAACATAGCATGGTATAACATACATGTTATAATATATGCGACACTGTAAGACATAACAAAACATCAAAACATCTGATCTAACCTAAACTAATGATTTCTCTAGCGCCGTTGCCATAACTGACATGGCATAACGACTTTATATCAGAAGGCATTATATAGGCCTACGCGACTTTAAATATCACATGACAAGACTCTAATCTAATTACTTCTGTGGCCCGATGACATAACGCCCACTCCATCAGTCGATTGACGATTTCTGAAGGCGCGTGAAGTCGTAATAAAAATATATAATTCATTAGAGAAGCCAACTGGGTATCCTACAGGTCAGAGAAACTTTGGATATGCAAGTTCAAAGAAATGAGAGACACGTAGCACACGAGAGTATTCAGTTGAACTACAAATAATACTATATGGATTTCATAGGTATGAGAAGTCACAAACACTCAGTCAAAAACACTAATGCACTGACTGATTTGCGCACGAGAACCAATTGATTCTAACTAAAATAATTACAAAAGCCAAGAATCGGTGCAGTAAGAGTTTCTAGTGCACATTTCGAATCAACAAATGTTTCACGTAGACGTTTATTCACCACGGAAGTAGAAAGTACAGAAAGAAAAAAATTAGCACAGACAACGACAAAACTGGCAAAGATGAGACGATCACTTTTGTGATGTAGCATAGATTTTCCAATATCTTAATCATCACAATGTGCGAAAAGTTCAATATTATAACTATACTCTGCCCAAACACTAAATTCACTGTTATTATGACTTCAACAGGCCTACAACATTCGACTGAAAAGTTTAATTTTCGTAGATGAGGAAGGCCTATGTAAATGAGGTCAATATGGCTAGAATAGCATTGAATGTCTTTATCAGAGACCGATTTAAGCATGTTAAATATTTTATGTATACATTATTCCAAAACATATTTAACTGTTATCAAAGTTATCGCGGTTATCACATTGTCAGTGGTAGAAGTTTCCGATGCTATTAGGGACATGAACTGTGTTGGTTATTTTTAACACAGAGTAAAGGATTCGTCTACACAGGAGGACGGACCAAGGACGAGCACCGCGGCAGATGCAGGAATACAAGGAAACACTTCAGGTTTAGTTCTTTCGTGTGCTTTGGTCTTGGTTTGAATGTTCTTAATTTTTTAAGTTCGTTTCCTAGTTGTTATTTCCTTGCAAAATCTGGCAAATTGGTTTGATATCGGAATGTACATCCGCTTGTCGAACTGCTAATATCTAAACGATATTTAGTATTTATTTTACTTTGGCGGAGACGTGCGAGTCGTCAAGGAGGCCGATATACTGCCTCATCGCTTTACATGTTCGGCTGTCTGTTGTGCAACCCGTCTTAAATGCTGCAGGTAGACTTATTGCCCGCTTACCACGTTGCTCACACATCACCTCCTACATGCAAAATGAACTTCACTGGTTCCCTGTCCAGTTTCGAATTAGATTCAAGGTCCTTCTTGTAGTCATTAGATCCCAGTTAGGCTTAGCGCCTATATACCTTTCTGAACTGATGAGCAAACCAATCTCTTTACGCTCCTCTCGCCCCCTTCATTCTGCTGACCGATTAGATTTGTGTGTACCTCGGTCGCGAACCTCATTAACTCAGCAACGGGCCTTTGCTTTGACTGGCCCTTCACTCTCGTACAAAAGTTAATTATTTCTTACCATTGCGAGCAGAAGAGTATGCCACCCTTGCTTCTTCATTAAATCCTCTTTTAGGTGATATATTTACAGTATGTATTCGGTATTTCTCGATCTACGTTTTATTTAAATCACCGCCTATCCGCCATCTTCCATGACATTATCGAGCATGTCTTCGTTAACCCTTACCCTAACCCTAACCCTAACCCTAGCAGTTCTTCGTTACTTTGGTGAATAAAGACATAATTCTGACGTGTCGAAAATGTTGGCCCTTGCCTATATTTCCGAATGAAACCAACGTTTGGCACGTCACGTTATTATGTTGGTGTGATTTTTATATATATTTGGATGAACGAATGAATGAATTATTGGACGGATGGGTGGATGGACTAGTGTGAATCATAGAATAGTTGAATGGATGAATGGGTGAATGTATTGTGGAACGATGGGTGGATGAATTACTAGATGGATGAATCAATGAATGGATGCACGGATTGTGGGATTTGTGGGAGGAAGGATTATTGAATTATAGAATAGTTGGATGAATGGATGAATGAATGGATTATTGAATGGATGGGTGAGTAGATTGGAAGGTCGTTGGTTGGGTGGATGGGTGAGTGGGTGATATATTGAAGGATGGGTGCATGGATTTGGAGGGTGGTGGGTGGATGAATGGATGGTAGATGGATGAAGGAACGTTATTTGAAGGATGGGTGGGTTAATTAGTGAATAATAGGATAGCTGGATGAATGGATGAACGGATGGTGGATAGATGGGTGGATGAATAGATGGTGGATGGACGGATTATGGATGGATGGATTATTGGATTATTAGATGGAAGGGAAAGTGGATGGGTAAGTTATAGAAGAGTTGGATGGGATTGAAGGATTGGAAGGTGGTTGGTTGGATTAGTGAATTATGGAATAGTTCGATGAATGGATGAATGAATGGAATATTAGATGAATGGGTGGGTGGATTAGTGAATTATATAATAGTCGGATGCATGAATGGATGGGTAGAAGAACGGATGAATGGATGGATTGGAAGGTGGTTGGTAGGGTGGATTAGTGAATTATAGAGTAGTTGGATGAATGGATGAATGAGTGGATTATTGGATGGATGAGTGGGTGGATTGGAAGGCGTTTGGTTGAGTGGATGAATGGGTTGGTGGATGCACGGATGAAGGGATAGATGAGTGAATGGTGGATGGGTAAGAGAACGTTATTTGAAAGATGGGTGGTTGGATTACCGAATTATAGATTAGTTGGATTAATGGATGAACGGACAGATGGATGTATTGTGGGAGGAAGAATGGATGTGTGGATAGATTGGAGGGTTTTTGGAGGACGGACGGATTGTGGATGGATGGATGAGTTATTAGATGGATGGATTGGAAGATGGTTTGTCGGGTGGATTACTGAATTATAGAATAGTTGATGAATGGATGAATGAATGGATTATTGGATGAGTGTAAGTAAGAAAGTATATTCTTTATTAGACCACCTGCAAACGCACTGTGGTTAACAATACGGTTATACAAATAGATGAATTAGCTATTAGCTGCATTTACAAATAGATGAATGAGTGGGTGGGTCGATAAATGAATTATAGGATAGTTGGATGGATGGGTGGATGAATTGTTTATTAGATGGATGGGTGGGTGGATTAGTGTATTTTAGAATAGCTGGATGGATGAATGGGTAATGGGTGGTAGATTGAGGAATGGGTGGATGGGCGCCTTGTCTTTCGTTTCTCGTTTTATATTTTTAATTCTTTTCTCAGAACGTGATTTTTCGGCGAGTTTCCGCCCCAATAAAATCTGTGACTGTGTCTTTGAAGTCTTATTTTCAATAGCTAACCCTTGTAAGAAATCACCTACCGTATTAGAACCCATTTTAGAATTCTGTAAGCCAACTTGCCACATCAGCGATCAACATCCGAATGAACCTGTTCTGTGTACAATCTGTCTGGCAGGATGTCTGCTTTTCTAAAGCGAGCTGATATTGGTCCTAGTCGTGGAAAAACACCATAATTTATTCGGATGAACAGTATTGCGCATTACCGACAGACTGCAGTCTGCATTTGTTCATGCCTTGCGATTGGACGTCGCTGCAATATAGAGGTCAAAAATAATTTCATATGCCAACAAAGAGTCAACTAATTCTATTTTTAAACCTTTTAATAAGTCATTTAATTTAAAGCCTCGGTTTCGAAACCTGAGGCGGAAATGTTACTTTGACCTTTCAGGATGGCTTTTATTCACTGGTTAGAGAAAGGTAAATAAGTAAGTAAATCGCAAGTCTTTGGAATAAAGTACTCGTGTGAATAAAATATAAAAAAATATGAACCGTGATTCGTGACAAACTTTAATGTATTTCCAAAAGTAAATCTTATCACGCATTTAATCTTATTTTCAAACCGTGTTTTTACTTAACATAGGACCAACCTTTCCGCTTTCTGTGCCATTTACCCATTCGTTTAGAAGTTAAGCCAAATAGACAGGACCACAGGTAGACACGTTTTCTTTTACCAGTCACCGTGTTTAAAATAATACCAATTTTTTTATTATTATATCATCGCGAGGCCGGGCTAAACAATATTTATGATTTCTTCTTCTTTTCTTCTTTATGGCTTTGGCGATGCCCCAGCACGCAATAGCCGCTCATTTATGGTGAGTCTCCACTTCTTCCTGTCTTGTGCTCTTTGTGTAGCCTCCTGCACGGATAGGCCCATCTCCTTGCAGTCCTCTCGAATCCCATCAATCCATCGCAACCTTGGTCTTCCCCTCCGCTCTCCGTGTACGTATCCGTGTAGTGCCATGTTCGGGTATCTTTCATTTCGCATTCTTGATATATGGCCGAAATAGCGCAGTCTCCTGATCCTTATTCTGTCCACGATGTCCTGCTGTATATTCAATCTGTTGTGTATCTCCGTATTTCTTATCCTGTCTCTTCTGGTGACTCCCAATATCCTTCGTAAACATACCATTTCGAACACCCTCAGTCGTCTTTTCTGCATCTCCTTCAATGTCCATGTCTCCGAGTTATACAATAATACGTTTAGTACAAGTGTCTCATAGCCTACACCTGTACTTTGGTGGTCCTGCTGATTTCCCTCGCACTAAATTATGATTTGGTTATACCAATTAAAAGGTGCTTAAATTCACTGCAATTCAAAGCAAGATGATTGGAGGAAACTCCTGTAAGAACCCAACTCCGTTGCTTATTCATGGGCTCGTCCTATGTGCATTGTCATCTTGCTGCTGATTCGCTGGATATAAATTATGCGATCCAGAACAGTACATGCTAGACATGTGGACATAGAGTCTCATGCCCCTGCAGTCAGTCATAAATGCAGCTGCGAGATTAATAGCACATCTGCCACGCTGTTCACGCATTTCATCCCTCATATTTGAGTAACTGCACTAGCTTCCTCTCTCTGCACGTATTAAGTTCAAAATCCTTATTCTGGTGTTCAAGTCACAGCGGGGTCTCGCCCCCAAATATTTAATTGTTGTAATTCACCGGCCTCTATCTGTCTCTTCGCATCGTTCACTTCGATCCTCGAACAGATTTGATCTTTTTTTCAGTTCCTCTGTAATATGCCGTCTGCTTCTACTCGCTCTCAAATGTTAATAGGTAAGCCTCGTCTTCTTTTGTTTTCCGCAAAACTTATTTCGTTTCTCTAGGCCTTGCGTCATGGGAGCGCCTCTGAGCGGTTCACCCTACTAGAGGCGCTTTATAAATGTTTAAATACAATGCAGTACAATTACTAACCACCTCACAGTGGTTGATTAAACCAATTCCGTGGGGTGTCTATTCATCCACCGGTACAAGTCCGTTGTATGTGCGGGCGGTTTCAGCAGCAGCAATAACACCAGCCAGACAAGCGGCATTGATTGATCCAAATGCATCCAGTCAGACCACATACGTACACATGGCAAGCTCGACGCTGAGTAATTGCCTATAATGCAGGTTGCTGATACAGATATATTCACTGTATATATCTGTACCTTCGCCCAGAATATAACATGTTATCTACTTGCGCCAGACTGCATAGGCCTAACATTACACCACATAACAGATGAATTTTGTTGTGATACAGTTGACATGTTGGCAATGTATAAAAAGGCGTGATAATGAATTTCAGATGCAGGTGTGCTATCTCGGAAGGAAACTGGTTGGAAACGCGAGAATCTCCAGCTACGTGCCATGTTGTACAAGCGATTAATTCACTCCATACGAAACTATGCACTTGCATTGTTTCAGATTCTGATTCCAGTCCTTTTCACCATATTCGCCTGTCTCGTACTATTGGATCCGCCAAGAGAAGATAATTTCCCACCTCTAACCCTTGACCTATCCCAATTCAATAGTCCAATCACTCCATACGACGTTCGCCCTCTAACGGCGACCTCCCAGGAACTGGAATCTTGCTATGAAACAAGTGTTCCAGAGAAAGGTAAAATTTTCATCAACCGCGAGCCAGACTACACCACAATGGATGACTACCTGATAAGAATCGGGAAGGATCAAAAAGACAAGTACAATTGGAATTACCAGATCGGCGCTACCATAGAAGAGGACTCTAACGGAAAGTTGAACATTACCGGACTTTTCAATAACCAAGCCTACCACACGATCGCCATCTCGTTATCGTACTTGGGAAACACTCTGATGCAATGCTATGGCGACAAGAGGTACAAGATCGAAACCATAAACCACCCACTTCCCAAGAACTTTTCGAAACAGGTCGTGCAAGACGTCGTTAATCGGAAAATGAGTGGATTTGGTTTCTCCTTCTGCGTGTCTTTCGGAATGGCCTTCCTGTTCCCCACTTTCCTCGTCTTTCTCATAAAGGAACGAAAGTCGGGAGCGAAGCACAGTCAACTCGTGAGCGGAGTCAGACTGCATAATTTCTGGTTTGCAACATTTATTTGGGATTTCGTCAACTACCTCGTTCCGTGTATTTTGATCATCGTCGTCATCCTGAGTTTTCAAACCGAGGGTTACTGGGAAAATACTTGGTAGGTATACCGTATTTAGACGTCACCCTCAAAATCTCGTTCATAGCGTTCACGATGCTATTGTAAAAGGAAAGATAAGAACACTAGAAAAAAAGGACGTGGAAGGGGAAGAGAAACAGAAAAAGAACAGAAAGAAGGACAAGGAGGATTACACGGAGAATCGGGAGAAGTTGAAGTAGGTTAAGGACGAGAAGAATGAGAAGGATGTGTAGCAGCAAAGATGTAAAAGAAGAAGAATAAAATAAAAAATGAGTATGATAAAGAAATGAGTTGAAGAAGAGTACGAAGGAGGAGAAGAAGAATAATGAAAGTGAAACGAATCGTGAATGTATGGTAGCGAGAAAGTATGGGACAATCGGAAGATTGAGAAAATCAAGAACAATTAGAAACATGCGGAAAGGAAAATGGGGAAAGTGACGGGAGGGAAGAGATTAGCTTTTGGCCCAGATTCTTGAATTACCTTTGTCTCCCGGTAAGCATTGACCCTCATAAGTCTTCTACCCTTATGGATCAGACAGTGAAAGGTTTTCTCAAAATCTGTGAATACTGACAATGGTTGTTTTATGCAGGTGTGTATTTTTTCAGGATAATCTTTATTGGTTTAATGCTGTACGGTTTCTCCATGTTGCCCTTTACCTACATAATGTCGTTCCTTTTCGATGAAGCGTCGGTCGGTTGCGTTTGGCTTTTCGTCATCTGCATAGTAACAGGTAAGGAGTTACAGCATATACATCGTGGTTTTCCTTACTCTTTCTACACTGAAGTCACAGCAAATCCATTATGCTTTGCGAAGCGTTCCGAAATGAATGTCTACGATATGGCTGATTTTAAATATTGCTTAAATATAGCTTCCATATCATCACCTTAAATTAACTATTCTGCAATGGATGAGCAATAAACGTATTTCGAAAATATCTATTTCGTGAACAAATCGAAGTAATTCAAAATCAAATGATTCGCTAAGAATTACAGTAGGTTGAGCTGTAGCCGGATCCATAATAAACTTAAGCAGTTTATCGCATTGTTCTAATCTGACCGAAACATTGTTATTTCAACGACGGCTACGCAGCCGACAAGAGATTTAGATCTGCAACGTTGTGTCATAGATCACAAAATCTGTGTTGAGGTTACTGTCTGCTTCTTGTCATTTTGAAGGAATGATTACGACCATCACAATTTTCATAGTGCAATTGCTATCGCCCCGAAGTATTTTGCACACCTTGGAATGGACTTTCTACACCTTATTTCCCACTTACTGCCTAAACGCGGTTCTTCAGAACATCTACAGCAACTACAACAAACATAAAGACTGCAACGAAGTGGCCAAAGGAGAGACACTGGCCGATTTCTGCGCAGATATGAAACGATTTGGTCATCCTTGTTGTCCAGGTATTATATATAGATATATATATATATATATTCGTTTATTGATAGAGACAAAACTATATAGTTGTCACACGGCAACCAGGTGCATCTAATAGGGACAATGAGAAATAACATTTCAATAAACTCTGGCATATCGAACTCTAGATATAACGGCTCTATCTTCTTTGTCTGGAAGCTCGAAATGATGCTGGTGCAGTTGAAGGTTATAACGTCTCTTCATGATTGGGGGGGACAGGCACAGCAGGACATCGATTTCGTTGCACATTACCGCTCGTCACAGGGATGCGTCAACTCTAAGACCGTATACGAAAGGCTCGGCGCAGACACAGGCAGCAACTGCGGTCGCTGCATCCGGCGCCACATGCGCTCTAATTTGTCCTTGTCCTCCTCCATAACAAAACCCCACCATGCGGCGAGGGCGTACGCGAGAATGGCCACCGCTGTGGCTCCAGTGACTACGCTCAATGCGTCGGGTGGCAGACCATGAGACCTTTAGCATTCTCAGAGCATAATAGTGATCTGGAATAGGAGGCGACTAAATCGGATGCATGCCTCTTTAGGCGAAGATAGTCATGTATCATAACCAGGGCTACAGTGGTAAAATTAGAGGTGAGTACACGATGCCGGTAGGTTTTTTCGAAACACAGAAAATGGGTTTGGAAAGGAGGTTTGAAATTTTTTTGAAATATCGATTATATGGAAACGATTTGGTGAGCGTTTAAGCATTGATATGACGGAATTCCTCACTTTCTAATGCATCAACTATTCTCAAATTTCTTTTTTTAAAATTTGTTGTTGCATCCAGTGGCAGTGATGTTCAGATATGAAAACAAACCATTGCTAAAAGCGATCGCATTTTAGGCAATTTGTCTGAAAAGCTGATAGGCCCCAAAAGAAAGTAGATTGTTTTAGTTTCGGAGGGAGGAGGAGGCATGGTTATGTTAAGGCAATAATTAAATTATTTTGACTTAAAAAAAATTACTTTTATAATAACTTCTAAACTTTCGAAATTCCGCTTTGGCGTCGTCAAATAAATTAAACGGGAAGTAGAAATACCGAAAAATGGCCGCAAAATCCAAAATTAGAATGTATAATAATATGAAAAAGCATTGCTGCGTTCTTTCTACAAAACGGTCCAAAATTTAGAGCTATGTAAATTTTTAAGTTGTTTTGCAACCCGCTAGGTCAAGCAAACCAGAAATAGTTTGTGTATCGTAGTCGTATAGCTGCATATTGTAGCCTACTCATCCAGTAGGCCTATATCAATTCAGTTCCGTTATCCGAGTTGTTCTCTTGAAGAGCACTGTATAAATTCTCAGAATGATTGAACATTCACTAGAAAACTATCATTGACGTAAGATGATAGTTTTCACAATGATTTCACAATGTTGGTTGAGCTTTCGGCATACGTTGAACGTTCATTTTTGGCTTTATGTGTTTATTTGCACAGACAGTGTTGTTTGTTTGTTTGTTTGTTTGTTTGTTTTTTTCATCTCTTTTTAACTAATGAAAATTAATCTGTATACCTTAGTTGGAATCCATGTATACTGATAGTTAAGTTCTTTAGTTAAGAGTTCTATCATTGTTTCTTTTACCTGCTGATCATATAACTTGATCGATGTTACCGCTAGAAGTATTGATTATGCTGCCATTTACTTGTATTACGATAAATGTTAACTAGGTGGCCCTGCTAAGCGGGATCAAGATCCCTTTTGGGTCTCCTCTTGTTGCCAAAGTTCAAACTTTTATGTTGTATTTTCCTTGTACTTCAAATGGCTTGAATAAAAGGATTGATTGATTGATTGATTGATTGATTGATTGATTGATTGATTGGCTTGACCCTTCAGCCGGCAGATCAGTCGAATTTTGTCGGAGTGCTTTCTGCAGGACTTGCAGTAAATTTTGTTCACAGTCCGACAGTTTTCTCTCGACTACATTGACATCGACCGAGTCGCCTAATTTCCACGACAGATACGTGCTCAACTGTACATTGATCCATTATTATTCGACTTGCTCATTTTCGCCGCCCCCCAGAAATGTGCCTCCTCGTTCGCCTAATGGTTAAACCAGACTGCATACTATATAGTACTATCTGTTGGTCCTGCTACAGATTTTCGTTGTCTTGAAATTTGCCTTTATTCCCGAGGACTTGCGCACTGGGAGCGACTCTGATTGGTGGGCACTGGGTAGAGGCGCTTTATAAGTTTTGAAATACACTACAATACAATACCTCCGAGACTCGACTTGACCCTCTACACATATCGACTTGTCCCTTGAATTCGTATTCGGCACCAGAATTGGACTGCTGCATATAGAAACCGTCCGTCACATTGGCACTCCTAGCACTGCAAACTTGGACCCCGTACAGCTTGGCGTCGTCTGAATCGTCTCCTGCAAAAACGAAATTAGGAAATGAATTATGAATTATTTGCCGAACTATAATTATGAACGAAATTGAAATTATTTTCAAAACTAGAATCATTTTACTTCTTGTGGCGCATAAGTTGAGACGAAGGCGAGTAAAAATCGCACGCGATCCAAGCACATAATCCATTGGAAACTTCCGGTTGAGATGAAGGCGCTGTGCATACCATTCTCGATGCATTATACTATCTTTGATCTTCGTTGTCTGATTATTGTCCCCATCCCACGTGCGTACCAACGAACGCAGTTTCATGCTCCATTTTATTTCGGCTTTGATCGTTAAGTTGTAACATTATGAGTTTATCGAGAATGTTGGCTGGAAGAAAGCCATTTGACGAAGCTACAGGCAGATCTACATGCCAAGCAGCAAACGAGGAAATAACGGAATTTGTGGAACAGCATTTGCTGGAAATTAGTATTAGCAATACAAGTCTTGGGAGAGCGATAGATTAATGGTAACACCATGGCTTGAAGAGCATTAGATCTTGAAAAGTCGCGGTTCAATATCCGTAAGCCCCTTCTAGATCGACTCAGCCTTCCACTTCCTAAGGGGCAGCAGTAAAATGACCGGGCACCTAACAGGCTGCCCAGACGTGTATTAATTCAGATCTTGATAATTGTACCGTCAAGTTTCAATGTAACTTATTGCGGTTTGTCAGTGAGGTTGTCAAAAAACACAAATAAAAAAATTGTAGTTCATATGCATTTTTGCAGGTATGTATATATCTATGTGTATATATATATATTCAAATATGCCGGAAGAGTTTCTGAATATAAAACTCGGAGGAGCGCTTACACATCTACTGAATAAATTAACGATAAACTTATTTATTTAAAAGCCTTTCCACAGCGATCTCCTCTGGCGCAACATTTCTTTCTCTGAAAGACAATGCATGTTAGTGTTCTGTGTTTGTAGATTGTAACTGTTTATGTTCTTGTTTCCATTTACAAACAACCATTGTACTTTCATATATACAAACTGTTTTCGCATTTTAAGGCAACTGCGGCGAAAACTGTGAAATGGTTGACAACTACCTGTCGTGGACGTTGCCTGGGGTTGGGCGACCATTTGTCTTCATGGTCGTTCAAGGCATCGTTTTCTTCTTCATTCTCTGCATTATCGAAAGTGACATCGTCGGTATTTTACTCAAGGGGATGAATCCGAACAGAGTGAGTCAAGCCACGCTCACCGAGATGGACACTGATGAACATGGAAAGACCAGTGAAGACTCGGATGTTGCAAATGAGCGACAGCGCATCAGGTCGAATCCGATACAGGAACTCGTCAAGACAGAATCAGTCGTCATCCAGGATCTGACGAAGCTCTATGGAAACTTTGTGGCCGTTAACTAGTTGAGTATCGGAGTCTCTCAGAAGGAATGCTTTGGTCTCCTCGGAGTCAACGGAGCTGGGAAGACGACAATCTTCAAGATGCTTACTGGAGAAATCCGGCCATCCTTCGGAAGCGCCTATATCGCCGGGGTAAGCTTCCAAAACGGCCTTGCACAGGTCCGTCAGAAGATCGGATACTGTGCACAGTTTGACACGAACATTGACCAACTGACTGTTCACGAGACTCTCTGGATGTACGCATGCGTACACGGAATTCCGGCTCAGGTCCGACAAGAGGTCATCGATCGACTCATTGAACGTCTGACGCTGAAGCCATACACTAACAAACGAGCCGAAAATCTCAGGTGATTGCGATTATAAAACCTGTGCCCGTAGGAAGGGTAATTTGTGTTCAAATTTAAATATGTGAAAAGAAGTGAAAAAATTTAGAAATAAGTAGTCTCCTGCTGTGCATTTATACACCGTGTGTAAAAGGTGAAATCAAATTTCTCGATACGCTCCCGATCTTTAACCTTTGACTTGCCCGACCTTTTGATACCTTACCTTTATTTTCTTGTTGGTACTCTTTTACCTTACCTTGCCCTTAGTTACCTTACCTTATCTTTTGTTTTAATAATGTAAACTAGTTTAACATGCCTAAATGACTGTATTGTGTTACATTGTTGGTAGCGGTGGAAACAAGCGTAAGTTATGTGTGGCCGTTGCGTTGATGGGTAATCCAACAGTCCTCTTCCTCGATGAACCGACAACGGGCGTTGATCCAGAAGCCAGGAGACACGTCTGGAATACTCTGGCCGCCGCAAGAAACGTCGGCACTACCATCATACTCACGTCGCACAGGTACATCCCCCTCCTCAAGTTCTCCTTTTACTCAATGCCCAGATATATCGGATTATCAATATAAATTGGGGGTATTTGAGACAAATATTAGTAGCTAATATTAACATATTTATACATATAGTTTCCTTATATGCAAATGTGTCCGTCGTAAGACGCTACGTCACAAACGGCTTCTGTTCTATTGTGAAACCGTTTGTGACGTCAGTACTGTCGTCTTGACGACGGCGCTCTTGACGACGCATTGACGACGGCGATCAACGACCAACGATATACACTGCCGTCATAATTATGACGGGGAAATACACTAGTTATTAGTATAATTATTATCTGTATAAACATGTTTACGTTGCTGTACACCAAAATGCGGTTTGCAATTGGTTCCAATAAAGAATATTCTATTCTATTCTATCATAGACATATCCTGATTTTTATTAATTCACTAATTAATCAAACCATCTGGCGACCTAATTCATTTGTTCTTTCGTTTGGTTTTTAGTCAATTGTGCAAATCTCTCCATCAAGAAGATATCTATGCAAAAACGCCTGCCGCATATTTACATTTAAAGATAGATACATGCATGCACTCATATAGACAAACATCATGTATACAAAGTATACATACATATATACGTACATTCATACATAAATTATACATTCATATAAAGTATACATACATATATACGTACATTCATACATATATTATACATTCATATAAAGTATACACACATATTACGTACATTCATACATATATTATACATTCATACATGGAAACATACATTCATGCATAGATACATGTCTAGCGCAGCTACTTGATGAGTGGTGGTATAAGTGTAATTTTTGAAAGTCGAAGGAAACCAGAACCTCCTACTTTTAAGACTGGATACCGTTCCCCCACTTTTCTTGCTCCGAAAAGAAATGGTAGGTCTAATGGCAAATGTACTTTCGAAGTATTGCTGTTTCTGTCTATCTTTGTAATGTAGTCGCGAGGTAGGTAGACAGAGAAGCAAATAGCGCACAGAGACAAACAAATAAAATGAGTTTACGGTTACTAATTGGCTTCTTGAGCTACGTTAGTGTTTAGGCATAGGCATATTATAATCCGTATGTCGGCCTCAAACCCCAAACCACCCTGATTTTTGATAGACGTTAGACATTTTGGAATTTAAACAAATTACATGGAGTATTATTATAAATATGTGGTTCGACACAAACATGTCGTTGCAGTGACATCACTGTCTCTTGTTTTGCTAGTATGGAAGAATGCGAAGCCATTTGTACTCGGATGGGAATCCTCGTCAACGGTCGCTTCCTTTGCCTTGGGAGTCTCCAGCACCTCAAGGATAAGTTCGGCGATGGATACACGCTCATCATCAAGCTCCAGCGCTCAGTCGACACTGAAAACCCCGAAGAAGGACAGGAACGGATTGAGAAACTGAAGATTTTCATCAGCCAAACGTTCCCAGAGAGCGTCCTCAAAGACCACCACGAGAACCTTCTTTACTACCAGGTCAAAACCCGGATTTTTAAGTGGTCTGAAATTTTCGGGGTTATGGAGAAGGCGAAGGTGACATACCAGATCGAGGACTATTCGGTGGGAGAGACGACTCTGGAGCAGCTATTCATTGGATTTGCCCGTCTGCAGCGGGGGCCGAGAGAAATATCTAGGGAGAAATGCCTTGGACTTTGTTAAGAAGAAGACACCTCGTCAAATTCTATCATTCCCGATTTGTTGATCTGATTTTAACATTGTGAAACTACATAAACATAAGAAGATAAAACAACTCTACCGTTTGTAATCCATTATTGAATCCTTGCAATATTTTTTCATTAAATTACTTTGAGAATGTCTCTCACGTGTTGTCAATACACATCGTGGCTACGCGAAGTAGGCCCTACTTCCCTAACTTAATTCAATTCAATTCAATATATAAGATTTATTGATCACCACACGAAAGTTCATATTACCATTTGTTGCAGTAGTTCATTTCTATTCTATTTACAATAACACTGACCATCAAAGCATGAATTGAAGCCAGAAAAGAAGCGTGCCGGATGCAGAAATGTACAAGTTGGTGCTTCTGTAGTAGTGCACACAGATTTATGAATCATGCATCTATTAACCAATCACCATTCTGTTATATACATAGTGATTCCATCAAATACTCTTTTAATTCTGTTTTAACATAGTGGATAGAAGTCCCTGGCACCGCCGCCATCCGCCGCCGCCGCCAAGCCATCAATCGAAACCAGTCGCTAAGCTATCGACTGTTAGCGATGTCGTTCACTTAATATCTTGTTTATTGTTGTAGTCGCGGTTTCTGAGTTTCGATTTGATGAAGGTATCAGCTGCAGGATAGGAGCAACAATTGCCTATTAGGTAGGAGTCACAGTGCAACAGACTTAATAGTTCACCAGTTTTTCAGTTCCTTCCTTACTACCTACCTACTTACTACTTTACTGGCTATACTTACCATCACCACTCGGATGTCTGTTACGTTGCCTGACGTCACACTTGTTTTCATCGAAAATGACGTCTCTTCTTGCATGCAAACGTCTTGCTTAAAATACGCTGGTTGCAACGACTTCTGACTACGGTATTTTTGGTGAACTATAAATTTGAGACATGCAACAGGCCTAAGTAGTTTGTAAATTTATGGTTTTAGCGCAGGGTGCTAGAAGTTATATTTCGGAATAGCCTGGCGCTATTGAAGTTTGCTTCTGACCACTCCTGGTGCTACATAAGTTATATTTTGTAACAGCCTGGTGCTAGAGAAGATAACATTTGGGACAGCCTGGCGCTATAGAAGTTAGGGTTAAAACCAAGCGTTGGCCTGATGATAGATGCGAGGCCATGACTGGTAATTTGGGGCTTCTCCACGAGCCTCGGTGTGAAAGTTTTAGTTGGGGCTTTAAGTCTGCCGCTGTTCCGAGTGCAGCACCAGCATACGATTAGTGGGCTATAAATTTACTGGTGCACTCTAGTGGTTTGGGCAGGCCTCGTGGAAGGCGGCTCGGGCGGCATCAAACTGGACTTGCATTTGTATGTGTTAAGGCACACCATTCACGATCCAATTTTTTGTCCCATACAAAATGTCAAATATATAGCACAAGGCTGAAGTAAAAGATTGTTTCTGCAATGCCGGGGTGAAGTAAAGGTAGCTTCTAGCTTATGTGGTACCAGGAGTGGTCAGAAGATAAATTTTTATAGCGCCAGGCGTTCCGAAAAATAACTTCTATACCGCCCGCGCTAACACCGCGAATTTACAAACTACTACCTACTATTGTAGGCAGAAACTTTAATGTTGCGTGCTTTAGTTTCTTATCACATCAACTACCACCTATTACTGCTTCAATTAACATCGATTCTTATCTTCGTATTTTTAACGACTGGACCCGAGACATTCATGTACGTTTCTGTTTATAATCCCATGTGCCTCTTCAACATAACAACTCTTTTAAATATAATTTTGACTTTAACTTTTTGACATAATTTTATATCATGTTATGCTGTGTTCGTAATATGTTTCATTTGGTTTGAATTTAACGCACTAGTGGTTTGGTAATTTTGGCTTGGCTTAATACTTGCTATTAATTTACCACGCTTTGTTTGGACACAAACAATGCATGACTTGCATCGAAACTTGACCTTCTCTTTTAAATTTTAATAATGTATGTCTGCCTCAAAGTTGATGTAAAGGAAGAACTTTTGAACAGTAACTGTTCACTAAATGCTGACACTCAAGATGCCAATGTAAATTTATCTGTTGTTTCTGACGAGCGTAGTGGCAGTAGTGATAGAGACGATCGTAGTGGTTCCAAGCACCATTGCAGTGTAAGCTTATGAAGAACCCGTTGACAACTAATTCAGAAGCACATACCCTATGCTCGAGCAACTGCTGATGTTAGACTGCGCGAAGAGATCAAGAACTATCTGCGATACAACCCTGATGAACAATATGACAATTCTCTGGCATTTTGGAGAAAGGGCAAGTTCCCACTGCTTGAAGCTCTTGTTAAGAATGTTCGCACTCAGAGCGCTTCTTCAGCCTGGTTGAGAACATGTTTTTGACCATGGGGCTGATATTGAACGGCAAAAGGTCACCCCTCGCTCCTCATAGAGCTAATTGGCTCTTATTCATCCATGACCAGCGGCTGATCCAGAAGAAGGTTTACGTGGGGGGGGGAATTATCATACATACATACGTATATACATACATACACACATATACATGCATGCATACATACGTGCATAAATACATGTGTACGTACGTAGGTTACGGTATGTACATGCATGCATAAACGCATATCTACACTATACTGTAGGTGCAGAGTTAACCAAAAGCAGTGAGTGCCCAAAGTGACTGAAAGAAATTTTCGCGCGCTTATGAAAAATTTGTGGAGACGTTTTTGATTTTCTATATTTTTGCTTTGGTGGATTTGGTTAGGGCAGAGTTATTGAAATTATCCCTTTTGCAGTAGAATCTGCAAAATCTTGCAACGTACAAACAGAACTCCAGGAGACTAGGATAATTTTAATTTAATATATCCAACAACAGAGTCAAATTTCGCCCAAAAAATCAGGGTAACTATGTTGTCTGAATTATTTCATAAGCCAAATTTAAGACTGTAGATAGATAGGCATTGATAGAAAAAAAACAAGTTCAAAAAGGTACTACTTGAAAGTAATTTAAATTATTATTGAAATGGCTTCTTTCCAAAATTCCAATGGAATGTTACAATGCTAAGAAATACCATGGTTCTCTCCAATATCAATTCGCAGTTCTAATCTGTTAAAAAGCGTTATTTGTAGACTGATTTCTGGTGGTGCCCAGGCATATAGGTAGGCCTCGCATTGCTCGCATGGCCTACTTTTGATGGTGCTTGACACTCGCAGAGTCGGCGCCCGTACATATCTGCATACGTACGTACATGCATGGCTTCCTACATTATATCACATAAAACATGCGACTGTGGCCCACTGTACAGTTTCAACTATGAGGTAAGTAAGCAAGATACTCTCAAACACCTTGTCCCAACTACCAATAACCAAACTATTTGCAATGAACTAATAAACTAATAAATCAAATTGTCCGGTTTTATTTCATCATTTTCTTAATATTTCGTCATCGAAAGGTCACAGTGATCACCGTCTACGTGATGAGGGGAGCACGTCCTGTGTAAATATCAAATGGGGGCCATGGCCGGATTGGACACCCTCGGATCCGCCCCTGTCCATGACAATTATATTCCATACTTTAAGTTAAAGATCACAAAGTGATTGCAACGTGCTAAAGTTAAACTCCCTAGATCCTGTGAAATTGGTTTTATTGCTGCTAGGTTTAACCGTTTAAACAGTTATTTGTAGCAAACTTGCAGTGCCCTTGTTAAACTTTCAACTGCTGCTAATTGCTAACTGGATTTATCAATACTGTGTGGATTGTAGGCTGAACAAGCACTGCAATGCAGCCTAAGTTGTATGTTTTATTCCTATTACAAACACTTTATGCGTCTGTCACCTTTCATACATTCACATTAGGCCTAACATTTCAAAGTCATCGGTCTGTCCCCTGTCAGCATGTCCAAATGGAGCGTAGCCAATTTGGGACCCATATTCCCATATCGAACCCGTATAGAGCCCATATGGGTTCCATCTAATGCCCACGGAAATGATGGCACGGACAGTACGGTATGCGGTAAAATGCCCTATAAAGAATATTCTTATCTTATCTTAAATACACGAAATAATATCACTAAAACCTTGTAGGTGAGTCATTTTCCGACAACGTTTTTAATTCACTAATTTAAGAAGAATTTTTTTGGCAAATTACTTTGTTTTCGTCTGGCGCAAATCTTGAATATTTTTATTTCACAAATAACAGGTAACGGAGTATACAAATTGTGTCTTTTTACCACATTATCTCTCATGCGTCCACATCAATCATCAACAGATCAATCATCAACAGATCAATCATCAACAGATCAATCATCAACAGATCAATCATCAACAGATCAATCATCAACAGATCAATCATCAACAGATCAATCATCAACAATCGGTAACATCATTAGATCGCTCATAAACGTTACAAGAAAAACTTATTACAAATATTATTGCAATTAAATTTATTCATAATCTCGGCAAAAATGCAGTGACGAGTGGATGTATAATAAGAAGAACACATTTGGTACGAAAAAAATGAAAATTAGTAAGAAATTTGTCTTAGCATTCCGATCGTATATCAAGAAATAATAACTTACATAGATCTTCACAGAAGAGACGAATTAAGTTGCGCGACCAAAGAAATAGAGGGGTTTTGAGAAACGAGATAATTTTTTCATGGTAACGGAGCGGACATTATTGACAGAGACAAAGTTTTTTTTATAAATTATACTGAACGTGGATTCACTAAGTTGTATTTAGAAATACACAAGTATATATAATGCAAAAGAAACACATGATTTTTTGGATTAATGCAAATTATTTTGAAATTGTAGACTAAAGCAATAAGTGCTATAGCCTATGGACGATATCGGAGTGGAACAAAATCATCGTTGTCATTCGCCTTTAATTTGCCAAGTTTTGTTTTAGCAATATCTAAACCTGTTGTGATATAACTTCAATACGTTTACATGATCGTTTAATTCCGATCAGTTCTCTGTTATGTTTGAGAACGTGGATTCACCGCGTATGCTTCTTTCACATTAAAATTCATTGGCTTTTAACTTTTCGATGAATGAGGTAGCGGTGTTTCTGAGGTTTTACTTCTGACATTCTGTCACTTCGCTCATCATCCATCGCTTGTTACCAGGACGCCACCCTCAGTTTTCCCGTTGTACATGAGCATTTACGTTATCGTCAGCGAATGTTTAAGAGAGGCACTATATATGTGCATATGCACGAGTGTATATTTAACTATTTATAAAGCGCCTTTTGTGAAGTTCACCGCAAAGACACATGGAAGCAAATACAGGATGAAGAAGAAACAGCAGGAAAGAGGGCACATACAAATAAGTAGATAAATGGATGGATTGATGATGGATGGATGGATGGCTGGATGGATGGATGGATAGGTGGATGGATGGATGGATGGACGAACGGACAGACAGAGACAGAAAGACATACAGCAGACAGCCAGACACACAGACAGACAAAGAGACAGACAGAAAATAGAAAGGTATTAAAGAACATTGTAGCAAACATGTCTATAGGTGAAACCGCAGAGTGGCCCAGATTTAAGATAAAACACTATTTTAAGCTATGAATTTACGATATAGGCCTATGTACATATATTTATTGATATATATATATATTGATAAATATATATACGTTCGCTGGTATCGTGGATCTGGATCCAACATTCGCTGAAAATGGTAAATTCGTATCCCTCCGCTCTCAATAATTATTACACTTCTTTCTGTCTACACTGTCCTTATAATCGTCGAATTCACTGCATTCGAATCTGTCCTTATAATCTTTCTCTACAGAAAGGATATATATATTGTAAATTCGTATCCCACCTTCGCTGGTTTCGTAGATTTGAATCCAACCCTCGCTGATATCGTAATTTCGTATCCCACCGTTGCCACCAAGTAATGTCAACACTCTCTTCAACTGACACTGTCCTTATAATCTTTCTCTACTTCGCCTACTTCACTGTTAACTGATTTTTCTAAATCTATGTATAGATAGCTCAATTTAAAGTATAATAAAACGAAAACACAGTCCGAACAGTTTTCACAATATTTTCTTTGCAATCCACATATGAATTTGAAAACAATATCACAATACAATGCACAGCCAACACTACAGAAATTCAAAACAAACTCTGTCAGCAAATGCTTGGCTCGCTATCCATCAACCATCGGTCCGATCGTATTTAGGTCAGAGAACATGGTGTATGTTTTCCATCTCACATCTGATAGCAGACGGATTTTGTAGGTAATCTTCGGCGGAATACTGTCAGAGTCGTCGGAAACGACGAAGACGATTGCACCAAGAATGTCTTCGTCCGTCATCATAGTCTTCTAGCGCCGTTTCAGAGGTAAAGCCCAGATCTACGACAAAACAACATGAATTGAACCTTTTTGTTAAAATATTCTGTCCTGCATTTCTATGGACATTAGATAGGCCTAGATCCGTATGAGCTCTGCACGAGTCCCTTATGGGAATATGGCTCCTATACGTTGAAGACGAAAAGAGACCATTCATTATATCTACCTGCATCCTCTCCAGAGATGACTTCCAAGCTTCGATGAAATACGCTGGAAACTATAAAACTTTTGAAAAACTTGATTCATATTTTACTTTTCGTGAAGTGCATATTCTGATCACCGATGTCTACCGTCCTGGATCTGAAAACACATCGTTTTTTACCTACTTCTTTTAACCCATAACTTCACATGTCAAATCCTCATTTTGGGGAAATTAAAATATAACTGGATCAACCAAATGACCGAGATACAAAACGATTAAATCGTCAACTTTCCGCTCATGGCTTGGAACAACTTGTGGTAGGCCCTACTCATCAACTCGGCCATACCCTCAACGTTATCATCACTCGCAGTTCCGATTCGCTAGTTAGTAACATTGTCATCTCTCCGTTTTCTGCTCCGACCACTCCCTCATCGGCTCAACATCCGTCATCACCGTCCACCCGTAACACGACATTACTTTTTTTTTCTTCGATCATAAGAAGATTAATGAGAGGACATTACATTCCTGAAGATGACCCTTTCTCATGCCCAACTCTATCATCTTCTCAGCTATAAGAAGCTTTAATGGTCTTTTCCTCCGTAATTTATTGCCTCAAATTACGACTGGGTATATGTTGCACCCTAGAGGCCATAATTTCTCCATACTCCATACTGATAATTTGGCTCGAGAAACCTTTATTATTAGGATGCCTTTTGATGTTGTTTAATTAGTAAAACTCTTAAATGTCTGTTTAAATCTCACTCTCAATCTGTTTGCCTTTAACATAATCACAGATTTCCCTAAGTGTACCCTGGGCTTCCATTTACCTTCTCTTTTCAGATTATTTACTTTTAATGTCTTCCCTACTATCATTCTTTTGAGGTAGTGCAATTAGTATTTTTTCATTCTTTGATATTTTTTTTACTCTACTATGATACTTTTAATGTAGTGTAATTAGCTTTATTTTAATGCAGTATAATTTGTATTTTTGTCATCTCTAAATATTTTTACTCTATTTCTTTCAAATTTTATTATCTTCATATAACAATTATGTTCTCTATTATTTCGCAACTTGTTCACCAATGTGCGGCTCGCTTTTGGTTTTTCAATTACAGAATATTAATAATTAAACGAATATTGATTGACTGATTGATTGAAGCCGTATATCTATTACTGGTCAGCTGCTCGAGCACGTCATTGAATCGGCCTACTGCATTACAAACAGCGCTGAATAAACAATGACGTCATAAACAATACACACACTTAATATCAGATCTAAGTTCGATTATACTGCTTAAAATAAATTTAAGCAAAATTGAAAGAATTCACTGAGTTCTGCTACTGATATATCGGCGTTGACAATACTGGCTAATTAACATTGCCTTTCACTAAGATTTGTTATAACAATAGGTTTCAAGCAGTCGAGACATAATTTCAACATTTTCTTGCGAAGTTACACGACAATCTATCATCCGAGCAGGCGCTTACACTCTGGAATCTGGATTATCTAAGGCTCTTACTTCACCGTAATGGCCCAACCGAATGAATCTACACAAACACATGGAGGACACTCGTATGCTTTTTTCACGTTAGTATTGTTAAGTATTTAACTTTGTGACTGATTCTGTGAGACTATAATATATCTTTTAATTGTCAATTAACTCTCCTTTCAATTTGTATTAAATCTTCGGCTCAAACCGTAGCGCTTCAGCTGTCTTATCTGGATTCTTGCCTTTCAGGGCCCAGCGATTAATCCACTGCATTTGACGTAGTTCCGCAGTCGCCTGGAGGCGCTTCGCTCGGCTAGGCTAGGCGTTGTGCTGATGTCAGATCTTCAGTCTGAGCTCGGCCTTTGCCTATGCGGTTCACAACATTATCGCCAAACAATCAAATTTTCGATAATTTGTGGAGAATATCTGAATAAAATTCAGTAGTTAGTTATCGTGAAGTGGGCCGCTGAACGATTCGACGCATTTGATTCGAGAATTGCTTACTTTCGATCTTCTGTAGAGGTTAGACACAGCTGCTTCGGGGGCTCAATACTATGGCGAAATTTCTGATGGATATTTGAAAAAATTCAGTAGTTAGTAATCGTGAAGTGGGCCGCTCAGCGATTCGACACTTTCGATCGAAATTTTCCGATTGCGTGGAACAGTGGAAACTCGAACTGATTGTTGGACTCAAACCGATTGGATAGCGTGTCGGGAAGGAAAAGTGGTCTACCCGCCGACCTCTAGATTCCACACCGGCGCAATGATCGCTGCACGCATTAACGATATGGCTTCGGATTGGTTAAGTGTGGAAAGTCGGGCGTGACAGGACAGCAAACATGTCCAAGACGAGTTCATACCGCTGATTACCTGATCATGGAGCAAACTGTTGCCGAAGGGACACGTAGGCACACGCAAATGATTGGCAGTTTTATGACCTTGAATTTGACAATGATGTTCTTCCATGGAGACGGTAACACTGTGGAGAGGGCATGTCAGTGATGATGACGATGATGAAAATGGTGATATAGATGTTGAATAGCTTCCATTATGTTTGTGCTCCCATTTGAAATATTTGTTAACCGAAGTACCTCACTTTTCAGATTGTAGGACATTATCCCCCCTGGCCATAATCCCCCTGGACATAATCCTTGGACATTATCCCCTTCAGACAGAATCCCCGGGGTAGGACATAACCCCCAGGTTTGTATATAATCACCTATATTTCGACATAGGGCCTATATATCATGACGCGTGGTGACGGCGAAAAGGACTAGGCCATTGCTAATCACCTCAACCTCAGCCGGACTATATTTTCAATTTGTTTAATAAGAAGAATATATTTATATATTTTTTTATTCTAACAATTAACACAGACCGTCACAATTAACACAGACCGTCACAAACGACTGGAAAAGTTGATTAGACTATAGTGGTCTCGAGTTTATCTCTTAAGCTGTAAAAAATCTAAAGACGAATGTTATGTCCAAGTCTGTGCAGCGTTTCTTCGATGGATATCCTTCCGTCGCGCCGATCTTGCACAGCTGCAGTAGACAGACCTGTACCTGCTCGGCGCTGCGTCTGACCCGCTTTTTGGGCAGCTGACCTCGCGAATCATGACATTAACAAGCCTAAAGTTAAGAACTAGGCGACATTAACAAGTCTTATGAATGAGACTAACCAGTCTTAATTTTACACCTGAATGACACTAACAAGTCTTTAGTCTATACTTTTACGACATTAACAACGTTGCTGACACTATGAACAAAAACAGGGCAATTAAGGTTTATCAATTAAATGTAAAAATAGGCTAATTGCACAGAGGGGGTTTGTTCGGAGGTTATGTCCTACCGTAAATCGGGGAGGGGGTGGAGAGATTTTGTCGGGGGGATAATGTTCGGGGATTATGTCCGGAGGGATTATGTCCGGGGGGATAATGTCCGTACACCCACTTTTCATTACCATTGTTGGAAGTCAGCGTATCGTATCGTATCGTATCGTATCGTACCTAGTAATTTATAAGGCGCCTCTCGCAGTATAAACTATTCAGAGGCGTAAATATCGTGATGATGCCTTAAAGCGGTGCTGATGATGTGGGCATCTGAATCAGATGATGTGAGGCAATGATTTATGTTTGCTTCGTCGAGTGCCAAGTGCTAAGTGACGATGGTGAATGGTGTTACAGGAGCTGGAGACAGTTCTGGTTGCTGCTGTGGAAGAACTATTTGCTCCAGAAGAAGAAGGTCGCCCTGACTGTCTTTATGATTCTATTTCCGTTCTTCTGCGCTATAGTGCGCTTAGGGATGCGAGGCACAATCAAACCCATCTTCGTGTCTCACGCAACAACCTATGACAGCTTCCTCGTTACCACAAACTTGACCGACAATCTGAAATCTGCACCCGGAAGTTTAATCCTCGCCTACGCTCCCAACACGAACCGCGTCGCAAGGATTGTGAACAGAGTATGGACCATTTTGGGCGTCAAGATTCCAACGGGTACGTCCTATTCCTATATCATGTGTTCGTGTTATGCTTAATAACAGCCTGGTTCTTGGCGATTGCTTTGACTAAGCGCTAACAGCGAACAAACCAGTGTCCTCCTTTTGAATAGCGAGAGTTGTGAATAGAACGGCGACCCTCATGGGTGTTAAGATTCCAAGAGGTACGTCGTTTTTCATATACCCTTTGTTCAACTTACACATAATAACGATGTCAATTGGAAAATGTACCGGGGTATTTCCGCGAGCTGTGCTTCCCCATTTGGTTGGTCGTAGAAATCTTGGTTCCACTGAAGTAGTCGTTCAATCTGCATGCACCTCGACGATCCTGGATCGTTTTTTTCCAACTGTTATTTTTCGCCGGGGTTGGATTGGGAGTGCCTCTGAGTAGGTATCTTGTAGAGGCGCTATATAAATGCTCTTAGTGAATGATTGAATGAATAATAACATGGCTCATGCAGATTTATTTGAGTAAGCGCTACCTGCTAATGAGCCAGTGTTCATCTTTAATGTGGCGTTGCGAAATATCCGGAATTAACACTCATTGCACAAGATTTGATGTAGATATTTAATGACAGCGTGTATAGCACAATACATTAGAGTGAAGTGTGGTTCAGAATGGTATCGAACGATATTATATGGTAGATTATCGAATGGCATTGTGTTGTATGGTATCGAGTCACAGTTTGTGGTATGGTAGGCCTATCGAGTGACACCCAGGTATGGTATCGAATGACATTGTATTGTATGGTATCGAATGACAGTGTATGATATGGTGTCGAATGGCATTGTATGATAATTTATGGTATCGAACGATATTGTATGGTAGGGTACCGAATGACTTTGTATAGTATGGTATCTCATGGTATGCTATGGTAGGGTAGAATATGCATATTTCGGTATTAGAAAGTGCATGGTTTGACATTTTCTCTACTGAACAATAGATGTCTAACTGTGAACCAAAGGTCACAGTGATTGATGTAATACTTGTTTGCTTATTAGCTGCATTAGTGTCTTTTGTCACAACCATTAGCCTATGTTAAAATAAGCCTGCAACATCTATGTGCACTTCTCAAGAATCCCTTTCTTGTCATTGCTGCCCGCTTGGAGTCATACATGACCCAAGTTCCACTGCAGTTCCCTTATTGGTCCCATCGAATGTTCGTGGAAATTCTGGCAGGGATGTTCTAACAGAAAGATAAATATTCACTTCATCTTGTTATGTCGTAGAGCTGGGTTTTGCAACTGAAGCTGCGCTAGAAGAATATGTGATGACGCACGAAGACGTTTTTGGTGCAATCGTCTTCGTCTTTTCGGACGATCTTCCGAATAACTTCAAATACAAAATCCGTCTGCGATCAGACAAAAGGTCCATCGCGTCGTCGGATGGAATGGCCCTCATGTCGTCAGATCAAAGAGAAACGATCGAGTGGAACACAAATGTCAAATTCTCTGACCTGACTCGGAACCGATCGATGGATGATAAAGTGAATGGTAATTTCACTTTTAGTTGATAGCTAATTATTTATCTATGTTTTATTCATTTTATCATCAAAACTGAAGAAAAACCACCTAAATTTAAGAGGAGAATTCAGCATATCCGTTCTGTAATTATGCAGTTAATAGGCAGTTATTGAAGTATAGGCCCTATAGTTAAAGGAATACAAAATCTACATACATGGCGCATACATAATAGTACTAGTACTAATTTAGTAGTAGTAATAACATAATCATATTAAGAAAAGGAACACCAATAATGATGATGATAATAATAATAATAATAATAATAATAATAATAATAATAATAATAATAATAATAATAATAATAATAATAATAATAATAATAATAATAATAATGCAGCGGCAGATGTTATAGTAACAGAAGTAGTAAAAAATAGCCATATAGTAGAGCTAGTAGTGGTGGTGATAGTAGTAGTAACAACAGCAATAGTAGCCTAGTCGCAGTGTGATAAAATCCCTACCTGCATAGATAATGGCAATTGAAGAGATCGCACATACATTGTAGTGTATAAAGAAGAGGGTTTTCTGGCGATTCAGAAGACCGTTGATCTGAGTCTAATTGCCGAAGTGAACAAGAGTTTCGATCCAATGACGATACCAACGATTCAGCTGAAGCGATATCCATTGCCTCCATACTACCAGGATCAAATGAGTTACTTCTCAAGACAAATGTTTCCTTTGTTCATCTTGCTAGGCTTCATAATTATTGCACCGACAATCTGCCAAGAGATTGTGCTGGAGAAAGAAAACAAGTTCAAGGTACAAACACGCTTAGATTTTCAAATATTGTTGAATTTGCGTTACAATTCGAGCTACCTACATATATATGTAGTACCTTATGCATTATATATATTGTTAGGTCCCATTATATTTTAATGAAAAGAGCTCAGTCTAGAGGTATGATTAAAATGGTTTTATTGGTAAAATGGTTTTACACAATAATAGAATATACAGAATCTACCTTTCATAGCGTCACTCGTCAATCCATCAAAGTTGTACAAACGGTAGACAAACAGGTGCAACTTCTTCGTCAGCATTAGAAGAAGTGGCACAATAACTCCTCTTCGTCACAGAGGAGTACTCTTAAGTTTAGCCTCAAAAGATACACGATAAATAGCAGCGCTGTCGGCCTCAGAGGGAAACGAGCCAACGAGCTTCGAAAACAAAGGAGTTTGCCTTAGGCTCTCCTGTATAAGCTCTACGTATAATTTAAGTCTTGGCTGGGGCCGCTTAAATACCCGAAGATCCACTTGGATCGGACACCACAAAAGCCAAGACTTAATTAGCTCTCGACGTCTCTTTATATAGCTTAGGCCACTCCTTCTAAGGAACTGGTCAAGCGTAAAGAGGATATCCGAGAGTACATAAAATTATGTGATAAGAGGGTAGTATGTAACAATATAAAAATATAATATATATATGCACATACCACATGCATATATATATATATATATATATATATATATATATATGTATGTATATGTTACAGGCAATTCGTAAAACCAGGGATTTTGTAAAATCCCTGATTCACTCAGGCACTTTACAAAATCCCTGAAAAAACCAGGGATTTTGTAAAATCCCTGAAATCAGACGACGAAAATTTGACAGATTGCCTGAAATAAGAATGACGAACATAATCGAAGTTTATTACGCAAGCAAACCCCATTTTCAAAGGATTGACAGTTTTAGATGGTATTTTATTTTAAGTTTAGTTCTCATGTTGTACAACCAGGAATTTTGTAAAATGTCTGACAGTTTATTATGCAAACAAGTCTTATTTTCAAACGATTACCATTTTTAGATGGTATTTTATTTTGAGTTCAGTTCTACATCAGCTTTTGTTTTCACACGACATAGGGCCTACTCGAATGGTTTCGACACTTGACTTTCCCTTTGAAAAATTTTAACTTTGAAGTTACAGATTAATTGAAGTTGTTGATACATCACAAATTAATAAACAATCCGGCTCGACAACTTTACTTTCCCTTTGAAAAATTTGCACCTATTTGTCTTGCAGCACTCAGTAGATTTTGAAGTTGCAGGATAATTGAAGTTGTTGATACTTCACAAATTAATAAACAATACGGCTCTACAACTGCACTTTCCGTTTGAAACATTTGCCCCTATTTTACCTCTGTCATATTATGCTCACTATCCATTTTGTTTAGAATTGACCTAACCAAAGAATAACCAGAAATAAAATAGTTCTTGCTGGGTTTTAATTTATAGCTATGGTACTCGTCTGACCACAGTTAATCTCAGACAATCGGTAAATATTTCAGTCAACTTCTAATTGTTGCGACGGCACATCAAAGAATTATAAGGAAATAGACAATCATAGTTCTCTGAGTGCTGCATAACAAATAGGGGCAAATTTTTCAAACGGAAAGTGCAGTTGTCGAGCCGTATTGTTTATTAATTTGTGATGTATCAACAACTTCAATTAATCTGCAACTTCAAAGTAAAAATTTTTCAAAAAGAAAGTCAAGTGTCGAAACCATTCGAGTATGTCGTGTGAAAACAAAAACTGATGTAGAACTGAACTTAAAATAAAATACCACCTAGCATCACCTACCATCTAAAAATGGTAATCGTTTGAAAAAAAGACTTGTTTGCATAATAAACTGTCAGACATTTAACAAAATTCCTGGTTGTACAACATGAGAACTAAACTTAAAATAAAATACCTTCTAAAACTGTCAATCCTTTGAAAATAGGGTTTGCTTGCGTAATGAACTTCGATTATGTTCGTCATTTTCATTTCAGGCAATCTGTCAAATTTTCGTCGTCTGATTTCAGGGATTTTACAAATCCCTGGTTTTTTCAGGGATTTTGTAAAGTGCCTGAGTGAATCAGGGATTTTACAAATTGCCTAAAAATTTCAGGGATTTTACAAAATCCCTGGTTTTACGATTTGCCTGTAACATATATACATACATATATATATATATATATTATATATATATTATATATATATATATAGTAGTCCTGAACGTAAGTTATGTGACTGTCAAGTCATGGGAAGCCAGAGGGAGTAGATAGTTGAGGTCTGGTGAGGAAGCATGAGAGAAAGCAAAAATAAATCAAATTTGAGGGTTTGGCCAATGCTGCTCGGTGGGCACGCCGCGCCGGGTTACGAGTTGCTCTTCTCCCCATTCACTTTTTTCCTACTTATACTTTCCTTATAGGACTGATAGCATAGTGTCTTGCGATAGTCCTATTTTCAGTTTCTTTGTTTTATTTTGTTGACGTTTAGTTAAGTATATATTAATGATTAGATAAGTTTAAAATTTGATTTATTTTGCTTTCGCTCATGCTTCCTCACCAGACCTCAACTATCTACTCCCTCTGGCTTCTCATGACTTGACAGTCACATAACTTACGTTCAGCACTACCATAGGTGTCCCTGCCTAGCGGGAGTTACCTCCCTTTAGGGCCACCTTTTACTCTATCTGAGACAGAACTACAATCCGACTACTTATAGTTTGTTATATAACATGTTTTGTTTTGTTTTGGTGGAAGCAATAAAATGATTTGATTTGATTTGATTTGTTTTGATATATATATATATACTAGCTGGATTACCCGGCGTTGCCCGGGGTTATAAGTTTCAATCCTTGCAACCCACCACCCCAACCCCACCACCCACCACCACCACCCACCCACCCCCCGGGGTTATAAGTTTCAATCCCTGCAACCCACCACCACCCACCCACCCACCCTACCCACCCACCACTCACCACCACCACACCCACCCAAAACCCCACCCGCCTCCCCCACCCCCCACCCACCACCCCCACCCACCACCCCCACCCGCCTCCCCCAGCCGCCTCCCCCACCACCACCCAACCCACCCACCACCACCCCCCACCCCCGCCACCCCCACCCGCCTCCGCCCACCCGCCTCCCCCCACCACCCCACCACCACCACCACCCGCTAATTGACTTACCAACAATAAATTTCTCTTCGATGTTTGTTACACGTGCATGCATCCAATGCAGTAATCCTAATGTCACTGCAGGGACTGCATCCAATGCAGTAAGCCTAATGTCACTGGAGGGACGGTAATTTTCCTATCGCTTGGGGAGATGTTTTGGCCGTTTTTCACCATGGTAGCGGTGAAAACGGGGGACGCCAACCCTCCACTGGGTGTCCGAAACCGAGACCGACACATTAGTGAAGGTTTCGAGTGAAAAGGTGCAAAATTGTAGAAGTTAAGCCCGGTCAAACAGACAGACAGACACACATACAGAAAGCTGGCTTTATTTATATAGATATGTGTGTGTGTGTGTGTGTGTGTGTGTGTGTGTGTGTGTGTGTGTGTGTGTGTGTGTGTGTGTGTGTGTGTGTGTGTGTGTGTGTGTGTGTGTGTGTGTGTGTGTGTGTGTGTGTGTGTGTGTGTGTGTGTGTGTGTGTGTGTGTGTGTGTGTGTGTGTGTGTGTGTGTGTGTGTGTGTGTGTGTGTGTGTGTGTGTGTGTGTGTGTGTGTGTGTGTGTGGAGCCCAGCGCCTGTGAAGTTTATTTTACCCTTAGTAGTTAAGGCTAGTTAAGATTAATTAAGTAGCAGAATCTTATTAGCCCTTCTCAAATTAAATATCCTACACTCAAAACCTCCCGTGAGACAAAAACGTGAGAGTCTTATAATTAGACGAACCATTAAGGGACCTATTGCTTGAACTAGTTGGGTATCCCCGCTTAGCGGGATTCTGGTCTCTTTGGGGGCACCCTTTGTCTGCTAATAACAAGTATAATTATTAATTAGCTTACTTAAATATGTAAACAAGACGTTATTATATATATATATATATATATATATATATATATATTCGGTATATATATATATTCGGTATATATATATATATACCGAAAGTTTAGTTATTTACACTTGCTGCACTATTTCTATCCATTATTTTTATTTACAATTCTACAGTCACATATTATAGTAAAACTGAATATTAAATGTGAAACTAATAGTGCCTTTCTAAAATGTTGCCTAACTAGCCCAACGTTTGAACAAGTTTAGCCTGGGTCTAACGTTCTATCACAATTGCAATTGCGCTTGGAACTATAGCTAACAATCTGACACCGTTGTAAGAGTGAGCCTATGATTCTCTTTTGGTAGCTTGCTTACCAATAATCATTAACGTGAACCATAATAATTATTGCGTCATATTTCTATGTTTTATCGTTGTTTAACTTTTCCAAAGGAGATCGGAAGTCATAGCAATGTTTACTCTTGCATATTATTATTATTATTTTCTATATTATTATTTCAATAATAATAATAATAATAATAATAATAATAATAATAATAATAATAATAATAATAATAATAATTATAACATGCAAGAGAAAACATTGCTATGACTTCCAATCTGCTATGGAAAACTTAAACAATGATAAAATACAAATGTTCATATACATTGAGGTGTGTGATCGTTTATAAACACTGTGCAGGAGTTGATGAAGCTGATGGGGATGCGTATGTGGCTGTACTGGTCTTCGTGGTTCGTCAAGTACCTTCTGTTCATGGTTATCTCTGTGATCATTATGACGATTCTCTTCCACGCTTCCATCGTAGACAACGGACCAGTGTTTGCTCATACCTCTTACACCGTCACATTCGTCTTCCTCCTGCTCTATTCTCTGTCCCTCATCACCTTCTGCTTCGCTTCTTCTACTCTTGTATCCAAAGGTAAGGACATATACGCAGGCAGACCCAAGTACACATAGGGCAAATGACAGCTATGTTAAGTATAATCATGCAAGATCTTATATAAAGCGTAGCATGTATTGAATAGTGTCCTATTTTATACATCGATTGCAATCCAAATTTAATCTGATAGGCAGCCACATTTAAACAAGATATGGATCTTTACTGGGTCCGCCTTTTCAATCCTAGATAGGTTTACACTCAATTAAATTTGATGTATTCATTTTCTGGGATCAATTAAGGAATTGATTGATTCAATGATTGATTGAAAGTGCGCTGACGAAACGAAAGGCGGGACAAAGCTAGGACAAGCATGTATATTATCACTACGTAAAGCTTTGTTCACAAACCCACTCATCGAACATCTCAAATGAGTGATAAAAAATTCATGAAATCCAGCAAGATGGTAGAAAATTAAGATGATGTGAGATCTGAGTAAAGTTCATACGAAACTTCTTGTTCTCAACTAAAACCCTCTGATTTTTCTGCGTTCAGCCATATTACACTTGTTTATGTAATGATTCTTGGTAGAATAGCTTTTTCGTATTTTTTAGATTAACGGCTCAAGGAAAAGTATAACTTAGAATACTTCTCTATGACATTGATAATTTTCGATATAAAAGTCAATTATACAAAATGCGATTGTTACAAAGTTCGTTAGTGCACTGTAAAATTTTCGTTAGAGTTAGATTTCTTATCGCTTTCGAGGTTTTCATGAATTGCGCTATATAAAAATCAACATACATACACACATACACTTAGGTCCTAATCAGACTACTAATATAAGAAGCCTGGTAGAAGATGCAGTCTACATACTGTCGGCCAATTCTTGGATATATAACTCGAGATCCAAGCAAAATTGACTGCTTCATAGGGAACAGTATACGTTTTGGAGTGTATTTATTGAAAGCCTATTCTTTTGAAATTGAGCCTTTTCCTAAAAATGGGCTCTACATATTTCATTTAAACTTACCTTCCTTTACTGTAATGATTGCTTTGACCACATGCGATTCGAGCGCTATAGCATCGGTAGCATTCTAAGCTTAGACGCTTAGAATGATATATACACTTCTGGTGAATTTAGAGCTCTGTGGGTCCCTGTTAAACTGGGTGTTCCGCTGGGCTCTGTTCTGGACTCTCTCCTCTTTATTTTATACACTGCCGTATCCCCTCTCTCCTCTCTCCTCCCCATCCATGGGGCTTCAGGCCACCTCTTTGCTGACGTTGTCCAGGCTTATGTTCATGGGCCTCCTTCCTCTCAACTTCTTCTTGCTCAGCGCATCGAAGCTCTTTCTCATGATCTTCATACCTGGATGTCCTGCAATCGCCTCTCCCTCAATTCGTCCAAAACCCAATTCATCTGGTTTGGCTCATCAGGATCCGTGGGCCGAAGGCCCGTAGGTGTCCAGTGCATGATCTATCAGTTTTTTCCAAAGTCCCCGGTCTTGTGCTAATATTCTTAGGCTGTGCAGATCTTGCTTACACCAATCTTCGATGTCGTCTGTCCACTCTCTGTTGGGTCTGCCCCTCCCCCATTTCCATCCATAATTCCCATCATCACGGTTTTTATTTTTCTGTTGTCATCCATTCTACATATATGCCCAAATAGATTTAGTTTTCTCTTCATTATTGTTTGCATTAGATCTTTCTTTATATTCAGTCTTCTTCGAACCTCCAAATTTGTCACCTTCATTGTCCAATTTAGGTGTAGTATCCTTCTATAGCAGTACATTTCGAATGCCAATATTTTATCCTGGTCCGTCTTTTTTATTGTCCATGTTTCAGAGGCATAGGAGCTGTGCTAAACACACATATTTTTAAGATATTTAATTTGGTCTTGTAACTAATTTGTTTAGTCTTCCATATGGTGACTCCTTTGCCTTTGCTATTCTTGCCTTTATGTCCCTTGTGCAATCATTATTCCATGTTAGCAAACTGCCTAAATACACAAATTCCGTTACATTTTCAATCACCTCCTCTAGACTTGCACTCTTATTTCCTTTTCTATTGTCTCTTTGCAAATACCATTGTTTTTGTTTTTCCCACATTTATTGTTAATCCGCACGTTTGGCAGAAATGTGCAGCCCACAAACATTTTCTTGCAATGTCTCACAGCTGTACTCTAACAAGTCAATATCGTCTGCAAATCGTAAGTTGTTGATCTTTTCCCCTTGTACCGAAATTCCTGTTCCATTATCTTGGATCGTATCCATGACTCTCTCCAAGTAAGTTATAAATGTATTAGGTGACACTGGATCTCCTTGCCTTGTTCCTATTGTAGTCACAAACCATCCTCCTATTTCCCGACCCACTTTCACTGCAGCCTTTGAACTCTCTCCGAAATTCTGAAGAATCCCAATCAATCTATTCCCGACTCCATATGATTTCATTATTGCCCAGGTAGCATCGTGCTTGATGGAATCGAAAGCCTTTTGAAAGTCCACAAAACAATTGTAGACAAGTCTATTTTTTCGTTTGGCTTTTTCAGCAATCAGTCAGCATCAAAATTTGGTTGTCTGTACTTCTGTCTTTTCTGAACCCTGCTTGCTCATCTGACATAATTATATTCTTCAGTTTTTGCCTTAAGACGGTTTAACAGAATTATCATGAGCACTTTCCCCATATGATTTATCAGTGCAATGGTTCTGTAATTCTTACATAGCGTTAAATCGCCTTTCTTAGGTATTGTTATAAGTATGGACCTTGTCCATTCTTCCGCTACTTTTCCTTCTTGCCACACGTGCTTGCATATGTCGTGGATTTCTTTTATCATATCCTTCCCTCCTGCTCTTATAATTTCTCCTGTTATTCCATCTGTTCCAGGCGTTTGTTATTCTTCAAGCGGTTCACTGCCCACTCCACTTCTTCATATAGGATGTCATCACTTTCATCATCTCCAGTGGGTGGTGTTATATCTAGCAGTTCTTCCAGGAACTCTTTGTTCCTTTGTTCCATCTCACTATGTAGCTCGCTGCAGTATTCTGTCCATCCATCAAGATGTTTCCGCTCTTGTCTCTGATTGCCCTCTGTTTTGGTTGCCATTTCCTATTTATATTTTTTATCAGCTTGAACACTTCCCTTGTTCTATATTCTCCTGCGTATTGTTCGATGTCACTACACTGTTTGTCCAGCCAGTTCTGCTTGTCTTTCCTTGCTGATGACCTTACTGCACTGCATAGTTTTTTAAACTCTAGTGTTGCCTGTTCAGATTCCTTAGTCCTAAAGTCTCATCTACCTTTTTTCTTTTGCTAATTCTAGGGTTTGTTCACTTATCCACTTCTTCTTTGGCTGTTCTGCTAAAGGTATAGTTACTTCAACTGCCTGCTTTATGATTTCACTGAGTACGTCCACCTTCCTCTCCATTTCGAGCGGTCCAATTTCTGCCTCGTTGATTCTCTGTGCTATTTCCGCTTCGTACTGGGCCCTTATCTCCACATTGTAAAGCACTTGGATGTTTCTTTTCTTTTCGTATTGCTTGCTTCGTATGTGCCTCAGCTTCAGCTTCAAATTGCAAAGCACCAAGTTGTGGTCAGAGGATATGTCAGCTCCTCGAAATGTTCTACACAGCTTTACTGATGTTTGCCATCTTCTATCAATCAATACTAAGTCTATCATATTCGTATGTTTCCCATCCGGTGATGTCCAAGTATATTTCCTGCAGTCTTTTTGTTTGAACTTGGTGTTGCAAATCATCATTTCATGCTTAGCTGCAAAATTCAGTAGTCTCACCCCTCTCTCGTTTCTTGTTCCCGCTTCTAGGCTAAGTTATATTTTAATCATTGATCCCGCTTCTAGGTTATTTTATATTTTCATCGTTCATCCCCCTTCTAGTTTTAGTTAGATTTCAATCTTTCAACAAAAGGCGCAGATGCTGAAATTATAAACTTCAAACCATTTCACACCTGTTACCGTCTTCAGATTGGCAAACACATCAAAGTGATTAGACTCTTAATAATTATTCCGTAAAACCCAATCAATCAAATCAAAGTATTCTTTACAGTGAGGAACAAACTAATACCTTCAATTAGTGTTTCGAGCGAGATAACATCAAAAAAATATAACTTAGCCTAGAAGCGGGATCAACGATTAAACTATAACTAACAGTAGAACCTGGATGAAAGATTTAAATATAACTAAAACTAGAAGCTGTATGAACGATCAAAATATAAACTAACCTAGAAGCGGGATCAGCGATTAAAATATGACTTAAACTAGAAGCGGGGTCAAGGAAAATTATAATAGACGAAATATGTTGGTAGAAATAGAAGCGTTAACAAAAGGCGCCGAATTGACCATGCGCCGAATTGACCGGCGCCGAATTGTCATAGCAACCTATTAAAGGCCTGTAATTCTGAAATTGGACCCTTTCCACAGAATGGGATATACGTATTTCATTTAAATTTATTGCAAACCACTGTACGCTGTGATGATTGTTTTGACTACATGACATTCGGACGCTATAACAGTTGTACTCTTGCTTAGACGCTTAGAATTTTTCTATACACTTCACACTCGTTCATTGTCATTATACTCTTTACATTAATTTGCAGCTAGCTTCGGAACGGCTATCGGTATTATTCTTTTCGTCCTGTCATATTTGCCTTATTTCCACCTGGAAACCGCCTACGACGAAATGACTCTCGCGCAGAAGATAGGAGCATCGCTCGACTTCAACTTGGCCATGGGATTCGGGTTCATCAAGATTTCTCAGTACGAATCACTCGGTACGTGAATGATGACAATTCATAGATGATTGTTGTGAACATTTCTTACTGACTCAGTAAGCGTTTTTCACTCGAATTTACGTTGTTCTGTAGGATTCGATAGACAGCAAGACTAGTATTTGACATGGACATAGCACGCGAACACAAACGGTAAACGGGGACCTTCAATGCTTGGCAAGCATTCAAACGGACAGCTGTGAAGGATCTCACGCGATCAGTTCGTTGAAAAATGAGCAGGGTCTAGGCCGTACGGTGGCTCTGGCAAAACGTGTAGGCCTACATTTATATTTTACAATTGACATGACATGCAGATGAGATGCCAATTTCACGTCAGCGATTTGAAACAGTGCACAGGCATAGACTCTGGGGGCAGCCGGGCACATGCCCCAATACTTGAGATGGACTGTACATCCAATGCAACAAGTGTTTGTTCTGTCTCAGTAATTAACTAAGTGCGGGTTCCGGACCATCTCGGCTACGGGCGGCGCTACACCAGGCGAGCCAGGGCATTTGCCCTGGTAAAAAAAGCATTTGCCCTAGTCGTTACCCTGCCAGAATATTTGCCCTGACCACGATTTTTCGGGGTATAAATCGCCCTCTACACTGGTTACTTTATGACTGCCCTGGCTTTGCCCTGGTTACAAAATCTGTCTGGCGCCCCCACTGATATCGGCAAACACAAGTACAATTCTGGATCACACTGGCAAATACTAGTGCAAAAAGAGTGAGTGACATAGGTTGCTTAAATGAATCGGATGCCTAAATAGGCCTAGCCTAGTACCCGCACTCGTTTCTGAAAGAGGGTCATTCGTCTCTCGCATCCGTTCTTGTCGGGGTGGTCCAGAACCCAAACTTCTACTAGATATGTTGACAGAGAACCCGCACTTAGTTAACTACTGACACAGAACAAACACTTTGTTTTGTCTTGCGATGCATTTCTTTTTGTTGAGGGGTGGCCTCTGATGATACTGCTGGTGGTGACTGGGTGACCGGTCAATTCGGCGCCGGTCTATTCGGCGCCGGTCAATTCGGTGCATGGTTAGTTCGGCGCGGGTCAATTCGGCGCCTTTTGTTCACGCTTCTATTTCTACCGACATTTCATATATTATGACTTTCCCTGATCCAGCTTCGAGTCTAAGTTATATTTTAATCGTTGATCCCGCTTCTATTTTAATTTATATTTTGATCGTTCATCCCGCTTCCAGTTTTAGTTATATTTTAATCTTTCATCCAGGTTCAACTGTTAGTTAGACTATATTGTTATCGTTCATCCGGCTTCTAGTTTAATTTATATTTTGATCGTTTATCCCGCTTCTAGTTTTAGTTATATTTTAATCTTTCATCCACGTTCTACTGTTAGTTATGTTGTAATCGTTGATCCCGCCTTTAGTTTAATTTATATTTTGATCGTTCATCCCGCTTCTAGTCTTAGTTATATTTTATTTTTAGTCTGTATTTTGATCTATACATAGTCAGAAGCGAGTTTACAGGAAACGTGGCCCTAGCCGCAAACATTTTGGGGCCCTTCTGAACGCGTACACTGAGAGTCTGAGACTGGCGATGTTTAGCATAAATCATTTACTAAAACAACGAAGTTGAACCTGATGCCGTTTTAGTGAATGTTATTGGCACTGTTATTATGATTACTTATAGAAGCTATTTCAAGGAATGTGAAGTATTTGGTTTAATGTTAATTTTTATATTTGAAAATAATATTTTCATTCGTTTTAGGGCCCTCCAAGATTTGGGGGCCCTAGGCGCGCGCCTAGTGCACCTACGTGTACACGCGCCTCTGTACAGAGTAGACGAAATGTCGGTAGAAATGTCTGTATACAAAGTGTCGTAAACGAAAGGCGCAGAATGGACCGGCGTCGAATTGACCGAATTGTCATAGCACCGGTGACTGTGGTGGTGACAAAAATAACGCTCCCAAAATTAATAGTAACTGCAACCATCTTTATTCTTTCCACGCATTAGCTCAGCGACTTTTTAATGAATTCTTGAAGAAACAGTACTTGCTTTTGCCGAGGGGTGACCCTGAACCCTGACTTCTATTTGCCGTTGTGATAGAGAGCCCACACTAAGTTGACTAGGCCTACAGATAAAGAACAAACACTTTGTTTTGTCGGGTGATGCAGAACAAACAGCACTTTCGCTACTCATGCTGAGCTATTGGCCGTTGACTTGAATCATGACATACTTCATCGGCTGCCTTTGGTTCTCAGAAATCTGCGTTAAACGTTCTCGTCTTCATCTAATATCTATGTAATTTGCAGAGATATAAGCAATGCGATCATTTATGAGTATATTTAAGAATGAAAGGCTTCAGCAGTGCAGCCTTTCCTCAAGCGAACTCTAAACTAGTTGGTTGGTTTGTACTGTTTAACGGCACTTTGATAACAAAGATAAATGGCCTCGCTGTCCATCTTTATCCAGGCTTGGGTCTGGCACTACCAGATTACGGGCAGTGGCGGAGATTATAAGCTTGTATCATGTATGATGTGGTGTGAATCTAAGATTCAGATCTTAAGATACAACTGCCAAGAGTCGCAGTTGCGAAGATGAATGATGATGATGATGATACTGCTGGTGGTGACTGTGGTGGCGGTGACAAAACATCGTTCCCAAATAGTGAACGGGACCAACATGATGCTTTGCACGCATCTGTCAAGCGACATTTTTCATGGATTCTTTAAAATATAGAGTTACGCAATAATGAAACAATTTACTAAGTAGAATTTAAATAGCGTAGAGTTAGGCCAATCTTCAGGCACCCAAAACCACGAAACAGTTTGATCGCTAGGATACGTAGAGCTGATTCAAGATTATTCAAGCCATACATTTGACTTTAGAAATGGTCTTGCTGTTTAAATTTTACCAGGCAATGGCGTACACTGGAGCAACATGTGGTCTTCGGGAGACGGTCATACGATGGGTCACATTTTGATCATGTTATCCGTCGATATAGTCATCCACTCAATGCTAACCTGGTATTTGGATGCTGTTATACCAGGCGACATCGGAACCCCGCAGCCTTTCAATTTTCTCTTTACGGTCAGTATACTCGTATGTATATTGGTGATTAATTAGAGCCAGAACTAGGTCGATTTTGTCGATCAACTCAGACATCAAAGACCGTTGTAAGTGTTGCGCTGAAGGCCTCAATACTAAGAAAGTAACAGGGAGCATTTTAAAGACTTATTTCAAGAAGAGTAAGAGATAATAAAGTAAAGATGGAGAGAAATTATCCGTAAGGTGAAAACTGAAATATGACAGTGAGAGGTGAAGAAAGATTTGAGACGACAACGCCAGAACAAGAGAGAGCGAGAGGGAGAGAGAAAGAGAGAGAAGAGGAAGAAATAAAGAAGAGAAGGCAAGTGAAGAGGGAAGTTTTGCAAAAGTGAAGTCAGGCCAATGAAATATCGCATAACTTTACTCTACTTGATTTTTGCCAAAAGCGGTTATTATGCTCGAATTCGGTCAGTTTTACTCATCGGTTTATGTTTCTTTAGTGCATGATATAAGATCATTGATACGTTAATTAATGTTAGGAACCAAGAATATTAAAGTCTCCTAGAATGCTGTTAAGATGACACTAATGTTAAGAACCAAGAGTATCGAAGTCTACTTAAGTGTGCCATTTGTTCGTCTGCAGAAGGACTACTGGATGGGCAGAAAAAAAGATGAGATAAAGTTATCGAACGAAGATTTCATGACGCTGGTTCCAGAAAATAAAAGACCGTACTTTGAAACTCCATTGCAGAATGCTAAACCTGGGATTCAGATCAGAGGACTGACAAAGGTTTGACCGCATCTCAATCAATTAATGTTTTTATTGCCAGCACGTTCATTAACGTATGGTCTAGAAACTGTCGGGTTGCAATACAAATTACAGTTTGTTGGCCCAAAATGGTGAGTGCCATTGAAAATGGCGACTAGTGACAATACCTATGAGTGAAATTCTTATTTAACATTTTATTAAGCGACTCTTTTTGAAAAACTAATCAGAGCTTCTCGAATATAAATTACAGTGTGTTAGACGAAATGATATTAAATGCCAACGAGAACAGAAATTCATCAGTAAGCAGAAGAATGATTTATAGAAACCACACGTGGAGCCCAACCATCCCAAGCTGATTATGACATAATGTTAAGAATTTGGAATAATTTGCTCGATATTGGTAAGAAACGACAAATACGTGCGTTCTTCCTCTTTCTACTCTGAGATGAAAATAACGCATTTGATCTGATATGAGTGATTTGATCTGATATGAGGCCATACATGGTGTGAACTAAAGCGAATTAATTGCCATCAGTCAGCAAAGAAATCTTTTCTGTAGAATTTTGGTTCCAATACGAAGCCAGCAGTTAAGGACCTTAACATCGACATGTATGAAGGCAATATAACCGCTCTACTGGGGCACAACGGAGCAGGAAAAACAACGACCATGTTCATGTTAACAGGTAAAATAATATGAATACCCGTCAATTTTTTACCCTGAACGTCTCTGTCCTCCTCATAAGTGTCATTTTTGTTCTTTTGGTCTTCTCTTTGTTATTCTTCTAGTTTTTTTTCTCTTTTTCCTGTTAAAATTCATTTTCTTGTGCTTTCTGTTGTTCAACTTTCTTCTACTCTTCTATGTCTGTTAATTCTTTTTCTTCTGTTTTATTTTTCTTCTATTATTCTACTGATTCTCTTCCTTCATGTATTACACTGGTCAACAAATAATTTTTTTTTCTTTGCCAAAGATATTTGAACAATTCTTTGGTATTTTGGGGTCGCTGAATTCAAAAATGGAAGTGGTTTTTTCGAATTGGCTCTAGTTCATGAGATAATGGACACCTCCAAATAAGCAACTAAATATTTTGGTTTTGTAGCGCATTTTCCCCGACAACTTTTTTTTTCGTGGCTTTTCTGTTCTTTCCCGTCTGTGCCGCTTCTTTCTGTTCTTTCCGTCTGTGCGGTTCGGCCGGCCAGTGGCGATCTTTTTGTCGACCAACATCGCTCGCCGCTGGTCTTCCCCCTCGTCACCGGTTGCCTCGACGGGTGTAAAAGACGTTCATCGTCTTCACATCCGGCCAGCATCGCCTGTTCGCCGGTCGCCTCCGCCTTCACACTCGCCAGTCTTCAGCCGTCCAGTGTCGCTTCCGTGTGTTTGTCTCCTTGTATGTGTGTTTGTATGTGTCTTTGTATGTGTGTATATGTCTCCCTGTATGTGTTCATGTATTTACTTGTTTGGCTCGGATTATGTCTTGATGTTAGTTGCTGTCCACCTGTACTCTGTGAACTGTCCGGACACCCTGTCCGAACCATGTCCAAACACTGTTACCTACCCACACTCCGGACACTTCGAATGCTATATAAGCTGGAATCTTTGATGGCCCTCAGATTCATAAACTTATCATGGATTCTGATTTCACAAAATTTATTAATGGTCCTGAAGCTGCTGCCTGATGCAGTTTTGTCTTAGTTGTGCAGAAACTTTTTAGGCAACAACAAAGCAGACAATTACGAAGAACTGGTGCAAAACACAAACTTCAGAAATTTGGGTACTAATATGAGCATGAAGGTACACTTTCTTCATAGCCACTTAAATAGATTTCCACATAATCTTGGACATGTCAGTGAGGAACAAGGTGCCCGATGAGAGGTTACACCAAGATATAAAGGTCATTGAAGAAAGCTATCAAGGCAAATGGGACAGACACATGATGGCAGACTATTATGAATAATGATGCGGATGGGTTAAAGGGACAGTTGGTCGGCTAGGAAAGAGTGTCTGACAGTGTCAAAAGCCTTAGAACAGTCTAAAAATTGTGATTTTTATCAATCAGCATACCATGTTTAAATGTTATCATACCGAAGACAATGCCATTATGTATTATATGTGTGCACTTTGGTACAAAATATCAATGCGATTTGTTACTGTGCTCCGCCTAACCATTAAATTGTAATAATCAGTCGAATAACTCAAAAACTAGAGCCAATCTAGCAAAACCGACTCCATATTCGGAATCAGCACCACAGGTTTACCCTAAAATCGCTCTAATATAGGCCTAATCGGCAATAAAATCATTGTTGACCAGTGTTATGGATCAAAACACTTTTCAACATCGTTCTCACCACCATCATCATCACCTTATTCGTCATCACTATCGTTTCAGTTGCCGATAACATAGGAAGGTTTAAAAAATATTTGTAAATAAAAATAATTATTTTAAAAACCTTACTTATCCATACCGCGTCTCTCAGTCACTTTAACTCGTGAAAAGGCAGATTCGTCATATGGGCGTCACTGCATAATATTTCTGTATTAATAATCTACGTATCGTAAATTTTAGTGCAACTGACGAGCCAGAGTTTTGACTTTGCAGGGTTTCTACCTCCATCGAAAGGCACAGCCTTCATAAACGGATTCGATATAACACGCGAAATGGATAAGATCCGACAAAACCTCGGCCTCTGTCCACAGCACAACATACTCTTTGATACCCTAACTGTCGAGGAACACCTTCTCTTCTTCTCCATTGTTAGTAACCATGTGGTAATATCGTCTCAACGTGGCAAAGTTCACTATTCAAGATACCTATAGTCCTATATGTAAATGAAAAACGCATATGTTGCACATCATCATCATTTTTGTCATCATCTTCATCATAATTGAAATGTTTATCGTAACATAATTTTAGCGTTAGTAGATCGCCATTCAAGATACTGGCACGTTATGAAAATGGGTACACAATGCAAAGTTATTATTGTTATGCAATAATAATAATGATAATAATAATAATAATAATAATAATAATAATAATAATAATAATAATAATAACCTCCTCCGGACGACGAGGCTTGATTTTCCGGATGTTTAAAAAAAAAAAAATAATAATAATAATAATAATAATAATAATAATAAAAATAATAATAATAATAATAATAATAATAATAATAGTATTTCAATACTTTTTTCTGTCAATACTTGCTAATTAGTTAAATAATATCTAAATCCCTGAGGAATCATGTGTATCTTGGGAGCAAAAATAAATAACAATAATTTTATTGTAATTTTTGTTAGAAATAATGTTATTATTATTATTAGAATTAATAACATTATTATTAGGGTGTTTTCTAGCAAATGTGATTGTCGTAAACGTGATTCACCATGAGCCATTTCAACTTTAGGAATTGAAATACTGTGCATCGTTTGGATTTGCAGAGAGTAAACGATGCCATTTGGTTCTAATGGTTTCCTACTAAAGACATTTTCTGTGAATTTGGTAAGAGAGCGAAGGATACAGTTTCTCGAGTTGGCTCAGACTTCGCTTCAGTATGCTATTTATTAGATTCTTCCTTTCCTTTCATACCCTCCGCGCACAAGAGTGAAGTGCTATGAACAAGTCACCAACAATTCAGATTCAGATTCAGATAGTTTTATTGATCACCATGTCAGAAAATGCATTTCCAAACAGTCACATACAATGGTGCCAGTAGGTTAACCCATAAGGAACATAAGTTTCCGCTATCATTACATTAATCATAATACATACAATCATATAATCATCAATTGGTGACAACAATATACTAAACATGATTAAATCAGTATACATCTGTCATAGGAGATGAAAGAAACAACAGTGCCCGTTAGGGTGGTCCACAAAAATAAAGTTTGAGCTAGAGACCAGGCCACCCTCTCAGTTTTTTACACCTGTCAATGGTATTATTGAGACAAAATTTCAGCTTCTTATTCCAACTGGAAGATGGTGCTCAATGACAAATCAATATTACCATATAGTAGTATTTGCTGCAAATCTCGATGCATTATAACTTGGTCAACATTTATCATGGAGATGAGCTTGAAATAGTTTCTGTTGTGTTATCAGACTTACTTACTTACTGGTAGCCTACTTGAAACAAAAAAGTGTACAGTTCTTGTTGAACTGTGTTTTGGGCTGACATGTTTTCAGAAGTGAATTTTTACATTACAATTGCTGCAGCGCTTGCAATGGCTGTGGTCCTTCTGCCCTGCCACTTTCGCGTAACAGAGTGCGTAAGAAAGCCAGGATAGAGCATGCTGAAGCTGTAAGATCTGAATTTGTACCAGATTAGCCACTGGTACTACACTGGGTTGAGTAAACCCTACCTAAGATCTTTGGAGCAGGAAATGTCGACCGCCTCCCAGTGCTGCTTTCAGGTGATGGTGTGAATAAGCTCCTCTTTGTGCCCAAATTAGCCTTTGGGACAGGATGCAATGAAATCATGGTCGTTCATATTCTTCTGAAGTTGTGAAAACTCACAGTTGACAAGGGTCAAACCTTGAGCTTTGATACAATGTATGTCAACAATGGGCATTTCAACGGATTGTGTGTTCTGCTGGAAGACAAATAAGCTAAGAGCTCTTGTGGTTGGCCTGCCGTCATCATGTCATGGAATTGATTTTAGCCAAAGTATTCACCTTGTGATGCAGTCCACCTGTTCTCCATAAATCCCAATCTTCAGGAGATTTAAAGCTGCTGGGAAGGTGTGACACGTGTCAACTTCCGAGGACTGGAAGTCATATCCGGCACTGCAGCCCCCCATGAAACAGCGTCAGTTTTCTCAAGGGCTTTGCTGAAAGAAATTCAGAGATCAGAGACAACTAGCAAGATCTCATTGAGCTGACAGTCAGTCTTCAATCATTCACTGGAGAGCCCTGGACCAATTCACCATGCACATTGGATGGCCAAGTTACTGTATGCAATCAAAATCTAACTTTTTCGCGATCAGATTCATTGATTTTTGAAGTTTGGTGCCCTGTTTTACGCAAAGGCATGGACAAAGGCCCCACGTGCTGCTGAAGCTCAAGAACAACTTCCACCTTGGATTGGTCTAGGACAATATGAGTCTATTGACTGTGACGTTAGCGTTGCTGCCAGGACGGTCCTAAAAAATCACTTGTGGTACCTTTCAGACGAGGCTGTAGGTCTGGCACTGTTCTCAGACCAACTTCCTGTAACAGATAAAGTGAAGATTGCCGACAGAATGACTGCAAGACCAACTTCCTGTAAGAGATAAAGTGAAGATTGTCGACAGAATGATTGCAAAGCCTAGTGAAAGGAGGTGAGAAGTGATGCTAAGGTACTGAAGGAGGGGTTTTAGGTGATTTTACACCCACTGAGCACTGACAGTACTGTCACACCTGAAGATGAGTAGTTTTTGTGTTACACTTCAACCACAGAAATGGATCGAGAATGAGGATTATAAGCAAGGCAGATAGATTATTCAGCAGTTGAGAGTGGCTGAGAGGGTATGAAGTTGTTCGAGGAATTCTACTGACTCATCACCAATGATGAAGAAGAAAAGCTATTTCTTCTTCAAGTGGTCGAGGCAAATATGAAAGCTGTTCTCACTCACACAAGAAAGAAGTCTGCTGTTGACGCAGTGCTTGCAAAGCCTTGCAGTTTCTAGAGTCAAATACTGTAACGGGTGTTGAAATTATAAAAGAAGAACAATCAACATTCGATATTCATGGACTGGACGATGTTTTTGACATTTTTGGATATTTCCAATTCATCAAACCTTCTGAAATTTTACAGTTCTATCTGTCTAACTGTTACATATGTTGTCAAATTACAGTAATATTTGATCTGTCTTGAAATAAAATGCATTTGTATGCTCAACACAATCATTTCTACAATTAATGTCTATTTATCGGAATATGACTAAGTAACACAGTCCGTGAGCATCGTCTTCCAGTTGGAATAGGAAGCTGAAATTTTGTCTCAATAATACTACTGATAGGTCTAAAAAATTGAGAGGGTGGCCTGGTTTCTAGCTTGAACTTTATTTTTTACCATGTGTCTGTGGACCACCCTAGCACTGCCCGTGCAAATAAACACAATGCAGTCATGTGTGTGCATCCAAGAGACAGAGTTTTCAGTTTTTGTTTAAATTGATGTATGGTAGATAAACCAGTAATTTCAACAGGCAAGGAATTCCAGAACAGCGGGCCACAGACTTTGATGCTATGCTGCTTAACAGTAGTGTGCACACTATGTTTATGGTACTTGTTGAGCGATCGCGTGTAATGATCGTGTACCTCAGAATTTTTACAAAAACATTGATTGAAATTCACAGGCAGTAGTTTCGATTGGAGTTTTAACAATTTAACACTTATTAATGCATTCAAAAGGCAATATTCCCAAACTATAAATAGTTCGAATGGCACGCATCTACAGAGTTTTAAGAATTGTTAAGCGAGTATGATACGTGGAAGCCCATGAAATATTACAGTACGAGATATAAGGGTATATTAAAGAGTAGTAGGCCTACAAATTCACAAGTATATATCGCGGTAGAAGGTGCCGAATACGAGAAATTATACCTATATTTTTTTTCTTTTTAGATATGATATTTATTTGTTCACGCCCTGTTAAGTGCTCATCGATGAGGACACCCAAACATTTAGTAGAAGATTCCCTAGTTATATTTTGGTTATCAATATTGATATTTAATTTGCAAATTGGAACACATTCCTTTGTGAACGGAACCATATGAAATTCGACTTCATGAGATTTAACGACAGTTTGTTGGCTTTAAACCATTCTCCTACTAGTCTTAATTCGGCATTAATTTTATTAACCAGCACATCAATGGATTTATCTGACATAGACACATTAGTATCATCAGCGAACATAACGAAATAAAGTAATGAAGAGGTGTTCGAGATGTCATTCATATATATCATAAACAGCAAAGGGCCTGAAACAGAACACTGTGGTACACCGCAGGTAACATCAGATACATACGAAGAATGCCCATTATATGAAACATATTGCCTTGTTTTTCTTAAGTAATCAGAAAGCCAGTCAAGACAAACTCCTCTAACACCATAATGTTCCAGTTTTTTAATCAGAATATCATAGTTCACCGTATCAAACGCTTTAGATAAATCAAAAAGGACACCCATGGAGAATTGGTTGTTGTCCATAGCTTCGGAGATTTTGTCCTGCATTTCTAGTACGGCCATGTAAGTAGAATGACCTGAGCTGTTAGCCTTTACATAAGATATTCTTTTATGTTAAGTATGACGTTAGCTTTCCATGAACGATTTTTTTTATTTAGAAAAGTATGGCAAACTTGATATTGACCTATAGTTACTAAGTTGGTTTTTGTCCCCAGACTTAAACAGTTGAATTACTTTGGCAATTTTAGACTATTTGGGACTATTATACCAGTTACAATAGAGCAGTTTATTATTTTGCGAGAGGAATCGAAATGGCTTCAATGGCAAATTTGGAAATTTGGGGGTCAATGTCATATAGACTACTACTGTGGGTGCGACGAAGTTCTTTTGCAGGTGTTGTTAATTCAATTCAAATGGATGAAATGGACGGATGTTTTAAGAAAGCCTTGAATGAAATTTCAGTGTCAAGCATTTTAGCTGCTATTTTGGGTCCAATTTCAGTGAAAAATTCATTAAATTTACAACCAATAAGGCTTTTGTCTTTAGTTTCTACATTATTGATAAGAAAACTAACTGTCATCGAACAATTTCCGTTTCCACGTAGAAGTGCTTTAATTAGGCCCCACGTCTTACTCAAGTCATTTTCACAATTCAGATTTTTTTAACATAGTAGTTCCGCTCGGCAACTTTACATATTTTTTTAATAATTATATATCTATACGTGATAAACCTGGTCTTATTATCCGGTGTGGGATTTTTAATGTATTCTTTATACAGACGTGATTTCTTATTGCAGGACTTTAATAAAGCTGTAGTCATCCAAGGCTACTTGATCCCAAGGTTCTTTTTCAAAGGATAGTTTACTTTAGGAAGGATTGTTCATATTATAATGACTAATATTTTTCAGTAAATAATTCATAGGCAAGGGATGGGTCACTTTGCTCGCACGCCCTATTGACATCTGACCAATCAGCAGCACATAGCAAAGCATCAAATTTGCGTTTGGCAGTCTTATTCATTATTCCTTTTTCATGGATGGGAGTTTTGTCCAATGAGATCCGAGCAAAATTACTCTCTAATATAATGGGCATATGATCAGATATGTCGTTTGTAATTATAGCAGATTCGATACAGTCATATAATGTATTTGTGAATATGTCATCGATTAAGGTAGCCGTGTCTGGAGTTATTCTGGTTGGCCTTAATATTGTCGCCAAAAAACGATAGGAAGTTAGTGAGTTAAAGAATATACCCCACACGGCATTGTAATAGTTGTGTTGCACCTGTCTTTCCATTTAATCATTGGAGAATGACCAGGACTTTATTAGAGCTGTTTCCGAACCCAATTCTAGCACTATAGCCCATCCTTGTGCACCGCTAGATCCGGTCTTTCATCCTGTGGACGAATATCCAGAAAACTTTTCTATACTAAACAACCCTGATGTTGACCAATGACCATGCCACCAACTTCTACCACAGTTTAAAGTTAGGCACGAGTAGTTACGTGTGTACTGAAGAAATCAGCGCTAAGCTCAATGCAACGGACCAATCCTTTTCCATAATGCACCTTAAGAGTAGGAGCCTACTGCACAAGATGCCGTGTGTGGTCAATTTGATTTAAAGGAATTGTACAATAAATGTGGTTCACCGATTTACACAGGGTGCAGCTATAAACATATGTGCACAATGAAACTGAACAGACCGAGTTTTCCATTCATGGTACACTGAACAGTAAACCAAACAGCGCATGGGCGTTTGGCCGATGACATACATTTGAAATTGGCAAATATATATATCTAGTTATGTCATGTAGTCGATTTACAAATGCTTACAAAGTTCTTCACTTGGTAGGTCATGAATCGAGCTGATTCTGGTCGGTTTCTCATTCGCAGATAACGTCTTCTTGATGTAGACCTCATCGTTGCTTGTCCATGTCCCCGTGATTCGCTTACCACGAAGTAGCTTACTTGCACGGAAGAAGATGTCTGCATTGTTCTTTGTCAATTGCTCGTTGATGAGGATAGGGGTGTGAGTATGATCAGACGATCAGAGAGCCCTGATTGCTCTATAGACTTCATCCGAAACTCGTCGTGAGGTGAAGCGTGCGACGATTGGACGAGTTACCTCGTTCTTTCCGCTATGGAGTCGATGAGCTACTGAGATGTCCTGCCTTGTGACAGCGTCCCCCAGCTGTTTATTGCAGAGAGCAACAACCAGGTCTAGGGTGACCACATTTCTTTTCTGCCATTCCGGGACACCACAGAAATATAACTTAACAATTATGGAAGGGCTAAATCGAGGGCGAAGGCCGAGAAAAACGAGGCGGAATTTGGGTAGGGTCTCGATGAGACCCTCCCCAAGAAATTTTTGACGTCAAATTAAATTGAAATAACTAAACTATTTTTACTGCTGAATTATTATTTTCTGTCGGAGCGGCATTACGGCAGAAAAAACACGGTGTAGGCCTACATAGATATGTTATATATATATATATATATATATATATATATATGTATGTATGTATGTATGTATATAAGCCTATTAGTCAAATTCAATTAGGAGCTGGGCTCATTGGAAGAGCGCTATAGGCCCACAAACGCAATGTCCCAACTGAAATATATTTGTAAGATTTTAGACCAAAATGAAGCATTTTATTTCTAATTGATTGAAAGAAAACGAGCCAATTTATTGCTCAAAATCAAAATTGTTTAAGAGTAGTAAAGAATCAAACCTAGATAGTAAAGACTTTATGAAGTGACTGGTAGACTGGTATTGGTTTCAATCTTGTAAATAAGGTTTTTTAAGCGTATCTATGATTTACAAATGAAAAATGAAAAATGAAATGTTCAGGAGACTTGACATTAACATCACTGAGTGATATGCCGAAGGGTAAAGTACGTAATCTAAGCAAAATAGACTAGTGTCTAAACGTATATTTTGTTGTCATTTCCTACACAACGCAACAACTTGTTGCCTTTGACAAACTTATGAAATGTTTGGCAATCCATAATTCCATATCGAAGTTCATCTTCACCTGAAGTTCTGCTTCAATAAGCTCAATTAAACATCTGTTTCTTGTATCGGACCAGAATCCTTCCATCAAACTAAACACTCGTTCAACTGCAGCATTGTCAGCTCCTGCTTTTAAGAATAGGCTCATATACAGCTGCCCATATCAGCGTCCAAGGATTCTGATCAGCGTCTATTTCAGAATGTAGACCCATAGTTAGCCATAGGACTACTCTTATCTTCTTGGAAGTGAGGTGAAGCATTGGAACGTTTGTGGTGAGGTGGAGTATGACAAACCCCAATACATATTTTTACTTGCAAGTCGCGATATCAACTACATAACATTAATTGTGAGCTAAACTATAGTTTTATAACCAAATATCAACTAAACTGGTGATTATCACAACAAATAACTGTTTTCGATCATTATTGAAGTGGCCAGCAGGTGAACTAATAACCATGAAATATCTACTTAGCACGTGCATTTTACTGTCGTCATTCACAACATTACCAAATGCACGAATATTTCAAGTGAAATAGAGATTGTTTCAGTCATCATTTTCGACTGACTGCTCAATGCAAGCCATGCACACAGTAGGCATTAGCGTGTTCAAGGCACACTCGCTTGCTACACACATGACATGTGAATCTTGTTTTACGATCCCTGTATACGAGAAATTATAATTTCATTTTAAAATGAATTTTTTTAAAGAAAATTGTGCGTTCAAAAGAACATGAAACTATGGGGTATGTCATACCTCAGCTCACCTCCAAATGGTAAAGATTACAGTGTGCCGAGGATTTGTAAATTTTTCTCGGCGTTGCTTATTTGTTCATGCTGTTATTTCTTTATTTTACTAATTATTGAAAACTATAAATAGCAAATTATTGAAAACTATAAATAGCAAATTCTACGTATTTGATAATATAAAAATTCATTCCGGGACGTTTCATTGTCACGGAAAGGACGTGTCCGGGACGCGGGACATTTTTTTCAAATTCCGGGACTGTTCCGGACAATCCGGGACGTCTGGTCACCCTAACCAGGTCGCCTGTGGCAAGAGATGTTTCCTTCAACGACTGGCCATCGCCTGCTCCCTGACCCGAGACCCTTTCAGCAATGGAAGTTTCCGGAAGTCCGTGAATAGTCAAGTTGTCGGCTCTTAAGTAGGTTTCCAGCTTATCTACACGCGCCTTTAGCTGGCCGTTCCCGTTCGATAATCGGGTAACTGTGTCGTCGTATGGCTTCAGTCCGACATCAACCAACTCCAGCACTTCCTTCTTTATGGTGTCCATTAAGGATTCCTTGATATTCTCCAAGTGTACCCAAACGATGTCAAAAATAGTGGGTCTTAGATAAACCAATAGGCGCGCGGTTAGAGATTCGACGACCCCTTCATCGGTTAGAGTCTTCACGGTCCAGCTTCAAAGTTTCCTTTTCGGCATTTCGAAGAAGATGATCCTCAGCCTGTAATAAGTATAAACCAAGCATAGTTATCTAATTTTAACCTATGTTTATTTACTTTAATAGAATTTAATGTCACCGGTCGATTTTCAAACGTGTCACATCATCGGAAGTCAGGCGTTACTACAATATCATCATCAGGTGCCAGCCCCATTTCAATCATAATTATGAGTAATGGTCGAAGTGCAGTAATTCTTGCATTTGCTTCCATAGACAGTTGCTGTGAATGACAATGTTTAGAGCAGGCATGGCGAACCTTTTTAGCTCGCGTGCCAGAAAATAATTCTTAAACAGAGTGGAAAATTTCTCGTGCCAGACATTTTATTGAACCATTGACCACGGAATGAAGCACCCCAATAAAGTAAAACCTAATATTGAAGAATCATTGCCATGGGCGTCCGCAAGAATTGTTAGGGGGTCAAATATATTTAGGGGAGGCAAATTTTTTTTGCCGAAATATCCAATACCGTTCCTTTGAATCCTTCCAAACGATCACGTTCGAGGTTGCAATAATAGCAGGCTGACATAATGCATCAGATGCAAGACTAAACATTTACGGTCTACCGCTAGCTTCATTTTTTAAATGCAATTTAAAACGTAAAGCCTAACAATTACTATAATTTTATGTAACACTGATGCAGGAAAAACATTGCTGAATGCAAGATATAAAGAAATATAAAAAGTATGGAAAAAATCGAAAGTTTATAGTTCAGTGGCGTGCCAAGCAAAATCTATTGGCGTGCCAGTTTGGCCACGCGTGCCATAGGTTCGCCATCTCTGGTTTAGTGAATGGAGCAGTCATACGTCAGATCTGGTTGTTGATTTTAGTTAAAGGGAAGTCCAATTAATATGGCTTCAAAGGAGGTGAACGGAATGATCAAGGTCTTGCACATGAAAGAGAAAATCAACGCAGAAGTGAAAACGCTCTCCGGCGGTCAGAAAAGAAAGCTCAGTGTCGGAATTGCGCTCATCTCCGGTTCCAAGGTACACGATCACAAATTGCACACAAAATTTACGCGTAGATGTCTCATTACACTTCGCAACGCTACCCAGTCAATTGCCAGACTGTAACGCGTCCAAAACCAGTTGGCCCGTAAGTTGATCTGAACCCGTAGGCCTAATTCTGAGTTCTGATCACGTCTCATATACTAATGGAGCTATAAGCTTACTTGTTGCGTGTCGGGTCTAGGACCAGTTACAAGATATAGCCTATAACACTGCTATGCATTTTAAAAGAAAGAATCAGATGTCTGATTTATTTTTACTGATTTTATACAATTCTGACATCCTGATTTCAAATATGTTGATGAAATTTGGCCATCACGTCACAATTTCGTACAAATCAAATTATAAGTTTATTGAATTTTTACATTATTGAGAAATTATTTTCTCTTTGATACACTGCAGAAAAAAATTATAAGAAAGGTTTATAAAAGTCCTGATGTCAAAATCTTAGAAACAGATGACAGTGCCCAGATGTTTACAATAATTTTATACAAAATATATGGCAAAATCTTGTATACAATGAAACTGAGACATAAACCGTCTTAGGGACAGAAACGTGTTTTCTTAGATTTTCTTGCGTGTTCTTCCTCTGACGAACAATCTCTGTTCATCATCCAGAAATAGTCCATCAAATCAAAGGGGGTTTCCAGAGAGTATTCCAAAAGTGGTCCAAGTCCGATTCCAGGGTACCAGATCAGGAGAGGCAGAGTAGCTGTCAAGGCGGGTGTCGTTTACGGCGAGAAGAATTGGAAGGCGGAGGATCAGATGAGTCAGGGTAGGAGTATTTGAAAAGGTGAGACTTCAGTTCTGAGTGGAAAGTCCGGGGGTGATAGATAGAGGAACAAGAGGAGGAGGATGAAGGACGGGTAGCAATGATGATGGAGGCACTGAGAAAGTGCGGAATTCAGGAGGGAGATCATTCCAGAGGCGTGGTGCTGTGATGGAAATGGATCGGTTGGAGAACTTGAGGTGAGTAGTGACTGGGGTCGAGAAAGACTGAGATAGGACGATGATCGGGTCTGAATGGTGAAGAGATCACGAAGTTACTTGGGCTGGGAATATTGTAGGGAGTTGTAGGATAGTGATAGAACTTTCTAGTGGATTCGCTCTGTGATTTTTAACCAATGGAGTGATTTGAGGATGGGAGTGATATGATGATGTTTGGGCGTTCTAGTGACAGCTCTGGCTAGTGAGTTTTGGATAAGCTGTAGATGCTTGATTTGAGTGGATTCGAGGTTGAGAAAAAGAGAATTGCAGTAATCAAGCTTTGAATGAACAATGGAGGTAGCAATGGTGGAGGCAGCTTTAAGGTCGAGCATGGGTCGTATGCGTCGGAGGTCACGAATGTGCATGAAGCAGGAGCGCGATAGGTTGGAGATGTGGTTAGAGAAGGAGAGGTGTGGATAAAAAATAACACCAAGATTGCGAACAGGGGAGTCAGCGTTTAAGGTGAGAGACGATGAGTTAGTCGAAAGGTTTATGGAAGGATCAGGGATTTTCTTGATTTGATGAGGAAGGCCTAGGATGATGAATTCAGTTTTGGAAGGGTTAAGGCAGAGGAGATTGGATGACATCCACTCTTAAATAAGGTTAACCACGTTGAGTAGTTGTGTGATGGCGGTAGAAAAAGAGTCTGGGAAGAAGGATATGAAGAGTTGGGTGTCATCTGCATAGAGATGGTGGTCGACAGAGGAGGATTTTATGAGATGGCTTAAGGGTGTGGTATAAAGGATGAAAAGTAGTGGATCCAGGACGGAGCCTTGAGGGACACCACAGGAAAGAGGAAGGGGTTGTGAGCAGTGGCTGGAGGCTTTAACAGAGAAGGATCGGGAAGACAAGTAGGACTGGAACCAGAGTGGAGCAGTATCAGAGACGCTAAACCAAGAAGATAGTCGTTGAAGAAGAAGGCTGTGATCAATGGTGTCAAATGCGGCAGAGATGTCGAGAAAACCCTACGTGATACAGAAAAACGGATATCATTTTTGAAATCAGCAGACTAAAATCTTTTAGAAAAACATGTTTTTGGCAGAACATCAAAAATCATGCATAGCAGTGTAATTGAATCATAAGATTCAACAAACAACCTATTACATGTAGTAAAACGTCTCATTTACAGCGCTATCATCCATCTTGCTCAGTTCGACCAGTTAGACAACACTGTTCATCTGGATGATCTAGCTGTTTGTGACATTAGACACTATCGGACTGAATTTTCCTGCGGCAGATTCAGAAATTTGGCATCAGTTATCTGGAATATTTTGCTGTATACATTATTCGCAACAGTATCGCTCTCGATACTATCGTTAAACGCCTTAGTATATTTATTTTTGCATGTATGCACGCGTCCTATAGATTTCGCGATATTCCGTTAGAGTTCAAGGAGTGTCATTGTCTAGGACTTGCGACGTAGTGCGTGAGCTCATTCTGTTATTTCTGTTGACCGTGTGGGTTAACCCTGGTTGAGCTCATGATAGACCGCCTAAGGTTTACTTGAGATTATTTGCCTTTGAAGCTAGTCGACTTGAGTAGTTGACCTTAGTCGTTTTGTCTCCTTTCATGTAAAACCACTGTAATTCCAAGTAGTAGTTTCGTCTCCCTGTTGGAGCTTGTTCTGTAGTTCGAACTTCGTGGGGTTTGTACGTCTTCTATTCGAGTGGCTGTATTCATCGTATGTCTGCTGTCGGACGTTTTGACTGTTTCGAGTCGTGGCTGGTGAATGTAGGTGACCAGCGTTCTTCTTTGTTGCTCGTTAAGAGACATGTGCGTTCAGCCTACTTCTATATGGTGAATTAAAACCTATTTTATAGAACTACTATAAAATAGGTTATATATATATATATATATATATATATATGTAAGAGCCATCTTGCTTTTGTTGTCTGACAGCTGTAATACACCCATGACACCATCCCCTGAGGATTTTACTTGTCAACTGTAGGTTATTATAAAGCAATTAAAAATCCTGTTAAGCGAACCGATGTAACTAGGGCGACCCTGTTAGCGGACCACTATGTTCCTTTGGACTTACCCCTTGAAAGCTTTGATTCCTTGTTTAAATTTGTGCTGGTTGTATCATGGTGTTCAATAAAGTTTTTTTGATTTGATATGACTGAAATTCTCGCTCAGCTGATGGCGCTTAGCATGTTAACATTCGGCTTATATTTTATCATCTAATAATTATTTCTCTTTAGCGTCCTGTCCATTTAAATTTGAACAAAGAAAACTTAACATAGTACACAATGCAAGACATGCTTCCTTAATTCTTTTTCATTGCAATGTGTAGTCGCACGTCACGTATTCTCTCTTGTCTATATTTCTATGTTGTCATGAGCATGATTATCTTTGTCACAATATTTGTACAGATCGTGATTCTGGACGAACCGACGTCTGGCATGGACCCAGAGGCACGCAGACAGTTATGGGACATTCTACAGAGCCAGAGAAAGGATCGGACGATGATTCTGTCTACACACTACATGGACGAAGCCGATATACTGGGCGACCGCATAGCCATCATGTCCGAGGGAGAGATAGAGTGCTACGGGACACCCATGTTTCTCAAAAACAAATACGGTAAGAAATTATCAGCTGCCGTTAGTCATCTCTCGATTGATGCTATGTATCTTCGTCGCCGTTGCTGTAAATTGAATGCTCGACATCCATCACATATAGGCCTAGTTGAATTGCTCTGCGCATGATTCTGTAGCGTGTCATTTTGATCAATTAATTAGTTAGTCAAATGCCGGTTTTGCTTGTACAATTTTCGTTCATTTGGACTTCTAATATAACCTACTATGAGTTGTTTGATTTATTTCTCTTTTTCACCAATTTTCTGCGTGTTTTGGATGGTGTTGGGCGGTTGAGAATCGAGGTCTTGTACGCACCGGTGGTCTTCTTCATATTGAGAGGTTTCAAGTTACTAACTGTAGAGTATCAATCTCCACTTAGAAAGGCACAGAGAATCAGTGAATTGGTACTGACAGTTATATTTCAGGAACTCCGAGCATTTCTGGAATCTGTGTGATGGGTTCTGCGTGTTTGTGGGATCTCGTCAGTGGTGGCTCTTCGAGTTATACGATCATTGTTCGCCAAATAATTAATTTATTTGTTCATAATGACGTTAACATCACTGAGAAAGCAGCGGTACTTAAACGGTTCTATAGTTTGTATAAACTACATACATCTATAAATGTATCTATAAGTAGGCTACATACATCGTCATGTTCATTCTTTTTGTCATCACTATCTATGTTGTTATAGCAATATATCAATGTTCTTTAAATGACACAAAGGATAAGTGATGTTATTACCTCATTTATTTTATCTATCCAGCGTAGTCTCGGTCTCCCTTTGTTTCTTTTTCCGTCGAATTTCGCACGTGGTACATATTTTGGGATTCGGTCAACTGGCATTCTCGCTACGTGTCCAAACCATCGGAGTCTTCATTGAACGACCTTATCTAGCTGCTTCTAGCAGATTTGTTTGGATACCTAATGATTTTCTTGCGTCATCGTTTCTTGTTTTCTGCAGTCTTGAAATTGCTGCAACATTCCGCAGCCAACTCATTTCTCCTGTAAGCATTCTTTTCTCATCTTGTTTTCGCATTGTCCAACATTCCGATCCGTATAGGAAAAATCGGTTGTATCATCGTCCCGTATATATTTCTCTTTTTTTAAGTCTCCGCGTCCCCATATCATTATTTTAAATGCTTGAGAAACGCGTCCAGTTCTGCTTTGTACATCTTTTCAGTTGCTGCAATCTGCGTTTATTAGCCCTCCCAGATACTTGCTCAATTATAGCTCCTCATTGGATTGTGATAGTTATTGGCGTCTCTTTGGTCTTTTCAATCACCGTTGTTTTGGTTTGCTCTGCTTTGATCATTAGGCCGAATCTTATACTGGTTTCGTCAATCAGTTTCAAGTTACTAACTATAAAGTATCTGGTCCGCTTCTAGTGAGAACGCCAATGTCGTCGGCAAATCGAAGATTACTCACTAGCCCTCCATTTAGTTTGATTCCTGCTTCGGTATTGTTAAGGCTGAGGGATATTAATACTTCTAACACCAGGTAAAATAGGTATGGGGATAAGGTACATCCTTGTGGTAAGTATTCTGTGATCTTTTTATGTACTTTCACGAAACTTGATGACTTTCGATATATAATTATCATCTACAAGTTTGGTCAATTTCTCTGGTTTTCCTACATTTTATATTACCCAACACATCTCATCATGCCATATACTGTCGAATGCTTGTTTGAAGTCTATGAAGTTGATGAAGACTTTATGATTGTTTTCTGTGCGTTTTGACGTATCTGGCTCATTGTTAATAGTTGATCAGTTGCGCTTCTTCCTGGTCTTAACGCCGCTTCCTACTTTCCAAGTTTTATATCAACATGCTGCTTCATTCTGTTTTGTACCATTTTGGCGAAGACCTTTCCTGGGATGCTCTGTAGGGTAATGTCTCTGTAATTTTGCAGTCTTGTGGATATCATTCTCTTTTGTATAATTATAGGAACGATTGTCGATTTTGCACAGTCTTTTGGTATTTCTTTTTCTTGTTAGATCCTTGTAAAAAGAGTTTGCATGGCTCTAACAACTGTTTCTCCTCATCTTTGAAGTTGTTCCGTATAATTCCATCCATTCCTGGTTCCTTATCCTGTTTCATTTTGTTGCTAGCTTTTCTTATCTCTTTCTGTATAAATTTCGGCATCTGTTCTTCAGTGTTGCTTATGGACAACTCTGTGACAACCGTAGGGTCGCAATGTGTGTCGACAATTAGTAGTTGTGCGAAGCGTTCCTTCCATCGTTTCTGTATGCTTGCATGGTTTTCTATTACTTCACCGACAGCATCTTTGATTTATGCGTCATTGTGCTCAAATTGTCCAATCAGTAGTTTTATCTTATGACTATATAGTTCTTGCATTCTATTTAGGGCCATCCGTATATTACGTACGCAAAAATCCGGGAAAATTGGACCCCTCCCTCATCCCTGTACTCACACTACTTTTTTCCACCCCCCACCTGCGTACGTACGGTTGACGAACCCCCCCCCCACAGACCAGCTGCAAAATGTATCAGTCCACAGGTCCAGGCAGCGACTGTCTGCACTTTAGGCCAGATTGAAGGATGAGTAATCCGTGGACTCACTGCTGACTTGTGTGATAGTTTAATAATAGCATTCAGAGGTAAGGTGGCATACAAGTGACACCTCTCTCACAGTCCTACTTCCTCTGGTAGTACCGGATAGCTGGAAAGACTGAACACTAGCTGACTTGAAGGGCAATTTGAAGGCCCCGTTTGCTATGTGTATGCACATCGTCAGTAGACTCCCTCCCCATTGGCAAGCAAATGCAAGCGCATGCATTTCGGTTACCCCTCCTCCCTCAGTGCGTACGTACTATATGAATGGCCCTTTATTTTGAAAGCGTCCTGAATAATGTATTTAAATAGCACAAAGGGAAAGGATATAATTAACATTGACAGCGATGATACATATAATACCTTAAATAGCGTAGTTATTTCATATAAATGACACATATCGTTAAAAGATTTTAAATGATTTGAAGACGATATTATTTTCAAAATTATCAGCGTTGTTATTGTCAATCTATTTAAAGCTAAGTACTACTAATAATTATAATGAACGATTTCTGAAGGCGTTGGATATCACCTGAGGGTAGTGAAGACGTCCACTTGTGATGTGGATCAACTGCGCGATCTTATAAAGTCTCAAATTCCCATGGCCCGCATGGTGAGCGATGAGGCTGAGGAGGTTACGTTCGTTCTGCCGAGTCAGCAAGCCTCAGCATTCGAGGGACTCTTCGAGACGCTTGAGACAGATCGCGCAACGCTCGGCATCAACAGTTTCGGAGTTTCGGTCACAACAATGGAAGAAGTCTTTCTCAGGTCAGTCTGTGCATACTATGTCGGCCAACCTCTCATCTGATGCAACGTTTAATTTTACTTGCTCTATACGATTCATTGAAAAATGTCATAACCAAACAGGAATAACGTTAAACATGGTATAACAGACATGGCATAATATGCGCGAATTTATAAGACATGAAAAGACGTCTAATTACTTCTTTAGCGGAGTTCTCATAACTGATTATGACTTTAAAGACTTTATATGACAAGGCATTATATACACGACTTCAGCATTCACATGAGGATGAATTCTGTGTCCACGATGACATAACACCCACTACATCAGTTGGTGGTCAGTTCGAGTGAAGGCGTAATAACAATTATAATTCATTAGAGAAGTCAATTGGAAAGCCTACAGGTAAGTGAATCCAGAAGGCAAGCTACGCTGGGTCATCATAATCGTCATCAAGATCCATGGGCCGAAGGTCTGTAGGTGTCCAATGCATGTTTCATCACCTTTTCCAAAGACCTCGGTTGTGTGCTAATATTCTTAAGTTGTGCAGATCTTGTTTACACCAGTCTTCGAAGTCGTGTATGTCCACTCTGTTTCGGTCTGCCCCTTCATTTCCATCCATAGTTCCCAAAATCACGGTTTTTATTTTTCTATTGTCGTCCATTGTACATATACAGTATGCCCAAATAGACTTAGTGTTCTCTTCATTTTACTGTTTGCATTAGATCTTTCTTGATATTCAGTCTTCTTCGAACTTCCCAATTTGTCACCTTAATTGTCCAATTTAGGTGTAGTATTCTGCTATAGCAGTACATTTCAAATACCAATATTTTATCCTGGTCCGTCTTTTTAATTGTCAATGATTCGCAGGCATAAAGATCTGTGTTAAACACACATGTTTTTCATATATTTAATTTGGTCTTGTAACTGATTTGTTTGGCCTTCCATATAGTATTTAGCCATGACTCCCTTCGCCTTTGCTATTCTTGCCATTATGTCCCTTGTGCAATCATTATTCCATGTTAGCAGACTGTCTAAGAACACAAATTCCGTTACATTTCCAAAACCTCCTTTTGCACTCCTATTTCCTTTTCTATTGTCTCTTTGCCAAATACCATTGTTTTTGTTTTATCCACATTTGTTGTTAATCCAGCACGTTTGGCAGAAATGTGCAACCCACAAACATTTTCTTGCAACTTCTCACAGCTGTTCAGTATCATCAGCAAATCGTAAGTTGTTAATCTGTTCTCCTTGTACCGAGATTCCAGTTCCATTGTCTTGGATCGTGTTCATGACTCTCTCGAAGTAAGTAATAAATGTATTAGGTGAAACTGGATCTCCTTGCCTTGTTCCTATTATAGTCACAAACCATCCTATTTCCTATCCCACTTTCACTGCAGCCTTTGATCTCTCTCCAATGTTCTGAAGAATCTGAATCAATCTATTCCCGACCTCATATTGCCCATGTAGCATCATGCTTGATGGAATCGAATGCCTTGTGCAAGTCCACGAAGCAGTTGTTTGCTTTTTCTTCAATCAGTCTTAACATCAGAATTTGATGGACTGTGCTTCTGTCTTTCCTGAACACTGCTTGCTCATCTGACATATATTCTTCAGTTTTCGCCTTAAGATGGTTCAACAGAATAAACATGAGCACTTTCGCCATGTGATTTATTAGTGCAATGATTCTATAATTCTTGCATAGCGTTAAGTTGCTTTTCTTAGATATTGTTACAAGGATGGATTTTGTTAATTCCTCCGCTACTTTTCCTTCTTGCCACACGTGCTTGCATATGTCGTGAATTGCTTTTATCATGTCCTTCCCTCCTGCTCTTATAATTTCTCCTGTTATTCCATCTGTTCCAGGCGTTTGTTATTCTTCAAGCGGTTCACTGCCAATTCCACTTCTTCATATAGGATGTCATCATTCTCATCACCTCCCTTGGGTGGTGTTATATCTAGCAGTTCTTCCAGGAACGCTTTGTTCCTTTGTTCCATCTCACTATGTAGCCCGCTGCAGTATTCTGTCCATCCATCAAGATGTTTCCGCTCTTGTCTCTGATTGCCGTCTGTTTTGGTTGCCAATTCCTATTTATATTTTTTTAGCAGCTTGAACACTTCCCTTGTTCTATATTCTCCTGCGTATTGTTCGATGTCACTACACTGTTTGTCCAGCCAGTTCTGCTTGTCCTTCCTTGCTGATGACCTTACTGCATTGCATAGTTTTTTAAACTCTAGTGTTGCCTGTTCAGGTTCCTTAGCCTGAAATCTCATCTTCCTTTTTTCTTTTGCTAATTCGAGTGTTTCATATATCCGCTTCTTCTTTGGCTGTTCTGCTAAAGGTGTAGTTACTTCCACTGCCTACTTTATGATTTCACTGAGTATGTTCACCTTCCTCTCCTAATCAAGGGGTTCAATTTCTACCTCATTGATTTTCTGTGCTATATCGGCTTCGTACTGGGCCCTTATCTCCACATTGTCAAGTACTTGGATGTTTCTCTTCTTTTCATGCTGCTTGCATGGTATGCGCCTCAGCTTCAGCTTCAAATTGCAAAGCACCAAGTTGTGGTCAGAGGATATGTCAGCTCCTCGGAATGTTCTACACAGCTTAACTGGTGTTTGCCATCTTCTATCAATCAATACTATCGTGTGTTTCCCATCCGGTGATGTCCAAGTATTTATTCATTTCAGTGGTTTTATATAGCGCGCCTTCAAGATTAGCAACTCAGGAGCGCTCCCAGCCCAACTACGGTCAAACATAACAGTTTTAAGGCTAGTAAGAAACAAAGTAGGGTGACCTATTGGCGTTAATCGCAGTGCTAAAGGGAGCCCATTCCAGGTCGCTGGGCCAGCCACAGAGAATGCACGGTGCTGCCGGATAGCATTCCGAGTACGAGGAACAAGGAGCTCCGCTTGCACGTCCGAGCGAAGGGATCCACGGCGCAGGACGGCCGTAGTGGAGCAGCAAAGCTCCCGCAGATATGGAGGAGGTACCAGGCCCTTCATACATCGCCGGTCCAGGGCCGAGACACGGTAGGCAATGCGCTGCGGGTAGGGGAGCCAGTGGAGAACGTCCTTCATGTACCTCGAGACTGGGCCAAATTTAGGGATCTGACCCAACAGTCGGGCAGCCGTGCGTAGAACCCTGTCAAGGCAGCTCAGCCGGCAGGCCGGGAGCTCGTCATATATAGCGCTGCAGTAGTCAAGGCGGGAGACCACACAAGAATGGACAAGTGTAGAGGCCGCACTGGGAGAGAGAGCGGGAATTGACCCTGAGTTGTCGGAGCTCATAGTAACAGCTATGACAGAGAAGATTAATGTGCTGGACAAAGGTGAGTTCCTGATCTATAATGACTCCCAGGTCCCGGACTGAGGTCAAGGAGGTAAAATGCGGGTATTCCTGGGAAAGAGACTGAAGGTCTATCTTAACGAGCTGCTGTCGAGTGCCAAGCCATATTAACTGTGTCTTGGTCGAGTAAAGCCGCAAACGGTTAGATGACATCCAGGCATGCAAGGTCTCCATGGCCTGGCTTATTGCTCCCACCGCGGCAGTCGCCCTCCCCGCAGGGCAATGGACATAGGCTGGAAGGCCGTCAGCGTATGAATTGGCTAAGGACAGACCCAGCTGCAACCAGTGGACCCAGGTCAACAGTGAAGAGTATATATAACAAAGAACCGAGGACAGAGCCCTAGGGCAGGCCAAATGGCGCAGGGACCCAGTGGGATATAGTGGAACCATGGGACACAATAAAAACGGTCCTGCAGAAAGGACGCAAGCCAGCTAAGGACATTGCCAGAGAGGCATATTTCCTGCATTCTTTTTGTTTGAACTTGGTGTTGCAAAATCATCATTTCATGTTTAGTTGCAAATTCCAGTGGTCTCTCCTCTCTCGTTTCTTGTTCCGTACCCATATTTTAACATTAGGTGTTCTCATCCTGTGTTATCACTTCCAATCTTTACATTCCAATCTCCAGAAATAATCTTGATGTCTTTTCTTGGTAAATCTTTCAGGGTATTTTCCATCTTCTCGTAAAACTCTTCAATGTCTTCCTCTGTGCTCTCTGCGGTTGGTGCATATATCTGAATAACTGATATGTTCAAAGGTTGTCCATTAAATCTAGCCACAATTATCCTGGAGTTAACTGGCCTGTACCCTAGTAGTGCTGCTTGAGTTTAATATAAACCCTACACCTCTTTGGTGATCGTGTTCCTCCCCTGACCAGATCACTTCTCCGTTGTTCAGCTCCCCGACCCCAGTTGTTTTTATATCATTTCTGATTATCCCAGGATGTCCTATCTATATATGCTCCCATTTCATTCCTCAGCAGCTCCAACTGCCCTGTTACCAACAGTGTCCTCACGTTCCATCTTCCAACTGTAAGACCATGCTCCGTAATTTTCAGTCTGTGCTGATCTCTCCGTTCTCCGGTAGCCAACTGTTCGACCCAACCCCGGTCAATCGATTGGGGAACGCGGACCTTGTTTAACCGGGCGTCGTCCGAGCCGTGATCCTTTATTTATGATTGTCATTGCACTGGATTTCTTTCGTCTGTTTCTTTATGAACGGAGTCTCTGCACCCATCCGTTCCACCATCGCACTTCTCCCATAAAGTGGGTTCCAAGCTTGGGGCTGGCTCTGATCAGATCAGAGGCGGCGATGCCGCCCACGTTAGCCAGCTATTTCAGAGTTCCTGCTGAGCCTGTCCACCTCGCGTAGCGCCCTATGTGGTAGGCCTACTTCAGTCAAGAACCTTTACCACTGATGGCATAGCCCTATTTGGCTGTTTTCACCCCCTCAACACGTTGATGCGTGGGTCGGACTTTGAGAGGGTAGGCAAGTTGAAACAGATGAGAGACACGTAGCACAGGAGAGTATCCAGTTGAACTACATATATGTAATGTGCATTTCATAGGTATGAGAAGTGACGTGTCAATCGACAATCAATCGACGCTCAGTCAAAAACAGCGACAAATATGCTAAGGCACTAAATGAATTTCGGACGAGAGTCAATTGATTCTAACTAATTAGGAAAAGCCAAGAATCGGTACAGCGACAGTTTCAAGTGCACAGTTCGAATAAGCAAATGTTTCATGTACAAGCTTATATTCTTCGGAGGTTGAGAGTACAGAGAGAGAAAAATAAGTACAGACAGCTGCAAAACTGGCAAACATAATACGATCACTTCTGTAACGAACACAAAACAGATTTATCAATATCATAATGATGACAAAGTGCGAAAAGTTCAATATTGTAACCATACTTTTTGCCACAAACACTATAAATCCACTGTAATTATGACTTCCATACAACATTCGACTGAAAAGTTTAATTTGCGTAGATGAGGTAGGTCTATGAGGTCCATACGGCAAGAATACTATTGAATGTCTTTAACAGAGACCGATTTAAGCATGTTAAATATTTTATGTATACATTATTCCAACACATATTCAACCGTTTTCAAAGTTATCGCGGTTATCACATTGTCAGTGCTAGAAGTTTCCGCTGCTATTACGGACATGAATCGTGTTGGTTATTTTAACAGAGTAAAGGATTCCTCTACACAGGAGGGCGAACCAAGGATTAGCACTGCAGTCGATGCAGACATACAAGGAAACACTTCAGGTTTATTTCTTTCTTTCTATATTTCCTTATTGATATCCAGACAGGCTCGTCTGGCTATATTTTAGCTAGACAACCTCTGGAGAAACGTTTCTTATTGGATGGTTAGATACAAGGTGCGACCGTACGTACGGTACGTACGTTATTATTTTCTATAACGTACGTACGGTACGCGTACGTTCATGTATGCCTTACATTACCGTACGTTCACATCAGTTCATGACGAAAATAAAATACATAACATTATGCACAGGAAAAGTCAATAATAGTTGGTGATTGACGGTCGTAAACAATTTTACTTTCAAACTTTTTAATTGCAAATTGCTAATATTCTGTCTAATGCATAGGCCCCCTAGTAATAAAGAATATTAAGATTTTACGGCACACTTTATAGGATGGCCAGTGCCAGAGGTCATTTTATTGGTAATACTAAATTTCGGTACCGTTCGTAAATAACTAGGCCTGCGTACGGGGAGACAAATACTGTAGAGCTAAACTGATCATTTTTGACGTACGCGTACGTTATAAGACTATAGTTACATTGAGGTTCTTTATGAATGATCAGATAAACTTGTGGCATTTTTAACGTACCGGTACGCGTACGGTACGCGTACGTTATTCCGGGAGGTAACGTACGGTCGCACTATGGTTAGATAGCTAATGAATTTTTTCTTCATCCTCTTGTACCTTTCTGTTTGTTAGAACGTTTTTAGCTTTTTAGTTCGTTTTCTAGTTGTTATTTTTTTACCTGGAAAATTGGTTTGATATCGGCTTGTCGAACTGCTGCTATTTAAACGAATAGGTTGGATTGTGATATTTATTTTACTTTTGAGGAGCCGTGCGAGTCGTCAAGGAACCCGTAACACTCGCCTCATCGCTTTACCGCTTTAGACGTTTCTCTGTACAGAATTTGACATGGGGAATTTGAAACTGCTGAACTATTGTTTTTCACATGCTTAAGTCTCTGAAAAGACCATCTGAAAACCAAGACACCACAACGACTACTTCTTCCAACGTACAGTTATGTTTTCAGTATAGTCATAAGGTTGACATAGCGAGCTTTATTTATGGTATGGGATTGGAGCAGATGGTGGCTGACAATACCTGTAATAAGAGTAGACTTTACCAACACGCCAGATCTGATGGCGTGATGCGTGGTAACTTCTAGTACTAAGAGCGAAGCAGGACGTTTTGGCGCCGCCGTTTTGGCGCGACCGTTTTGGCGCAGCCGTTTTGGCGCACGGACGTTTTGGCGCACAGCCGTTTTGGCGCAGGACGTTTTGGCGCAGGACATTATACATCGCATAATATATAATATAATACGAATCCCGTATCGTATAATATATACTTTGATGTCTACCGCTGTATTTGCTTCTGTTCCTGCTCTGATCTACTCTATGAGAGGTTTCCGAGAATTCTATTGGGCAGTGTTACTTAACGAGTGACACCGATCCACGTAACAAATTCTTCACAACGCAGTATTTAGCTCAGTTCAAAAATACATGGAGCTGACATTCGCCAGGACACAGCAAGAACGTATAGACAATGAGTAAAGAATACGCCTAAAAATGGACTGGTTTGAGGACTTTTTACATGGGACGTCTGAATCGTAACCGGAGTCGACGTCGCGCATTGTTTCCTCCTCAAACGTGGTCTGTCTACTAGAAGACACTGAGTGGAGGGGATCATCCAACCATTTGGAAGTTTATCGATGATGTACGAGCGGTTCAAAAACGGCGCGACTTCGTTTACGAACAATTCGTTCGCGGTGACCAGCCGCCTGTAAAACGCAGAAAATGTATACGTCGCAGCTGATGTCAGGATAAGGACAATCGTTGACAGTTACAGAGAACGTAACAACATCGAGTACATTAGAGGAATAGCGCGTAATTTTTTATGGACTCCTGAGGAGCCAATGAACTGTTCAACTTTCCAAAAGGTAGCGCATTAGTGGTTTTGAACAGTATCAGTTTTGAACATTTCTTTTAAGCTTTGATATACTGGGTTTATACGTTGTTTACATTTGCAATAAAAATGACTAAACATTTATTGCCTACTGCTATGTACCACGTTAATTTTTCTGCAACAAAACATCATGCGCCAAAACGTCCTGCGCCAAAACGGCCGTGCGCCAAAACGTCATGCGCCAAAACGGCTGCGCCAAAACGGTCGCGCCAAAACGGCGGCGCCAAAACGTCACGTACCGTACTAAGAGTAATCCTAAAAGTGTTGTCATTTATAGCAACCGAACAACCAGTACTTACACAAGGCTCGGTCTCAGATATTAAGAGACGTGTAATACAGTATTACGACATTAGATCGCAGCATCATAGATGTGCCCTTTCAACCCTTAAGTGGAACCACCTTTTGAACTACCGTAATGCAGAGCAAGTCTATCTCGACTTTTCCGTGTTCTGCATTGGCACATTAACACTTAAGCTTACATCCATAGTTCCTTACGCGGGAGGTAACTCTCAAGTGCAACATCCCTTTATAGCCTATATCACTCCTCTTGTCGAAAATTTACTGAGAAAAAATGATCGAATGCTGAGGCACAGAAATCTGAACCACGCCGAAACGCTTAGTAAGTTCACTCATTGCCGAACATCGATCCAAAATCCTCCACTTCCACCATAACTCGGAGCGAACAGGATTCTGTTAATGTTCACTTGGCTAATATTGTCACAGATTCCAACCACTGTGGTACTAAAATTCGGAATCACCTATCTAAACCATTGCCAACCAGTGTAGGTAACAGAAATTTGAAATAGAAAAATGCTTGTCAACTAATTGAAATATCTTTAGGCTAATTGTATTTAGCAGTGCATGTGTGACTTTATAAGCTGCTCCTGTTATTGTTCATTTTCAAAATGTCTGTAATCATTTTATTACATACATTTTGAAAATGAACAATAATGCATGTACGCTTATCGGATGCAAATAAAGGGTACATACATACTTACAGTTCATGCACTTGAAAATTTACTTTTCGAGTGCATGCACTGCTAAGATATGTAAGTGAAAGAGACTCCCAAACTTCCCTCTTTCGAGCAAACAGGAAGCTCTTCCAGAAATCGATGTTCATTTATACTTCCACTATATGTAGATGAAAAAGACTTTCTCAAATTGCTTATCCACCATGATAGGCTTTCTCTCTTGTGGCAGACTTATCTTCTGGATGCCTTTCTGCTTGCGGTTCGCTTTTGGTGAGCCATCGGTTGTTGCTAGGATATTAGACACCGGCCCAAAAACGCGCACATTGATATTAATTTTATTTTATTTATTCTGGATATTTCTATGGCGCCTCTCGAAGTCAACTACTACTCAGAGGAGCTCCCGACTACAGCATTTGATACTGTGCCGGAATTTTCACGCCGAAGCGCCACGAGCAATTGCGAGTGAAGGACTTGCCCAAGGTCCGTACGCAGCGGCTAGAGTGGGATTCGAACCTGCAACCCTTCGGTCACAAGGCGCCGAACTTACCATTTTTAATTGCAAGTCGCGATATCAACTAGGCCTACATAACATTAATTGTGAGCTAAACTATAGTTTTATAACCAATTATTTAATAAACTGGTGATTATCACGAAGAAATAACTGTTCTCAATCATTACACTGATCAACAAATAAGTTTTTTTCTCTTTGCCAAGGATATTTGAACAATTCTTTGGTACTTTGAGGTCGCTGAATTCAAACATGGAAGTGGTTTTTTCGAATTGGTTCTAGTTCATGAGATAATCGGCACCTCCAAATAAACAACTAAATATTTTGATTTTTGTGTTTTGTAGCGAATTTATCCCGAATTTTTGTTTTGTTTTTGCGTGGCTGTTCTGTTCTGTTCTTTCCCATCTGTGCCAGTTCAGCCGGCCAGCAGCGATTCTTTTGTCGACCAGCATCGCTCGCCGCTGGTCTTTCCTCGTCGCCGGTTGCCTCGACGGGTGTATGGGTAATTCCGTATATTCTTTGGATTTCGGATGTAGCAAATGTTCAAAAATGAAATGTATACAAATGCACAAAACCAAATATTTCCTTGATCTACAATGCATCTAGAATATCAATTTATGAGTTTCCCTGCACGACGTCTTGCGAAAACATTTTTACAATGTGATTTATGCAAAACATACATGAAAATTTTATCATTACTGTCACACCTGTTTGGGCAGCTGTGTGATCTCATGAGTTTACAGTCAGAAAGTAATTATTAACAGTTGAATTCTGACCATATGATATTCTGCTTACTAAGTAATCTGTAAAAGACTATAAGTTTACAGTTAATTTACATATTTAGCCTATTGTAAGTCATAATTTGTAAATATTTAGTTAATTTAGCAGTCTATTATCTTCCAGTGAAGGCAGGTGAGACAAACAAGCTGTTTACCTGGCATTCCAAATTGTTAACCTGTAAATCTACTATTATTGTAACCACTAATTAGCTCAATTTGCATGCTGGTTAGTTTACAATTCAGTTTTTTTAACAACTGTGACAGTAATGAGAATTGTGACAGCAATGAGACTGTGTGACTGTAATGATAAAAAATGAGACATAAATGAGACACGGTGTAGTATTTAATGTGACTTAAATGATAATACAGTGTGACATGAATGAGAAATAATAGGTTGATATTTTAAGTGTGACTGTAATGAGACGTGACTGTAATGAGAGAACTGCACTATGTATGGATATGCACCGAATGTTATGAGGGCTAACGAAGCGCAAACAGTTTTTTATTACTCGGACCACATGCTTCATTCAAAAGTTAGAGCGCTATAAACGTGTTAGTTAAACTTTAGAAATAACAGACGATGACTGTAGTTGTCACGATTACCCATGCTACACAAGTCCTTTCATCTATGTAAATACTGTTAAGGTGAATTGTATTAGTCAAGGTGTAATTTAAATACCCGCTTGATATACATAATTAGCTTTAAATGTTAATTAATTAGAGACAGCACCTGATAGCCAGCACTATAAGGGTTATAATATTTAGCTTAGGTCATATTACGGCTTTGAGGCTACGAAGAGAGAAACGTAGACACGCCACATTAGTTGAATCAAATATCAACTGTTTACCTGGAGCGCCGTGTGCAAAACTGCTGACGTATACAAAAATCCGTTGAACTGAACAGAGTTATGCGGTAGACGGTGAAGAGATATGGTGGCATCCATGAAATAATCCGTCGCAAACTCGTGATTCGTTTTGGCAACGAATAATTGTTTGAGAGGTTGAACGTTGAAACCTCTACGGTTGAATAGTGAAGTAAAGTGGCGGAACTTCGAGGAAACTTCAGCGAACGGTTGATCGTTGACAATCGTTTGAATCGTACATCGAACTGATAGTTGCGTCGTGACCAACTCAGTTGCGAAAGCGATAATAATATTATTCGAAGTCGTTGAACGTAGGCCTACTAAAGTCGGAGAGGTCACTTTACGATCTGCTGAGCATTTGAAAATTGTAGTGCGGTTAAGACAAGAACTGTCTTCTTCGATAGTGAGACATTTAGGAGTATAAAGCCTGCACTTATATTTATTCGAAAACCAGGAAAATCGGACGATGAAAAGAGATGTCGCATAATTTTATCGCATAAAATCACTAAAGAAATCTACAACGGAAGGAGCGTAGAATCGATTCCTTTAGAACAGGCATGGGCAACTTCTTTTAACAGAGGGCCGCCCTAAGATTTTATGGGCAGCTCAGGGGCCGCATGCCAATCGCGGGCTAATTTTTGCAGATTCATTTGCCCAAGAAAATAAGACAATATTAATTTTATTCATACTATAACTTTTGCGATATAACCGTTACGGTTAAATTTATGTTAAAGTAAATGAAAATAATTTTTATGATAAAAACATAATTATCCTAATTACCTAACAGTCCTACACTACAATAAAATATTATATATGTTATAAGTTTCTTCAGTTTAAAAATACATAAAACTGTTAGTGTACAATGCATCCATTTGCTTGGTGAGCTATATTTAATGAGTAATGTGAAATTTGATACTTCTTCTCACGACACAATTTATCCAGTATGGTTGCTTTAGTGTTCGAAGTGGCAATTCAAATTTCATTGGAAAGATTAATTGTCATTTGATAGCCTGCATCTGCTTCTGCATCATGTTAGTTCCATCTTTGAGAAGAGCTGTTCACAAATATAGGTGCTTGGAAACAGTGCAACCATTTTCAGGGCATGAAATCTAAGTGAAGGTGGCTTCCAAAGTTTCGAACCCACCCACTCTGTGGTATTATTTCATGCAGAAAGTAGTTACATTGATGAATGAGTAGTGAATTAGTTGACTAGACTAGAGGCCGGATTCTTAATAAATAAGAAACAGATGTTTTAATGTCGGCCTACATGTACGTACAGAAATCCAGACATTCATAGGGCCGGATAAAAGTGTTAGATACAATGCTGATATTAAAGAAATGTCAAGGGCCGGTTGAAAAGTCCCCGGGGGCCGGATCCGGCCCGCGGGTCGTAGGTTGCCCACCCCTGCTTTAGAAGATACTGGACGGTTGCGTGAGAAACTTTCCTTGTTGTAGATCTACATGGGGTGGTTAGTTATTACATAATATTAGAATAAACTTGTAGTCAGGTGCTGGCTAGGTATGAATATTATAGAAATACATATCCATGTTGAAATTAGACATTGAAGTAGTTCATTATTATTACATGAATTGACTTACTATCTTAAACTATTGATATATAATTGAAAATATGCATTCTATATTCATTCATTCATTCATTCATTCATTCATTCATTTGAGCACTTATATAGCGCGTCTTCAAGGGGACTACTCAGAGGCGCTCCCGACTTCAGCACGAACATAAAGAACAGTTTTTAGCGCAGTGTAGAAAGACTCGGGTTGGGTTTTCGGGAGGAGACGCAGCTCCAGAGGGAGCCCGTTCCATACCACAGGACCAACCACCAAAAAGGCCCGATTTTGCATGGTGGCAGTACGAGCAAATATCAAATATCAAAACACACAATGAATGTCTCTTTCTTTACACAGCTGTTTAACGTTACTTATTTACATGTAATGTTGGGGGCTCATTTTGGATTGATCACTAAGTGACGTGAGTGCAGATCAGCACAAAACCTCTATATACTGAAAGAGGAGCGTCACAGTAGTGAGACATGAAAAGTCGGATTGATAGTTTTTCACGTAAATTTTCATTATTTATGTCATTAACGGCACATGTATACGAAAATTATTGTTTATTTCTATTTATAGTTCTTACCGCGGTGTTGCGAACCGTTTCCGGTATGATGCGTCTAAAAGTAGATCCAGATTCATATAGGAATGCACGCGTGACTGTAATGAGGTGTGACCTGAAGGACAAGATTGTTTGCCGCGCTATGCTTAAAATAAGCCTCAGAATTAGACGATTCGTGAGCAGATGAAAGAGGACACTCATAGCTTTAATAAAATGCATCACTGGTGTAGCTGCTCAAAATATTACAATTTCTGTAAACCTCCAAAAACGGAAAAAACGGATCGGGACGCGGGACTGTAATGAGATTTGACGTGTTTGGAACGTTAAATGAAATTTAAAACGAAAAATTCAATCTGTAAAAGATAGCGGATTTTGTTCCACAATATTATACGAACATTTTTATGCATTCCATGCCTCCATACCTATAAAAAATATGGCTGTAACAGCCGAGAGACATGAAATACAAAAAATCCACGGAATTACCCGTATAAAACGTTCATCGCCTTGACATCCGGCCAGCATCGCCTGTTCGCGTGATTGTCCTGATAACCGACATAAAAGAAAATCGTACAAACGGCGTTTAACTATGCATTAATTGTGATTTTTCAATCAGCTTACCATGTCTAAATGTTATCAGACCGAAGACAATGACATTATGTATTTTATGTGTGTACTTTGGTACAAAATTTGAGACAATTTCAATGCGATTTGTTACTGTGCTCCGCCTAACGATCAAATTCTCATAATTAGTCGAATAACTCAAAAACTAGCAACCTAGCAAAACTGACTCCATTTTCGGAATCAGCACCACAGGTTTACCATAAAATCGGTCTAATATAATCGGCAATAAAATCATTGTTGACCAGTGTTATTGAAATGGCCAGCAGGTGAACTTATAAATTGCATTTTCTGTCCTCATTCTCATTACCAAATGCACGAATAGCCAATATTTCAAGTGAAATAGAGAATGTCTTAAGTCACCATCCTCGACTGACTGCTCAATGCAAGCCATGCACATGGTAGGCATTAGCGTGTTCAAGGCTCACTCGCTTGCTACACGCATGACATGTGAATCTTGTTTTATGATCCCTGCATACGAGAAATTATAACTTCATTTTAATATGCAATAAAATTAAAAAAATTGTGCGTTCAAAAGTATCAGAGACTGTCGTAAAGTGTCCGTATTTCACATTCACTAAGGTAAACAAAAATAATCCAAGCTGGTTCTACGTTTTCCGTAGAAAACGTAACTTAGAATAGCTATGGGGTGTGTGACGTGTGTCATACCCCACCTCACTGCACCTCACTGTAGCGAATACTATTTCTTATCAAATAACTTGTTATTTAATTCAATAATTAAATTAAGGTTTAGTATAAGATAGCTAATGTAAGCGGCGTTTATCTAAAGAAAAGCGGTGCTATATAAATAAAACTTAGTTTAAGTAAACAGCCGTTGAGCCGATGTTGATATGATGACATGGAAGGAGATACTACGTATGCGTTACCATAGCGACCGGAGAAGCGAACCAATGAAATGTCGTGGGGCAGTGTTCGAATGGACATGAAACAGTTATGGCGACTGTCGTGATTCGTTCACGGTTGATGTTTTGAATTGAACGTTGATTCGTTAGCCAAATAACGAATAATTCATCGAATCTGTGTGCTCACCAGTAAACCACAGAAGTAACACTTACAGCGCTCGTTTTGCTGTAAGTTCTTCGATTGAAGTTGAGTTCTAAGAAACGATCGAACTGTTACGATTACTGTTTGACTGCCAAAGGTCAAGTAGAATAAACTGACTTTCGTACAGTATTCTGAATCGTCATCGCCTACGATAGTTGAAGGGATTTATGCGATTCAAACAATTCGAAACTACAAAGAAGATCTACCTATCTACAGCCTAGAAATGGACATGGTTGGGACAATGCAAGATACGATCTCACAGCGATCTATGGAGATGGTCTGACAATTTACTCTACGACGGATCAGATAAGGAATATAATAAAACTAATCCTTAAGTTAAATACGCCGCTTTTAAGTAGATAAGGTTTATTTGCTTGTAAAATGGAAATAATTGTCTTATTTTAATATACATATATTGCATCAAATCTAAAGAAACGATTGTTGTTCATTGAATGGATTTGTACATTAGATGTGATGTGAATGTTTATCTTCAATTCCTGGCACGAACGCTAAAGTACAGTTATATATAATATAATCGCTACACCCCACCTCACCTCCAAAGGGTTAAAACTCATCTGTTTCAGTTTCAAGTTCCTCTTAGTTATCGGATTCCTGACTAATATTATAAGAAGCTTGCTAATTCGGTTATTAGACAAACTGTAATCTAAAGTATTCTAGTACCGTGTACTCTAATATAATGTGAAAATAATAAGCGATCATGGTTGGTATGCAATGACGCTTAGGCTGTGACGAATTGCACATGCGCCAGTGTCAGCTTGGCCGCGCTCCTTTTTATCTACGTGAGTCTTGCTTTCCAGCGTCCGCACTTCTTGGTTGCCGTTCACTGCGTACAGCCCGCGGAGACTTACATGTTCCTTGCGCTCGCACTGCAACCATGCAACAGCGAGCATTCTCCATTGCCGGTCCCACTCTCTGGAATGGCCTTTCTCTCGAACTGCGGTCTCTTCCTCGAGACTCATTCACTTCTTTCTTCTCTGCTCTTACGGCTGTTCTCTTTGGCCGAGGTAGGGCTGGAAGGGCTTCTGAATAGTTGCCTTGAAGAGCGCGCTGAGAATTATATTGGTCTATCATGATTTTTTTTTAAACTTGAGTTTGGTATCAATTTCTTCAGTGCAACGTTTGCTCTATCATTAGACCTAAAGGCAAGCAGGTTTAAGCAGCCGTTTCATAGATATAAGGCAATATTTAAATTCTCTATCTTATGAAGCTGTAAATTTTCTAAACATAGTTGGTATTATATTGCTGTATGATTAGCATCCAATCACAGACCTGCTTTCGTAATGTTACAGCAAGATTGCACCGAATAGTAATTACTGGTAAAACGCTTTATCATACATACTCGGAACCATCCTGAGTTTCACCAAAGGTACACTGTACTGGCAAAGTAATATATTACAAACATATCATTCATAAATAACCAGAATAAAGCAATATAATTCAATATAATTGTTGTGTAGCAAATAAATGCTGCGTACAGTGCTGTCACTAAACTCTGGCATGTTACAGCAATGTTATACCAAAATGGACGATAGAGCAATTCAATTATACTCAGGATGCTATTTAGGAAACTGCCTTATGTTTAACTTAGAGCATTATTACAACTACGTATGCTTTATCCGTTGGAATTATTTTTGCTGTAACATGCATTTTTGCATCTTTTTTGTTATTTTCTGTTTTCTACTTTAATATGTCAAAAAACATTTTCCTTTTCAAATTAAGTCACTAGCAGATACATAAAAATGATAGTATTATCCAGCAAAAACAATTCAGTTAAGAAATTCTTGGCCTATAATTATAGTGTCCAAACTTTTAAGTCGTTTTGCTCGGTTTCGTCAAATTATGAGACACAGCAATATAATTCTCAGGAGCCGAATTGTCTAGTTGATTGATTCATTGATTGATTGATGAGCCAAACTGTATAACATTACACCACATAACACATGAATTTTGTTGCGGTACAGTTAACATGTTTGCAATGTACTAAAAGGCTTGGTAATGAATTTTAGATGGAGCTATGATATATCGGAAGGAAACTGGTTGGAAACGCGAGAATCTCCAGCTACGTGCCATGTTGAACAAGCGAGTAATTCATTCCATACGAAACTATGCACTTGCATTGTTTCAGATTCTGATTCCAGTCCTCTTCACCATATTCGCCTGCTGCTTACTTTTGAATCCGCCAAGAGAAGGTAATTTTCCACCTCTAACCCTTGACCTATCCCAATTCAAAAATCCAATCACTCCATTCGACGTTCGACCTCTAACGGCGACCTCCCGGGAACTGGCATCTTGCTATGAAACAAGTGTTAAAGGGCAGGGAGAAATTTTCATCAACCACGAGCCAGACTACACCACAATGGATGACTATCTGATAAGGATCGGGAAGGATCAAAAAGACAAGTACAATTGGAATTACCAGATCGGCGCTACCATAGAAGAGGACTCTGATGGAAAGTTGAACATTACCGGGCTTTTCAATAACCAAGCCTACCACACGATCGCCATCTCCTTATCGTATTTGGGAAACACTCTGATGCAACGCTTTGGCGACAAGGAGTACCACATCGAAACCATAAACCACCCACTTCCCACGAACTCCTCGAAACAGGTCGTGCAAACCATCGTTAATCGGAAAAGGAGTGAATTTTATTACTCCTTCTGTGTGTCTTTCGGATTGGCCTTCCTGTTCCCCACTTTCCTCGTCTTTCTGATCAAAGAACGAATGTTGGGAGCCAAGCACAGTCAACTCGTGAGCGGAATCAGACTGCATATTTTTTGGCTGGCTACATTTATTTGGGATTACGTCAACTACCTCGTTCCGTGTATCTTGATCATCGTCGTTATCCTGAGTTTTCAAACCGAGGGTTACTCGGAAAATGTTTGGTAGGTATACCGTGTTTAGACATTATCATCCAAATCTCATTCGTAGTGTTCATAATGCGACTATCAAGGGGATAACAAAACTAGAAAAAGAAGGACGTGGAAGAGCCAGAGGCACAGAAAAAGAGCAGAAAGAAGAAGAATCAGGAGAAATTGAAGTTTGTTAAGGACGAGAAGGAACTTGATGAGCAGCTAATTTTTGTTAAAGGAGAAAAATAGCAAAAACAAATGAGAATGATAAGAGAATGAGTAGAAGAATACAGAGAAGAAAAAAGTGAAAAATTATGAAAGTGAAACGAATTGTGAATGTTATTGGGAGCGAGTAAGAATGAGACAATGGGAAGGATGAGAAAATTAAGAACAAATAGAAAACACGCAGAGATAAAGACGGAGAAAGTGACGAGAGGGAAGGGGCCGTCCATATATTACGTACGCAAAAATTCGGGAAAATTGGACCCCCTCCCCCCCCCTGTACGCAAGCGTACTTTCTTCCGCACCCCCCCCCCTGCGTACGTACGCTTGACGCACACCCCCCCCCCCGAGAAGACCAGCCGCAGAAAGTGTCTCTCTGCACTTTAGGCCAGATTGAAGGATGAGTGAGGGCCAATATAGACAAATTATAGGTGTCTCGTTCACAGCACAGAATAACTTCACATGGCTTTTATATCATGTAATAAAATGCCATCGGACGACTATAGGACAATACAGAGTTATAAATAGGCTAATGTGGACGTCATAATTCGAAATTTATTTTGCGTACGTACACATTTCGGCCACCCCCCTCCCCCCCCCCCCGTACGCACCCGTACGCAAAATCGCCAAAATCTGACCCCCCTCCCCCCCCTCTTTGCGTACGTAATATATGGACGGCCCCGAAGAGATTAGTTTTTAGCACAGATATCTTGAATTTCCTTTCTCTTCCGGTAAGCTTTGACCCTCATGCTTCTACCTTGATGGATTATACAGTGAAAGGTTTTCGCAAAATCTGTGAGCTTTGACAATGGTTATTTTATGCAGATGTATATTTTCAGGATAATCTTTATTGGTTTAATGCTATACGGTTTTTCCATGTTGCCCTTTACCTACGTAATGTCGAACATTATCGAAGAAGCGTCAGTCGGATTCGTTTGGCTTTTCGTCATCTACATGGTAACAGGTAAGGAGTTACATTATATCCATCATGGTTTCCCTACTCTTTTTGAACTTAAGTCACAGCAAATCCGTTATGCTTCGCCAAGCGTTCCAAGACAAATGATTTTAAATATCGCTTAAATATAGCTTCGATATCATTTACCTTCAATTAAATATTCTGCAATGGATAAGCAATAAGCAAAAGGACGTACCTCGAAAATATTTCTTGAAAAAATCGCAGTAATTCAAAATCAAATACTTCGCTAAGATTTACAGTAGGCCTATTTGAGCTGTAGCGGTGTAGGCGGGTCCAAAATAAACTTAAGCAGTATATAACCGTTAACGGTGTTCTAATCTGACCGAAACATTGTTATTTCAACGACGGTTATGCAGCCGACAAGAGATTTAGATCTGCAACGTTGTTTCATAGATCACAAAATCTGTGTAGAGTCTACATTCTGCTTCTGGTCATTTTGAAGGAATATTTACGACCATCAGTTTTGTCCAAATGCAAATGCAATCGCCCAAAGGTACTTCGCAAAGTGCGGAATGGGTATACTACGTCTTGTTTCCCTGTTACTGCTTCATGGCGGTTCTTCAGAACATCTACAACAACTACAACCAACATAAAGACTGCAACCAAATGGCCAAAGAAGTGAAACTGGCCGGTTTCTGCGTAACTTTGGAACAGCGTGGTCAGTCCAGTCCTTGTTGTCCAGGTTTAATATATATATATATATTAGGGTGGTCCTTAGCTCCATGTAAAAAATTTGTTGGGGGAATTTTAAACGAGGCACCCTCCAAACTTTTAGTTTTAGGTACAAAAATAATAATACTGAAAAGTTTGTGGAGATTTTATGAGTTTTAGAGGTTGCTACCGGACATAACATAATTATATCAAATATATTGTAAAAACGCACACAATACATAGAATATTGTATAGGCCTACTATTCTTATGCACAAATTCAAAACAAATTCTGGTGGGCAGTGGTGGACGGTAGTATTTACTATTTGGGTCAAGACACACAAGTGAACATTAAAATGTTTAGTTCCAGTTACTACTTAATGTATTAATGAATCAGTGGCTTTGTTCCTGTCTGGATATCTGTGACGATATTCCAGAAACTGCTTGTGATCCTCGTTATTTGTTTGAAGCTTGTTATACTCGTCCATGAGTGCCACTCCACGCTCTGCTATGTATTTCACATCTCTTACTGAGGTGGCAGTGGTCTTGGCTAACTTGTAGTTCTCATCGTTTGGCCAAGTATCAACATCTTGTTGGATGAAACTTGCTGGAATGCATGTAATGCTGAAGAATCTTCTAGTGTTTTCCGTGATAAAATTTTCCAGTTGCTTCCAGCTGATCAGAGGTTACCTGGTATTCTCTTTAGTGGATGTTCGATGCCAGTTTTGTCCAGAGGAGCAGCCATATGGCGCTTGATAAATCAATGGAGACCCCATCATCAAAGAACGCAAAAGTCTCCGATTCCTCCAACAGATACCGGAAGTGACCCGGAAATGTCTTCATTGCAACCTCTCCATCCGCACAATTTTTCTCCTTGTTTATCAATCTGTCAATGTCCTTCAAGAGCTCCAAGGTCTATTCGAGGAGCCAATGGTGCATATGATGCTTGAAACAAGACTTTGACATATGGCATTACTGTGAACAAGCAGATGTCAGCTATCCCCTTTTCTTCTCTTCTTGTCAACTTGAACTGTCTCTTGAACATCCAGATCTTAAGACTATTAATACTCTTGGCCATCCACTTTGTTCTATGCAGCCCAGCTGGTGCTCTGAATGATGTGCCCCTGGAATAATCGCCGCCGAAGAAAGTGATGGTCAGCTCCAAAAGTTTGACAGGAAATTGCTTCTTGTAAAAACTCATCGGATGTCACTGTGTTCTATTTTGATCGGTCTATAAGTCGCCAGTTTCTCTGGAATCTCTGATAATCATTATGTCTGGACCTTGGGATGGACCAAGAGAAAGCATGACCACTGCCTCCAACATTATTTTTAGTATGTGATGGCGACATGCACGCCACAACTTATCCTTGTCCAGCCTATGCTCCAACACAATGATATAACTATAATTTGATTAATAACTACTTACTGCTGGCTTACTTATTGACATCTTTTCCATAATGCATTTGGCAACCATTTTGTTTCATATTGGGTTTCTTAAAAAGTATACTGCTTACTTTGTTAGTCAAAGAAAAACACTAAAAGACCACTGAGTTTGAAAAAATAAATAATTTATTTCTACGTTTGTTTATCAAATAAATAAATAAATAAATAAATAAACATGAGTACTATTAGGGTATACTAATTGCTATAAGTCATTTAGTGTTCAATCATGAATTTCACACACAACTGGATGTCACTTTGCAATTTTCTCACCTGCTAACATCAGTCCAATTAAGAAAATTGCAATGGCTAGTCTAAATGAATTCCTCGTGGCATAGGCTTAAACTTTAGCATCTGGTAGCAACCTCTAAATATTGTCAGATCCTCTTCAAATTTTTTCTGAATTTTTTCTTCATCAGTAGAAACAAAAGCACAGGGTGCCTCATTGTGAAATCAGACTTTCAAAAATAAGGACCACCCTAATATATATATATATATATATATATATATATATATATATATATATATTCGTTTATTGATAGAGACAAAACTAGTTGTCACACCGCAACGAGGTACATCTAATAGGGACAATGTCTGAGAAATAACATGTCAATTCCTCTGGCATATTGAACTCTAGATATAAAGTTTTTATCATCTTTGTCAGGAAGCTCGATATGGTTGAAGGTTATAACGTCTCTTGGCGAAGGTTTGAACAGCATCGCAGGACATGGAATTCGTAGCACACAACCCCTCGTAACAGGGCCACGTCAGCTTCTGCGGCCATTTCCTCAAGGCTCGACGCTGACACAAGCAGAAACTCCAGTCGCTGCACCCGGCGCCGCATGCGCTTCAGTTTGTCCCTGCCCTCCTTAATTGCAAAAGCACCCAGCAGGGACGGCTTACACGAGAGGGGCCACCGCCGTGGATCCAGCGACCACGTGCAATGCGTCAGGTGGAGGGCCATGAGACCTTAGCACTCTCAGAGCATAATAGTGACCTGGAAACTTTAGAAATTCCGCGTTCGCGTCGTCACGTAAATTAAACAGGAAATAGAAATACTGAAGAATGGCCGCACAATCCAAAATTTGAATGTATAAATATAATGAAAACGGCATTGGTGTGTTCTTGCAACAAACTGTACAAAATTTAGAGCTATGTAGATTATAAAGTTGTTTTGCAACTCGCTAGGTCAAGCAACCCAGAATAATGATTACTGTACAATTCAAACTGAAATTTTGTTTAAGTTATAGTCTACACTCTATGGTATTAAAAACATGCCAGAGTACATTCTGGAAGTGAGTACACGCTCTCCAGAGGTGAGTATACTAAAATTACTTTGTGATGTGAGTATACGGTCTCTAGAGGTCAGTACGCAGTGTATATCCGCGTATACCCTCGTCAATAGCCCGGATCGTAACGTCGAGAATTTTCATTAACGTCACCATCTCAACGTCCAAAATGAGCCCTGAAGGCTCGGGAATTACCCGTCGCGCAACAATTGTCGTCAGCATATTTTCCGTCCTGTCTGCAGAAAGGATCGCACGGAGATCGGAAGCATCGATCATATAGGACGCAGAGCCGACCCCCGAGCCCCGTATCACGCTCGTATAATATTACTGATCGCATGGAAGAAGTGCAAACCGTAAACTTAGTGGCGTGCTGCGAAAAATTTTACTTCCCAATTGTAGGCTTATGTATTGTCGTGGATACCAGTCTGTGAAAGTTTTTGGACAAGGGTGGAATGCTTGACGGAGTCAAATGCTTTTGGGAAATCGAGTGAAACCAGAGTGACGTATGAATTGTTTTTGAGGATGACGGTTGTATGATGCAGAATGGGGACGAGCGCCGTCGTCGTTGAGCCGGTCGATCGAAAGGTGTATTTCTCAGCCAACTGCAGTAACATTGGCCTTTTCGTGAATTCCCGATACAGGCAGATTTGATTTCTCTTGCGACCATTCGCGATAACACTGGTAGTATAAAGTCTACTGGAGAAGACGGCGAGTTAACCTTTGGTGCTCTGAGTATTGTTACAGCCTTCCATTGAGCCGGGACGTGTGTTTAAGAGCTGTGCTAGGACGTCCGCGAAGACCAGGGACGCCAGCCGTATGTACAACGCAAGAACTCCGTCCGCTCCCTCGACGGGGTAGTGCAGATGGTCTAGAAGGTGGAAGATTTTTTACTAACTGTGAACTGTTGGCCCGGATGCATCGTTAGTCGTCGGAGAGGTGGCTCATACTGGCCATCACTTGAGATCTCTGTATAGTGCCCGTTTAGTTCCTCGGTAGTTAATGTATTCTAGGACTGTGCGCGCGACCTGCCATTGATGACCTCATTCACACTGCGCCACAGCTTCTAGGAACAACGTTTGGGGTCACTACATCGCAAATAGACTTTAGTGGCCTTCTCGGTTAGTTTTCTCACCCTTGTAGCAGAGGTCGAGGACTCCTATATTGGCTCGGCCCTCAAAATCCGATTCTTTTTGCGAAGGAGGAATTTCTAGCCAGGTTGAGCTGGGACCGGCCGAGGTTTTGGTTATTGAGTGAAAGGGGTAGACCTCGTAGGATTTAACCAAAGGCCTCTGCGTCTCACCAAGGCTAAGGGCACCAGCATGTCCGCATCCGGGAGGAGACGCAAGAGGGTCGCGTGTTGTGCACTGCAATTGCCTTCCGAAATTGACCCTCACCGAGTTCTTGTTTTGTGCGACGACAGCCCTACATCCCGTCGCAACACTGGCCTCGTGGTTTTGATAGCTGACGTGACTACTTTATCTTCACCTGTTCGCAGCACCGTTCTGAGATCAACAGTCGATCCAAAGTGTTCTCCCTCCTTGTCGGCAGCGGCGTAGCTAGGATATTTTCCAAATACATCAAATGGCCATTTAAATTTTAGTGAAGTTAAATATGAAAAATTCAGATAGTATATGGTGACCCTTAATTAATGCTCAATGGGGCGCCAAAATCATACATGAGAACTGGTGAGGATATAACTAGATTGGGGGGATTAATGTCATAAATTTATTTGTGATAAATTAGTTAAAATCGCATTAAAATTTAGAGTAAAATTTTTTAATCCTCATTTTGGCACCCCTTTCCTTTGGCGCTCGAGGACATATGTATCCCCTACACCCTCTAGCTACGCCTCTGCTTGTCGGTGCATGGATCATTGGAAAGAGACCTTGTTCGAACGTGGTTGAGCTGGGAGTGCTTCTGAGTAGGCAATCTTGAAGGGGCGCTATATAAAACTACTGTAATAATAATAGTAATAATAATAATAAAAATAATGATAATAATGTATGTATTGTAGCGGATTTGGGCCCTGCATAAAATTTAATGAAAATGAGCCTAATTGAACCTAAAGGGGTCCCAGGGAGGTCCACACGGGGTCCTAGGTACCTCATGGAGGTCATGAGCGGGGCCTAAGGGTTCTGGCGCGAATCCAGGTACCTCACAGAGATCATGGGGGAGCTTAAGAGGGCTCCCAGGATAGAGGCATAGGGATCCCAGGTACCTCACAGAGGTCATGGGCGGGGCCAAAGGGTCTTGGCGCGAACCGAGGTATCCCACGGAGATCCATGGGCGGGGCTTAAGGGTTCCATGTAAAGAGACATAGGGATCCGAGGTACCTCACTGAGGTCCATGGGCGGAGCAACCCGAGAGGAGGGGTTGGAGTAGGGGTTGCGAAGGGGGTTGTTGGCGCCACTTACCCATATAAAAGGGGGCTTGCGCAGGGCTCTGCGCGTTCTGTAGGGGTTTTGTTCTCCGGTTTGGTAGTGCAGTTTTGTGAGTTGATTATTGCGTTGTCGGTAGTTCTATAGTTTTGTTCGTTCATTTTGTCCGGAGTATTGCGTGCTTTGGGCTTGCGAGTATTGTGTGCGTTGAGTGTGATCGTAATTGAGGCTGTTTTAAATCTTTTGAATCGATCTGGAATATATTTTGTCTGGCGAGAGCCTAAAGGAAATTCAGTTCATTTGGATAATAAAAGAAAAGTGTTTCACAAATTACTCGTCTGATCACATGTGTTCAAGAAGTCGGTCCGTCAGACTTGCCTAAGCCCTTCGACAAAAATCGGAGGCCTTATCCACGCGTAGCAGCAGTAGGAATACCATCACCACTGCCGCGTCTGACAAGAGAGAGAGAGAGAGAGAGAGAGAGAGAGAGAGAGAGAGAGAGAGAGAGAGAGAGAGAGAGAGAGAGAGAGAGACCCAGACTAAGATTTTCGCCACAGTATTATACATGCATTTATGTATGTATACTGCATAGTGTATGACTGTATGCATATAGATTTGTATGTATGCAATAATCAGGTTATTTGACATACCCGGTTATTGTCTCTTACTTAGGCTACACTACAATTCACTGATTTTGCGTTATTTCTTCCTCACTGTAATGTAGCTATGATGACTTACCTTCTTATTATATAAACTGTATTTCGCCATAACCTGGCAGCAGAATATACACGCCTAAGAATTGACACGATTAATTTGTACTGTGTGCTATTCACCATTTGGTGCAAGAATAAGGTATGTCGACTAACAGCAGACGATTTTGCTTCATACTGGTCAATAACCAGGTGTGAAGCAAAATGTCGTGAAAAAAACATTAATGTTATCTTTTGTACTGCATTATGTAACAATTTCGTGAAAGACAGTAATAAATCACATGGTGCTTCAAACAGCTTGTCGATATCTCGTAAAATGGCTTAGATGCAACAGTTTGAAGTGTCAAATCTTTGAAGCCATTTTCCCAAAACTAAAAAAATTCGACATGCGTTTGTGGTTTCCCGTCTGGACTACTGTAGCGCCCTTTACGCTGGCCTCCCAGCTGCCCGCCTTGGGTGTTTGGACCGGGTTTTGCGTGCAGCCGCACGTCTTATTGGTCGCATCCCCAGATTTGGCCAGGTTTCTCTTTATATGCGGGATGTTCTGCACTGGCTCCCTTTCCCGCTGCGGATCGCCCATAGGGTCTCTTCACTGGTTAGGCGTTGTCTAGAGGGACTTGCTCCCCCATACCTGCGGGAGTTGTGTCGCTCCACCTCGGGGGTCTTGCGGAGATCTGCTCTTCGCTCGGCTGACCAGGCCGAGCTATTGGTCCCCCGCACGCGGACAGCCATTATGCAGCGACGTTCTTTTTCGGTCGCTGGACCTGCAACCTGGAATGGCCTTCCTGTTGCACTTCGCCTGGTCCCTATGACTCACTCTACCTTGTTTCTTGCAAACTTAAAAACTACTCTCTTTAGCCGTGGTTGGACTAGGAGCGCTCCTGAGTAGATAACCTTGAAGGGGCGCTATATAAAAGCTCATTAATAATAATGATAATATTGCTGCGGGCCCTTCAATTATCTGCCATCAAATTTTGTGTGGAAATTTACCTAGTCGGGTAGCCCTGCCTAGCGGGACTCTGTCCCTTTAGGTTCGCCCATTGCCTTCGGTGACAATTGTAAATTCTTAAATGCTCATTGTAAACTAACCATTCAAAATTATCTGAATCGGAAACAATGTTACTTAATTACTGAACTTACCCTCTGATTAATTATTTTTACTTAAAAAACTGCTGTATTTCGCCTTAAATCGCATAGATTCAAACGATTTGTTAACTGATTGTCATGGAAAGCAATAAAGATAAATTGATTGATTGATTGATTGATTGATTGATGTATTTTGTTTGTTTACATGTACGCATATATGCATTTGTGCATGTATGACATGTATAAAACAATACCTCCTGATATCCGTCTCTCCTCGAATATATTTCTATTTAAAACTCACTTAAAATCGTTCCTATTGAACACCGTCTGTAACGATACATAAGCATTGGATATAAAGGATGACCTGAAGACTCTTTGGGGCACACGTCGGCGTGTGGGCCACCTCTTACTTTTACACTTTTACATTCTTTCTCTTTCTTCTGTTTATCCCATAACTCTTTCTTTCTTCAGCCACCGATCTAGAGATCCATGTTAATTAAGATTAGTTAAGTAGCTTAGTTATTACTGTTTCTTTTTTTTTCCATTTTTTGGGTTTGTTTTTTCCTTCAACGAAGGTATATTATCGGTGTGCCTCGTATTTGTTTGGTGAGCGCTAACCGGCGCTATATTTGTAACTATTTCTATATAGAAGGTGCAACCGAGACCTCCCTTTGACGACAGTCCTACAAGCAAAGTTCATTTACCAAGTAGGTGTCCCGACCTAGCGGGAAAACTCTTCCCTTTAGGGTCACCTTTTGCCTCCAGTGACGTGAATAACTAACAATTCTTGTTTACAAGTTCAGTGTGTCAACGTTTTGGATGCAATGAAAGATTTGATTTGATTTGATTTGATATATGTCTACGTGCATATGTATGCAGATATGCCGAAAGAGTTTCCGAATAGAAAATTCGGAGGAGCGCTTACACATCTACTGAATAAATTAACGATAAACTTATTTATTTAAAAGCCTTTCCACAGCGAACTCCTCTTGCGCAACATTTCTTTGTCTGAAAGACAATGCCTGTTAGTGTTCTGTATCTGTAGATTGTAACTGTTTATGTTCTTGTTTCCATGTACAAACAACCATTGTACTTTCATATATACGAACTCTTTTCGCATTTCAAGGCAACTGCGGCGAAAACTGAAATGGTTGACAACTACCTGTCGTGGACGTTGCCTGGGGTTGGGCGACCATTTGTCTTTATGGTCGTTCAAGGCATCGTTTTCTTCTTCATTCTCTGCATCATCGAAACCGACTTTGTTGGACGTCTACTGAAGGTGATGACCCCGAATCGAGTTAGACAAGCCACGCTCACCGAGATGGACACTGATGAACATGGAAAGACCAGTGAAGACTCGGATGTAGCAAATGAGAGACAGCGCATCCGGTCGACTCCGATACAGGAACTCGTCAAGACCGAATCAGTCGTCATCCAGGATCTGACGAAGCTCTATGGAAACTTTTTGGCCGTTAACCAGTTGAGTATCGGAGTCTCTCAGAAGCAATGCTTTGGTCTCCTCGGCGTCAACGGAGCCGGAAAGACGACCACCTTCAAGATGCTGACCGGAGAAATCCGGCCATCCTTCGGAAGCTCCTATATTGCCGGGATAAGCGTCCAATACGACGTTGCAGAGGTGCGTCAGAAGATTGGTTACTGTGCACAGTTTGACTCCATCATCGACCAGATGACTGTTCAAGAGACTCTCTGGATGTACGCATGCGCGCACGGAATTCCGGCTGAGGTCCGACAAGAGGTCATCGACCGACTCATTGAACGTCTGACGCTCAGGCAATACACTAACAAACGAGCGGGAAATCTCAGGTGATTGCCATTATAAAACCTGCGCCAATGGGAACTGTGATCTGTGTTCAAATTTAAATATGTGATAAGAAGTGAAGAAATTTAGAAATAATTAGTCTCCTCCTGTGCATCCATGTACCGTTTGTAAAAGGTGAAGGCACAGTTCTCGATACGCTCCCGATCTTTAACCTTTGCCTTACCTGACCTTTTGATACCTTACCTTTGCTTTCGTGTTGGTACTCTTTTGCCTTACCTTTCCCTTAGAAGGCTTACCTTATGTTTTAACAATTTAAAATAGCACATCATATCTAAATTACTTGTTCTGTATTGTATAACGTTGTTGGTAGCGGTGGAAACAAGCGTAAGTTATGCGTGGCCGTTGCGTTGATGGGAAATCCAACGGTCGTCTTCCTTGATGAACCGACAACGGGCGTCGATCCAGAAGCCAGAAGACACGTCTGGAATACTCTGGCCGCAGCACGAAACGCCGGCACCACCATCATACTCACGTCGCACAGGTACATCCCCCCTCTAGTTCTGCTTATGCTCAATGCCCAGATATATCGGATTATTATGGACATATCATATTACAATTTTATTAATTCACTAATTAATCAAACCATCGGGCAACCTAATTCATTCGTTCGTTCGTTGGGTTTTTAGTCATTTGCTGAAAATCTCTGTTTTCTGTTTCTGTTTATTTCCTGTAACGTAGACTGACAGTTATGCAGTATACGCAGTAAGTTACATTCATAGGGGTTACGAGGCGGAGACCCAACATGAATCCCGCTAATAGGGCCACTGACACTGTGAATAATGCACAGAGACTTGAGCGCATGGCAGCTAGTGTAAAAAAGTAGGTACTAGAAACACATCGCTACCCATGAGGTCACTTACGTAATAATACATTATGTAGCTTACATCAAACAAATACATCTAAACTAACATATCTTAATTAACAAACCCAATAATGCAAATCGGGAAGATAATGGCGTAATTTATTCTTGTAATTGGGCAGAGAAGGTAATTGGCGGATAAATAGGTGTATCGTTTTCCAAAGTGTAGCCCCTGCATTTCTAGTGGATGACAACCGAGTGTTTGTATGAGCAAAGGGTTGACGATAAAGCTCGGATCCTCTTGTAGAATAGGAGTGAACATCTATACAAGTAAAAAGAGCCCTCTATACACCACAGGTAATGTTATGTTCATACCGATACTTAAACTCACCCAGCTGAGTAGTCCTAATTTGTTCAATTTTTAACAACTTGTAATCAAGAAATAGCATATCTTATATGTCAGTATGTGAACCATATGGTGTGCCTTCCACGCAGCGGATTGCTCGTTTATTTAGGATAGTGAGTCTTTGAAGGTTAGATTTATAATTCGAGGCCCAAGTTATATTACAATAAGTGAGATATGGATAGATCAGAGTGTAGTAGACGGCTTAGCCGAACATGAGGTGGAAGTTTATACGCGGCTCGTTTCAGAATTCCAATATTCTTAGCTATTTTAGAGGAGATAGCTTGTATGTGAACTTTCCAGGATAAATGCTGGTCTAAAATTACTCCCAAGAATTTGGATGAACTTGTTTGGGTCATTGGAATATTATCAATATATAAAATATTTGAGTTGGTGTTACAGATTTTCCAATGAGATTTAAATAGGATATAATAAGTCATATCTAGATTGAGGGACAATTTGTTGGCACGAAACCAATTGGCAATCCGAATAAGTTCATCATTCACTGTTTGATATAGGAAGGTAAGGGATTTATGAGAATAAAAGATGTTAGAGTCGTCGGCAAAGAGGATAAAGTACATGAGCTAGGGAGGTCGTTAATAAAGATATAGAATAGCAACGGTCCTAAGTTCGATCCTTGGGTATGCACCGTTGAAGTAGACCAGCTGTGACCGGTTCTCGAGGTAGTAAGGATGTCTCATAGTAAGGATGTCGATGACATAGACCCACTTGTCGCTTCTCCCTCTATAAACCACTCAAACCACTTAAGTTGGATTCCTCTTATACCGTCGTTATTAAGTTTTCTACCGTATCAAAGGCTTTGGCCAAGTCGAAAAAGAGACCAAGGGAATAATCATTATTCTCTAATGCTTCAGATATTTTATACTGAATGCTCAGTAATGGCATAGACGGGGAGTGACCCGCTTGGAATCCATGTTGAGAAGGATAAATAATTTAAGTTTTCTTCAAGAAATTTACTTAGTCTTTCATATATTAATTTTTCAAAGATGTTAGCGAAGAATGAAAGAACTGAAATCGGCCTCTAATTACCTACGTCGCTCTTCTCCCCTCTTTTGAACATTGGGACAATTTTTGCAATTTTTAGAGCATTACTAAATATACCAGTATTGAAAGAACAGTTGACTATCTCGGACAATGGTCTAGCAATATTTATCATAGAGGGAGAAGCGAAAAGTGGGTCTATGTCATCGACTCCCTTACTGTGAGATAAACGAATAGTGCGACACAGTTTAATGATTTAATCCGGAGTTTTTTCTTCGAGACCAAAAGAGTTGTTACCCCAAGGCTTAAATAATCTTCAAATGGGGATATTGGATCAGGTATAAGTTTATTCTGAGACAGAATTTGGGCAATTTCTGTAAAATAGTTGTTAAATTTATTAGCTATCTCTTCCACTAGTCCAAGTGCAGAACAGATGAAGCTCCAGGTTCTCCTAAGATTATTACTACTGTTACAGAACTCCTCAGTGTAATAATTTTTCAGCTCGAATTCGAATAGATTTAAATTTATTTCGGAAAGTGGTAAATTTTTTTGTTAGACTCGTTCGGATTTTTTAGATATTTTAGGTATAACGCATTTTTTATTTTGCAGAATTTTTAAAGACCTTGAGACATCCACGGATTTTTATACTTAGTCCTTTATTGATAGCAAGTGGAAAAGCTTTGTCATACTCTTTTTTATTAGAATTTATAAAATGGTCATAAGCCTTATTTGGATCATTACTAGCGCGGGCCTCAGTAAGTGGAAGCCAAACGGAGACAGAAAGTGCCCCCAGAAAAGAATTTATTCTCTCATTAGTAATTATTCTACGTTACCGTCGGGAGGTTTAAGGGGTATTTTGGCTTCAAAATTGAATTGGATGAAGATAGGTAAGCGGTCCGAAATGTCAAAGGCAATTAATGAGGATGATGTCCCAAGTGGACAAGCGTTGGTGTATATGTTATCGATGAGGGTCGCAGAATGATAGGTTATTCTGGTCGGCCTGGTGATGATGGGTAGAAAGTAATGAGCGAACATGCAATTATAAAAATTTGTGGCTAGCTTATGCACATTGACTTTTAAAAGGTCGATGTTAAATCACCCATAATTACTATTTCTTTGTTTTTTGAGGAACGTTTAGAGAGCAGATCTTCAACTTCCTCAGTCAATTTATCCAACCCCTAGCCTGGTGCTCAATATACAACCCACCAAAAATGAACCGCTCTTAAGTGGGATACTTAAGATATCAAGAAGATATCTAGTGTATGCAGAAACCTTCCCGCATAGCTGCATATAAAGATAGATATATGCATGCATGCTGTATACATATATACGCTCATAGCCTCATATGGACAAACATACATTCAATCATTCATGTATACATACATACATATTTAAATACATTCAGACATATATTATGCATACATACATGGAAACATACATTCATGCATAGATAGATGTCTAGCGCAACTGGTTGATGAGTGGTGGCATAAGTGTAATTTTTGGGGTACGAAGGAAACCCGTACCTCCTACTTTTGGGACTTGGAAGGGTATCCCCACCTTTTTTGCTCCGAAAAAAGTGGCATTTCTTTTCAATCGGTAGGTCTATTGGAAATGTGCTTTCGGAAGTATTGCTGTTGCTGTCAATCTTTATAATGTAGTCGCGAGGTAGGTAGACAGAGAGACAAAACGCACACAGAGACAAATAGACAGTAAGACAAATAAAATGAGTGTATGCCTACTAATTCGCTTCTTGAGCTACATAAGTGTTTAGGCACAGGCATACCATAATCCGTATGTCGGCCTCAAACCCCAAACCATGCGGATATAGACGTAGGCATTATGGATTTTAAACAAGTTACATGCAGTATTATCAAATAGATGTAGTTCTACGCAAAAATGTCGTTGCAGTGACATCAATGTCTCTTGTTTTGCTAGTATGGAAGAATGCGAAGCCATTTGTACTCGGATGGGAATCCTCGTCAACGGTCGCTTCCTCTGCCTCGGGAGCCTCCAGCACCTCAAGGATAAGTTCAGCGATGGATACACGCTCATCATCAAGCTCCAGCGCTCAGTCGACACTGAAAAACCCGAAGGACAGAAACGGATGGAAAAACTGAAGATTTTCATCAGCCAAACGTTCCCAGAGAGCGTCCTCAAGGATCATCACGAGAACCTTCTTTACTACCAGATCAAGGCACGGATTTTTAAGTGGTCTGAAATTTTCGGTATCATGGAGAGGGCGAAGGCGACATACCAGATCGAGGACTATTCGGTGGGACAGACAACCCTGGAGCAGCTATTCATCGGATTTGCCCGTCTGCAGCGAGGGCCGCGAGAAATTTCCACGCAGAAATGCTTTGGACTTTGCTAAGAAGAAGACATCTCGTCAATTTCATCATTTGTTGATCTGATTTTAACATTGTGAAACTACATAAACATAAGAAGATAAAACAACTATGCCGTTGATAATCCATAATTGAATCCTTGCAATATTTTTTCATTAAATTACTTTGTGAATGTCTCTGACGTGTTGTCAATACACAATTTTCCTATTTAATTAAATTAAATTCCTAAGATTTATTGATCACCGAAAGAAAGTTCATATCACCATTTGTTGCAGTAGTTCATAGGTGTCAAAAGGTAAACCCAAAAGGAACAATATTGTTCCGCTGGCAGGGTCGCCTCTTTATTTTTATTCCGTTTGCAATAACACTGACCATCAAAGCATGATTCGAAACCAGCAAAGAAGTGTTCCGGATGCAGAAATGTACAAATTGGTGCTTCTGTAGTAGTGCACACAGATTTATGAATTGTGCATCTATTAACCATGGTGGTTGGGGCGTTGCGTCTGTCGCTGTTCCGAGTGCGGCACCAGCATACGCTATAATTTTACTAGTACACTCCAGTGGTTTGGGCAGGCCTCGTGGGAGGTAGCTCGGCCGGCAGCAAACGGGACTTAGCATTGTATGTCTTAAGGCACACCATTCGCGGTCCTATTTTTGTCCTATGGATGCAAAAGGTCAAAATTTTATATAGCACAAGGCTGCAGTAACATATAGCTTCTGTAATGTCGGAGTGAAGTAAAATGTAGCTTTTAGTTTCTGTAGCACCAGGAGTGGTCAGAAGCTAACTTTTATAGCGCCAGGCGGTTCCGAAATATAACTTCTATAGCGCACTGCGCTAAAATCGAAAATATACAAACTACTACCTACTATTGTAGGCAGAGACTTTAATGTTGCGTGCTTTAGTTTCTTATCACATCAACTACCACCTATTACTGCTTCATTTAACATCGATTCTTATCTTCGTATTTTAACGACTGGACCCATGACATCATGTAGGTTACTATTGGGGCATTCCACGTCAAATCAACACAGTCATCGTGCATCACCATCTCTGATTTTGGTCAAATTTGGTATGGTGATAAATCACTATGAAAAACTTTCAAAACCAAAATTTCAGATTTTTTGGTTGACCGGTGTTCGAGATATAGGTCAATGAACATTGACCAAAATGGTCAATTTCTGCTGACCGGCCGATGTACAAACTGCTGTATCTCAGCTTCTAGTGCACCATTTTTGGTATTGAAAGTTTTCGTAGTGTTTTATCATCGTACCAAATTTCAACAAAATTGGAGACGATGACGTCCATTTTTTTCTAAACTGTGTTGATTTGATGTAGAATGCCCTATTTATAATCCCATTTACCTCATCAACATAACAACTGTTTTAAATATAATTTTGACATTAACTTTTTTGACATCATTTTATGTCATGTTATGCTGTGTTTATAGTATAAGTTTGATTTGATTTGATTGTAACGCAATAATGGTTTGGTAATTTTGACTTGGTTTAATAGGCCTGATTGCTAATAATTTACCACCGCTTTATTTGGACACAAATCATGCATGACTTGTAGCGAAACGTGACCTTCTTTATTAAGTTGAATACTGTATGTCTCGCTCAAAGATAACGTAAAGGAAGAAGTTTTGTACAGTGCACTACGTGTAATTGCTGAAACTCAAGATGCCAATGTAAATTTCTGTTGTTTCTGACGAGCGCAGTGGCAGTAGTGATAGAGACAATGTAATTGCTGCAAGCACTAGTAGCGGCAGCAGCATTGGAGTGTAGGCGACACCCGTTAGCAAAAGGATGAAACTAATTTAGAAGCACAAAGGGCCTAGTCTGTGCTCGAGCAACTGCTAGTATTAGACTGCGCGAAGAGATCAAGAACTATCTGCGATACAACCCTGATGAAAAAAAGGCCTATGGTGATCCTTAGGTATTTTGGAGAAATGGCAAATTCCCACTGCTTGAAGCTCTTGCTAAGAATGTTCTCAGACCGCCTCTTCAGTCCCGGTTAACAACACATGTTGTCGACCATGGGGCTGATATTGACTGACAAATGGTCAATCCTCGCTCCTCATAGAGCTAGTTGCCTCTCATTCATCCATGACATTTATAATCTGTACGTCAATTTAACGAGCACAAAGTGCTTTCAGCGAGTTAAAATTGGTTTCGTTACTGTTAGGTTTTATGTTTATCCCCTTCATTCGTAGCGAACTTGCAGTGCACTTGTTAAACTTTTCAACTGTTGCTAATTGCTAACTGGATTTATCAATACCGAGTGGATGGCAGTTTGAATATATTGGTGTTTTGTTTAAATTAATTAATTAATTACCAGCATAAAAAAACTCAGTAATATAAGGAATAAAATATATAGATACGGTTTGGGATGTGATTCGCCGTACTAGATTGTTCAATGTAAATCATGGAAGTCGGTGATCAACTGTCGAAAAGACGAACTTCAGAGAGTTATTCTGTTATATTGAAGTGTCCAAAGAACACTGAAGTATCGCAGATGTCTGGCCAGAGGAAGACAAGGATCCTCGAGAAGAACGTGAAGAAGAGGCAATTTTCGTAAGGCGTGTCAAGTGCAAATGACTGCAAAAGCTCCGTTAAAGTCTTTGGAGAGGGAGGTTAGCATAGGTTATAATATAGAGCAATTAGATAATCAGAAGCTGGTTTACGTAGGACGATTCTAGGCTCCCCAAATTAAAAAGACCAAAATATTTGTGTGTGAGTGACCTCTACGCGCGGCTGAAGGGAAACTTCTTAGCTAAGAGTGTTGGGATGGCATACGGTTTTTAGGAATAAATCGCTTTATTATTGAACTCTATGGTATTGCTCTATAATTTGTAAGTTTGTGATTAATCTTCGATCTACAGTATTCTTTATGGTCAAACATTCATTTTGTTACAAAGTGAATGTTGGAAGTAACAATAAATCTACAGGTTTAATTTTATTGACCGTTTAAATTTTTATCCCAGTGGGTGGGCAGAGCACAAGTGCATTGCCTTGTCCAGGGCCTACAATGCTGTTAAGACGGCACTGGCTAGCTATGATTGCATAATTGTACAATTTGCTTATTTAATTCTTACAATATTAAATAATTTAAACTGAACTATCTCATTGACATTCTGTGACAATGTGGCGCTTCGGCGTGAAAATTCCGGCACAGTACTACATGCTGTAGTCGGGAGCGCCGCTGAGTAGTAGTTGACTTCGAGAGGCGCTATAGAAATATCCGGAATAAATAAATAAATAAATAGATTGATTACAAGTAGGGGTCTTAAAATAAAACATCAAGATTAAACGCTACACCACGCCATTCCTGCTATTGATCTCTCCAACCTATATGGCTTGTGCCACCGACATCCAAGTCAGCCGCCGAAGACTTGTCAGAACTTCGGAAGTTGAGAATTTCCAATGGTAGACGTGATTAGACACATCTAAGGCAGCCAAGCATATCACTGCAGTTTGCAACAAAATACCGCTAAATGAATAGTTTATACATTTCTCAGAGGCTAAGGGATGACAGACCTTTAAATAATTATATCTAGCTTGGACTGCATCAACCTTTTGTTAGGCAAACAAGACTGTTTATTTAATCACGGACCTCGGTGTCAGTGACCTCTGACCCCTTCTTGCCGGATTGGAAACCAGATCAGACACATGTGAAAGCTCTGCGACTGTGCAAAGGAAACAAGCAAATTTCTAACTGTGAATTGAACATATTATATTATAAATGCCAAGTTAACGAAGGCGCACGGACATACGACCAGCAGAGGCATATGGTACTTAAGTTTAGGATAAGACAGTTAACCTATGGTAAGTAAATCTGCGACGGTTCAAGACTCACTATTACATGTAATAGTAATAAATATTGTAACCGCAAGACTTCACATCGACACGGGTAAAACCCGGTATACCCATACCCATGATGCCTCTACCCTACTCGTAACCGTCTCATGAGATACGTATATGACCCGTACCCGATCCAGGGTCGAAAACTGAAAACTCCAGGGGACGGGTAAATAGTGCTGGACTAGTGGAGTGCTGTTTCATAGGTCCACAGTCGAGAATTCCATTAGAGGAGTAAATTTAAAACAGCTCAATTCAGTTCGGTCTACTGAATCATGAAATCTACACATGCAATCTGCAATGGTTGCTGGAACTTTCCTTTCCCATTGAATCAAGCTCTTCATCGTGAAAATACGATCCACATTGGACCTTGTAGGAGTGAGAAAGCTCTGTTCCATACGCCATACGAAAAATGTGCTTCCTGGACCCAATTAAGAAGATACTTTCAATAATCTTCCCCGGTACGTATAGGTGGGTAATACTGCAGCAGTTGTTACAATCTAAGCCAGTGGTTCTCAACTTTTTTTTTACATCGAACCCACTATGCAACATCTGTATGTCAACGCGATCCACCCCACTGAAATCCAAGGAAACCCATGCGTTTCGCGACTAAATATTCAGACCATAATAGCGCATAACTATAAAATAAATAAAATCGTATTAAAATTACAGAATTTAAGAAGAAAAATAGCTTAAAAACTCACCTGTATTGTTTGTGACATCAAAACAGGACGATTAATGTGATGGCTGAGCTTGCATTCTGGTCAGAACTCATAAGTTGGTCAAAACATGGGTTGATGTCTGAAAGACACATTCTTAAATATTTATTCACGAAGAGCTTGTTCCTGTATTTAGTCTTGATTGCAGTCATAGCTGAAAAACAGGTCTCACAGAGCCCTGTACGTAGTTGAAAATGGCGACAGCGCTGACATATCCTCATCAGAAAGTTGTGGATAATCCGCTGTAGCATGAAGCCAAAACCTGACAGACAAACTTCTTTAAATGTTGTTCTGAGCGTTCTATCGCAGGATAGTTCTATCAGTTGAGACTCTTTCTCCACAGACAGTGAAAATTTGCTACCATCTGCTTCAAATGGGTTTCGCACGCAGTCATATTCTTCTGCGAAATCAGTTGGAAAATAATAAATAAACTTTAGCGTAATTAATTATTTTTAGCATTTCGAAACAATGAATAGCGTAAATAATTATTTCATCCAGTTTCTCGTTTGAACTGTTTTCATCGACCTTCCAGCTTCTATTTTAGTTTTAATATTACACGTTTCAATCGTTCATCCATCCAGCACAGTTTTTTTTAGCTCATTTTCATCGCACATCCAGCTTCCAGTCTGATTTCTATTTTCATCGCTCATCCACCAGTTTGATTACGCTAAAGCGAACGCGGACATTTGGTCCAATAATTAATTACGCTAAAGCGTACGTTTACCCCAGTCTGAATCAACCAAGTGATCAATTTTGCCAGTGTAGACTTCTTTTTAAAAGAAATGCATATATTTCACTCATGACAACTAACGAACGAAACAACAGGCGAACGTGGTGTGAATCCGGTTCGGAACAAGATTTCAAACATACGTGTATTAAGCGCACTAGTTTTGATAAAATTAACAATTCGGCTCATCAGGACGTTTTCTTCTCAAATATTTACTCACTTCGAAAACGACATTTCCTTTATAAAATATTGAATTCTAGCAAACTATGATAGACTAGAAACATAAAATTCAAAAGATAACGGTAGGCCCTACTAACCGACGAAAACAAGTGAACCTCGGAACTAAAAGAGTCCACAAAAATAGACTGTCCGATTTTATAGCGCAATATTTTAAACGTTGCAAATTACGATCACGTGACAATGTTTCAGTGAGAAAAATTGCGATTGCCAGAAAAAAATTGGCGACAAACTTGCGGGTCGCGACCCATTGGGTGAGAATCGCTATTATGCGGTTTTTCAATTGATCGAGTCAGTTGGGGCGGAAACAGTATTCCAGACGCTGTTGAAATTGTTTGAATATAGAAAGATCCTACGCAATTTCGGCTTTTATAGGCTATGGCTTAACAACACATTTTCATTTACATAAGATGCATTGAAAGTAGAACACTTGACATAGGTATATCATACTGTAAAAGAATGCAAAATAATGCTAATCTAATGTTGATTGACCTTTGTATTCAGTGGACATCTCAGCTCCCTGAGTAAACTTAAGACTTGACGAGAAAGCTATGCTCAACCCGGGTGCTGCGCCAAAGAGTTTCACAGACCTGCTCTAGGGGTGCCTTGTCTGTAATTTTAGTGCAGCTTTTACTGACAAAAAATTTAGAAAGCCACTGATTATCGCTACTATTTTTAAAAGTTAAAGTAGTGTTGAAATAGTTACAACACTGAGGCTGAATAACCTACTCGTCTTTTACAGAAAGAACTAACTGGAAGGAACACACGTCAAATGATGGCCAGGTGCCTTTGACTGAATGATTTTCAATTGCTCTGAAAAACGTTGGAAACCACTGGCGTTGATAGTTGAATGAGACAAGGTGTGCTAGATAACAACTGATCAAACAGTGTTTGTAGCTGAATGAATTGGACATCTACTGGATCAGCGATGTTCCCGAAGCGGGTAAATGTAAATGTAGGCCTAAATGTTCGCGATTTTCTGTAGCGACCGTATAATTATGGCCTCTACACTGCTCATTTTTCAATGAATTGATCGGGTACAAACAACCACGAAAGAGGCGTACGGTACATTAAGGGTTCGATGGCAGCGCGAAGTCGACATGGCATTGATCCAACTGATTGACTGTTTGATTGATTGATGATAATATAATTAATAAAATTTGATTTAAGCCTATTGCTTCATTCACGGAGTATGTCCGTTCGCCTCTATCTAACTGTCTGTCTCTCTGCTCTGTTACTTCTATCTTTTACTTTCACTCTATCTAAAGTATACGCCTATCAAGAGTGTCTGTGTTTCTGTTTATCTGTGCACCCGTCTCTCTCTCTCTCTCTCTCTCTCTCTCTCTCTCTCTCTCTCTCTCTCTCTCTCTCTCTCTCTCTCTCTCTCTCTCTCTCTCTCTCTCTCTCTCTCTCTCTCTCTCTCTCTCTCTCTCTCTCTCTCTCTCTCTCTCTCTCTCTCTCTCTCTCTCTCTCTCTCTCTCTCTCTCTCTCTCTCTCTCTCTCTATCTAGATTCTGGTCGTGTGACTTCGCAAGAAATCGTTGAAATTATGTAACGACTGCGTGAAACACCTATTAATTGCTATAAAAATATTAGTTAAAGGCAACGTTGATTAGTCAGCATGATCGCATTACGATCTTTACATTACGACATAAGTTTCAGTTATTCTGATTACAGGTATCATAATGTAATGTACGGTAACGCGCTCTTCCAACAATAACTTGCTACTGCTATAATGAAAGTTGGTGAATTAAAGGCGAATGACAACGATGATCTTCCGTAGTTTTAACGCTGAGATATTGTAGGCCTAACAGCGAAACATAATCTTTTCAAGCTAACTGCAGTGTGTCGGTGTCATCGATTTTCGTGTCGCTTGTGACGTAAATGTCTTAGATCTGCTTATATTAGGTTGTCAGGAAAATTATGCCATGCACACAAATCTGACGTCACTCGTTGCTAGAATGATGAAATTGTATTATTTCGTGTATTTGCATTGTCGTGTATATGGAACTAGAGTATTTGCCCGTCACATTATGACGGCAGTGTATATAGGCTTATATGTATCGTTGGTTAAAATGCTCTGATCGCCGTCGTCAAGACCGCAGTACTGACGTCACAAACGGTTTCTGTTTCACAATAGAACAGAAACCGTTTGTTTATCGCTCTATGGATATTATATGTATAGATGGTACTACAGAAGTGGATGGAACAAGATTGTCCGTGCCAGTCCTCGGATCGAGGGCGGTTGAAGACAAGACAACACAGCATCATTGAACAGAACTGCACCAGTGTTTGCACTTAAAAGTAGTTTGAGACGGCTAAAAACCAATCGACTCATGCAACGCTTCGACCTGAAGGTCTCGCATTACAAAGCGAGCACTCAGCCAGCAAGCCAGGCCACACGGCGACAACTTCGCATAACTTGAATTCTCGCCAGAAGCCTTTCACTGACCTCTGACGGTGAGGGTGCGAAGCGTTGTTGAATCGCTGTCGTTATTTCTAGAAACTTTTAAAGCGCTGCTTCAAAGCTTGGCGCGTGGCCCCAGTTTATTCACGAGCGCAGCGTCGTGTCAGATCTTCTGACTTGTGGATGTTGACCCAAACAACGGCTTGATTCTGTGCGCCTCGTGCATTAGATACAGGCGCGAGTGATGTTACACATTAGAAACAATAATAAACACAAGCAGTTGATGAAGTTTCTTTCTTCACGCAAAATTACCCCATCGAGTGACACGAAATTCCTTCCATATGCTAAGGACGTATAGGCCTACTTCGCGTCGACACGATGTGCAATAACAACACGTCAGAGTCATTCAAAAAGTAATTTAATGGAAACAAACTGTAAGGATTCTATTATGGATTATCAACGGCATAGTTGTTTTATCTTCTTATGTTTTTGTAGTTTCACAATGTAAAAATCAGATCAATAGAATCTGACGAGGTGTCTTCTTCTTAACAAAGTCCAAGGCATTTCTTCCTGGAGATTTCTCGCGGTCCTTGCTGCCGACGGGCAAATCCGATGAACAGCTGCTCCAGAGTCGTCTGTCCCACCGAATAGTCCTCGATCTGGTACCTCAACTTCGCTGTCTCCATGACCCCAAAAATTTGAGACCACCTAAAAGCCCGCGTCTTGACCTGGTAGTTAAGAAGGTTCTCGTGATGATCCTTGAGGACGCTCTCTGGGAACGTTTGGCTGATGAAAATCTTCAGTTTCTCAATCCGTTCCTGTAGTTCTTCGGGTTTTTCACTGTCGGCTGAGCGCTGGAGCTTGATGATGAGCGTGTATCCATCGCTGAACTTATCCTTGAGGTGCTGGAGGCTCCCAAGACAGAGAAAGCGACCGCTGACGAGGATTCCCATCCGAGTACAAATGGCTTCGCATTCTTCCATGCTAGCAAAACAAGAGACAATGGTGTAACTGTTAGTGTCGAACTACATCGATGTAATACTGCTTGTAAGTGTAAGTATGTCATTGTTGTTAGCTATGCTAAAACTCTTATAAGGTTCTTTAAAGGCGCTTCATAGGTAGGCAAAAAAATATGTTTGTACACTGTGCCCCATAAAAAAACACACCCAAAAAATTTGTCATGAAACGCTTGTAAGTCTAATGTTAAATAAGAAAAAGTAATGTTTCATTTAAGAAGATGTTCGAAGTGATGTCCCTTCGCTTGAACGCAGGCTCTCAGCCTTGGCCGCCACTGTTCAATAGCTTTGTCAATGACACTCTGCTTCAACTGTGCCCACAGAACGATGAGGCGCTCCTTCAACTCGTCGATGTCCCGTATTGCTGTCTGGTAGACGCGTTCCTGTATTAGACCCCAAATTCTGTAGTCAACGGGATTGAGGTCTGGTGAGTTTGCTGGCCAGAGTTCCGGTCCAATGAAGCTTGGTGTTTCACGTCGCAGCAACGCAATGGTGTCCTTTGCGCGATGTGCTGGGGCGCTGTCCTGCTGGAGAACAAATAAGTCGCTTGACATCCCTCTGATCGCTGGCAACATCTGCTCCATCAACAGGATATTCCTGTAATATTCGCCGTTGACCTTCACCCCAGGTTCCACGAAGAACAATTCCGTGCACCCGAGCTTCGAGACGGCGACGGAGACCATCAGTGAGCGGCTGAAAGTCGGGCGGGTCCGCAGTAGGCGATTGGCGTCAACGTTGCGCTTCAGTGTTGTCGTGGATACGTAGAGACGATCGTTCTGAGCGTTTATTGGAGGCGCCACTGTAAACAGCTTCTCGTCACTAAACCAGATGAAAGGGACTAAATGCTCGGGAAACTTCCTAAGAAGTTGCTTGCATCGTTCCAGGCGTGAATCTGTGTTGCATGTTGATAACAGTTGGGCACGGCGTTTTTTCAGACACTTCAGCTGAAGGTCATCGTGTATTACTCTATACACTGTTCCCTTACTCATTCCAATTTCTCTTTGAATCTGGCGAGTTGTTCTGTGAGTTTGTGGTGCGCCCTCCTGGCTTAGCACAAGATCGTTTACTGCATCAATGTTCTCTGGTGTGCGCACCGAACGTGGTCGTCCGCTGCCGGGCTGACGATCCACGCTGGCCGTTTTTCGAATCTTTCGCAGCAGTACATCGAGGCCATTTTTATTCCAACCCTTCTGCGGGAACTCTTTTATCAACCGACGACTACTGTAATCCTTCAACAATACTAAATTCTTAATAAAAATCTTATCTTCGCTGCTGAAAACCATTTTAACTCTAAGTTACTAATCTCTGTTTATATGTTTCCAAACACGCCTAGTCGCCTAGTCTGCGTCACTGCCTCTAACAGCAACCACTTCTGTGAGTAAGTAAAATGTGAAATATTTTGTGGCAAAATTATTTTAGAAACAACGTACAAACTTTTATTACAATTGGCTTAGTTTTATAGAAGATTTTTGAAAAGTTTTTTGGTGTGTTTTTTTATGGGGCACAGTGTATATATGTATCGGGGTTGACTTCTCTAGCGCCAGATATTTAATGCGCTCAGACGCAGACTGAGACAGACATCCGCGTATACAGAGCGCCAGGCTTAAAGACAGGGCCGTCGAACACAGACGTACTGACCCGATTGCCACGTGGACAGATATATAGAGACGGAAAAGATGGATACGGAAACAGACACACACAGAGGGATTAACAGATGTAGCTATGTAAGTTAATAACGTAGCCGACTTCCCCATAAAAAGGAAGTTGACCTTAACATGAAAAGAGTAAAATCCGTAGTACGAGTAGAGAATTAGAATTCATTGTCGGCTATTTGTCTTCGTCATCATTGTCGTACTTCATAAATAAACTCATCAACTACTACTTATGGACTACTACTGAGAAAGTCGTCTGTTTTCGGCCGCCGGACCACTGTTAGGTTTCGACTATGCCATCCTCTCGCGACAGAGCCATGGTGCCTTCAGAACCTACCTTCTACCATGGACTAACTAGACTGCCGGCTCTGCTATATTACCTTGTAGTGAAATATGGTCAATTGACGACAGTCCAACTTTATAGAAGCGTACATTTAGCCCAAGTGTAGATTTAATTATGTAGCGTGTTTGTTTGAACGTATTTTGTTTAACTCTTATTTGCATCATATTGAAAGTCTAAACTGGACTGCAGAGAGAATGCAAGGACATCGCTATCAGACGATCACGCTTTTCATAAATTAACCAGAGAATAATGTGAAAGATGTACCTGATCCATTTATCGGAGAGTGGTTTAAGGGCAGAGATGGATGAGTGACCAGTGGAGGCGAAAGATGAGAGGGGAATGAAAGAAGCTTACAGGGAAAAAGTAAGCGGGAGCTTGTGTGTGTATGTGTCTGTTTGTGTGCGTGTGTGTGTGTGTGTGTGCGCGTGTGTGTGTGTGTGTGTGTGTGAGAGAGAGAGAGAGAGAGAGAGAGAGAGAGAGAGAGAGAGAGAGAGAGAGAGAGAGAGAGAGAGAGAGAGAGAGAGAGAGAATGAGAGAGAATGAGAGAGAGAGACAGAGACAGAGACAGAGACAGAGACAGACAGACAGAGACAGACAGACAGACATACAGAGAGACAGACAGAGAGACAGACAGACAGACAGAGACAGAGAGAGACAGAGAGAGAGACAGAGAGACAGAGAGAGAGAGAGAGACAGAGACAGAGACAGAGAGACAGAGACAGAGACAGAGACAGAGAGGCATTCGCTGTCAGTCAAAGCGGGCAACGTCGGAGAGCCGACCATTAAGTGAGTCTCATGTTCGGATTGACCAGGCATCATCTATCATCTTTGGCCGAAGCGAATTACATACTCCTTTCAAGTTATGTTATGCTGTTGTATATACCCAGTATAGAGTTCATCAATGTAAGAAATATCTATAGACGTCTCGTTGTCTTCGCACGATAACAACGAAACTCACGCGTTATAGAAGGCCTCCAAGTCCCCGAAGTTTCAGCCGACGAACCTTAACACCACTCAAGATACTGGAAGAAGTTTTATAACTGTCGACGACGGACGAGAACAGGAACATACAGCATTAATCGTTCTTTTTTTCAGTAGCCTACAAGCGCCTACTTCCTACTACGTTGGGTACACATTCTACTCACTGCCTGTAGCAACCTGGCGTCTGCTTCTGCCACCAGCTCTTCCATGGTGGGGAATTCCATGGCTAAGAAGCCATGCGCTTCAGTTTAGAAATGAATGTCTCAAATTTCGATCGCTCTGCGGCAGTGGTGAGGCCTCATCAGGAAGGGGTGGCATAAAGCATGCGAGCCACAGTGGTGGTCTGGCCACCTTATGTAGTGCATCCCCTGGCAGGCCATGTCGTCTCAGCAGCCTTAGAGCATTAATGGAGCTGGAACACGTCCTTAATATCTCGTCTGAGTGTGAGGATGATCTTAGGTCCCCACGGATGGTGACGCCGAGGATTGTCATTGAGGCTACACGCTCGACCCCTTGGAGAAGAGGGTGTTGTTGAAGACCCTTAGAACGACGAGATCTCTCGCGTTTTGTTTGTATTGAGTCGAAGATGCAACTGTGGACATTCTCCCAGCGAATCGGGTTACACGACTCCGGTCTTGTAAGAAATCAATTAACCAATTGAGGATGTTGGCTGGGATGTCTAGCTGGGACAGCTTGTGTGTTAGAGTTGAATGCCGCACAGTGTCAAAGGCCTTTGAAAAGTCGATGGAATAAGAATCTTGATGGAATAAATATCTTGAAGGAATGATTTACACAATGTACGTAAATGAACTAACTATAAACCCAACGAACGAGCGAATGTAATTAATTAGTGCATTAATAGAATCAGAACTAGAAGATGTGAAAATACCTGTGCGATGTGAGTATGATCGTGGTGCCGGCGTTTCGTGCGGCGGCCAGAGTATTCCAGACGTGTCTTCTGGCTTCTGGATCGACTCCCGTTGTCGGTTCATCGAGGAAGACGACCGTCGGATTTCCCATCAACGCAACAGCCACACATAACTTACGCTTGTTTCCACCGCTACCAACAACATAACACAATACACAGGATAAGTTATTTAGGTATGTTATGCTATGGTAAATTATTAAGATGTAAAATAAGGTAAGGTATCTAAGGGCAAGGGAAGGTAAAAAAAAGTACGTATAATGGTAACTTATCAAATGGCCAAGCAAGCCTGAGCAAGGTAAAAACTAAAGATAGGGAGCGTATAGCGAACTGTGCCTTTAGTTTTCACAAACGGTGCACAAATGCACAGCAAAGACTGTAATTATTTCTAAACCGATTTTTTCACTTCTCATCACATGTTTATATTGGGGTGCAGGTTTTTGTTCTATTCATCTCAGATTTCCGGCTCGATGAATTAGCACATACCAAGAGAATCTGAAGATGTGTCTGTATATCGCTTTGTTCAGTTCTCGTCGCGTAATTGAAAATGAACAAAGTTAATCCGGAATCACCTGAGGTTTCCGGCTCGTTTGTTAGTGTATGGCTTGAGCGTCAGACGTTCAATAAGTCGGTCGATGACCTCTTGTCGGACCTGAGCCGGAATTCCGTGTGCGCATGCGTACATCCAGAGCGTCTCGCGAACAGTCATCTGGTCGATGATGGAGTCAAACTGCGGACAGTAACCGATCTTCTGACGCACCTGTGCAAGGTCGTCTTGGATGCTTATCCCGGCAATATAGGCGCTTCCGAAGGATGGCCGGATTTCTCCGGTTAGCATCTTGAAGGTGGTCGTCTTTCCGGCTCCGTTGACGCCCAGGAGACCGAAGCATTCCTTCTGAGAGACTCCGATACTCAACTGGTTAACGGCCACAAAATTTCCATAGAGCTTCGTCAGATCCTTGGTGATGACTGGGTCCGTCTTGACGAGTTCCTCTATCGGCTTCGACCGGATGCGCTGTCTCTCATTTGCCACATCCGAGTCTTCGCTGACCTTTCCAGCTTCATCAGAATCCATCTCGGCCAACATGGCTTGACTCACTCGGTTCGGGTTCATCACCTTCAGTAGACGACCGCCGATGTCGGATTCGATAATGTAGAGAATGAGGAAGAAGACGAAGCCTTGAAATACCATGAAGACAAATGGTCGCCCAACCCCAGGCAACGTCCATGACAGGTAGTTGTCAACCATTTCACAGTGTTCGCCGCAGTTGCCTTAAAATGCGCAAACATATCGTATATATATAAAAGTGCAATGGGTTTTTTTGTACGTGGAAACAAAAACGCAAACAAATTAGTCTACAAAAACAGAACACTACTAAGCATTCTCATTTAGAGAAAGAAATGTTAGACCAGAGGAGATAGCTTTAGAAAGACCTTTAAGTAGATTGTTAATAAATTTATTCAGTAAATGTGTAAAGCCAACTCCGGTACAGGTGCTCGTGCGGCGGCGGCAGAAGGAACCGATCAATCACGGTCGTCCATTCTAGGTTAGGTCAAATGCCGAGACTGTATGGGATCAGTCTCGGATCGATCGATGATCGTCATCCCAGGTAAGCGCTTAACGGCTCAGGTTCAGGTTGTGGCGGGAAACAGTTCATCTAACCTTTACATCGCAAACGCTCGATCCCTGGCCAAGTCATACGCAATAGCCCAGCTCCAACCGGAACTCATTGGATATAGCGCCTAAATCGCGAGCATTGCTGAGACTCACTTCAAGAGACACCATTGTGGAGCCTTATGCCAAATTGCAGACTATCGGCTGTTCAGCCGTGACAGAGATGCGCCTGGGGAGTGGCGGTCTTCGTCGTTGAGGCCCTCCTGGAAGCCGGTATGGTCATGGACGGGGACTCGAGATCTCTGGAGTTGATGTGGATCAGAGTCAAGTTGCCAAACAAATTCATGTTTATCGAAGTCACCCCAGGACCAATAAATATATGATAGAGTTGTGCTGTTGGACATACTGGAGAACACGGTCGTGGAATTCAAGTAAAAACCAATCCAAGATCGTTGATGGTCCTTGCGGGATACTTCAATCTGCTGAGAGAGTAAGAGACAGTGCAACGGACAGGTCTCTTTCCAATGATCCATGCACCGACAAGTGCGTAGAACACTTTGGTTCTACTATTCATCTCAGAACGGTGCTACCAACAAGTAAAAATAATCACGTCAGCTGTTAAAACCGACCATAATTCCATTGTTGCGTTGAGATGTAAGGCTGTGGTCGCACAAAACAAGAACCCGGTGAGGGTCAATTTCAGAAGGCAATCGCAGCAACAACACGCGACCCTTTGCACCTCCGCCGGATGCCGAACTCGCCGGTGCCCTTAGCCTTTGTGGCACGCAGGAGGCATTGGATAAATTCTACGAGGTTGCTAGAGAGCTGCGGGACCAGGTCTACCTTTTAACTCGATAACCATGACCTCAGCCGATCTCCGCTTTTCTCAGCCCGGCTTCAAAATTCCACCTTCGCAAAAAGAAGCGTTTCGTGATGGCTGGGCGAATAGAGGAGACCTCGGCCTCTGCTGTAAGAGTGAGAAAACTAATCGAGAAGGCCACTAAAGCCCATCTGCGATGTATGGACCCAAACGTGGTCTGTATGAGCTGCCCGTTCACAGTGAATGAGGTTATCTAGCAAATCTAGCAAAAGCATTTGATACTGTAAATCACGACATTCTCCTAAAAACCTAGAGAATTATGGAGTAAGAGGCGTCCAGTTGAACTGGTTCAGCAGCTACTTTTCTGCTCGACAGCAAGGCGTCTGCTGTAACGGAATTCTCTCGGAACTAAAAGAAATTCAGTATGGAGTACCAGAATGGCCCAATTTTGGTACCCTACTCTTCTTGGTTTATATTAATGACCTCCCCAATGTCTCACCACCTATGTTTTTTGCTCAATTTGCGGATGACACCAATGCTTTGCGCTCTCATAGCTCCCTACAGACCCTGGCGCAAGCGGTTAATTCTGAACTCTCTCGAATGATCGAACAGTTCTCCACAAATAAGCTCACTCTAAACCTTGACAAAACTAACTTCATATGCTTTAAATCCCATAGAAAAAATAGTCAATTGGAAGGTTCGCTAGAACTCCTTATCAATGGTACACAAATCAGCCAAGTCACATCTACTAAATACTTGGGCATATATGTGGACGAGCACCTTTCTTGGAAACAGCATATACAAGCTATCTCCGAAAAAACAGTTAGAGAGCATTGGTATCTTACCCAGAGTGTCCTATCTCCAACCCTCCTCCAGACGCCTTAAATGTATTTTGCTCGTATACCCTTACCTTGCATATTGCAACATAGTGTGGGGTTCTACGTACGTCACGAGACTCCATAGACTTGTGATTGTACAAAAACGGGCGATTTGTATGATTGCTGGGGTTACTCTGCGAACTCATACGGGACCCTTATTTTTGGACTTAAAATACTGACAATAGAACAGATTGACACATTTCAGACTGACCTTTTCATGTACCGCTATGCGCATGGTTTACTGCCAGTAAACTTTGAGGTTTTCTTTCAGTCAGGTTCAGATATCCATCCCTACTCAACGACGGCCGCGCTACTCTCCATTCTACATCATACAACCGCCTTGTTCAAAACCAATTCATGCATCACTCTGATTTCACTCGATTTCTCTGAAACATTTGACTCCACCCACGTCCAACGAGAACTTTCACAGACTGGCATCGATGACAATACATACAATTGGCTATTAACATTTTTCACAGATCGCCAGACCGCTACTAAGTTTGCCGGCTGCACTTCTTCCATGCAATCAATAAAATGCGAGCGCATGCGGCACCGGATGCCGCAACTGGAGTTTCTGCCTGAGTCAACGCCGAGCCAATTCAAGATCCTCATCCCTGTCTGTAAGGCTCAACTTGGTTTCGCTCCAATATATTTGTGTGACTTAATTCACCCCCTCATTCCGGTGTTTCTCTTCGTCCTCTTCGTTCCTCTGACCGTTTGGACCTCCTCGTTCCCCGAGTCTGGACTTCACTGGCTCAATTTTGGTCTTTTGCTTCCATTGGCCCTGTCCTTTGGAATGAGCTTCCTCCGTCCGTTCGTTCTTCTATTCTCTCAGGCAACGTCTCTTCCTCTTTTACCTTTCTTAAAATTTGCTTTTTCTCTCGAGGTCTATCGCACTGGGAGCGCTTCTGAATGGCCCGCCCGCCAGAAGCGCTTTATAAATATTCGAAAATATATATAATATATATATATTACATATATATATATATATATATATATATATATATTGTGGCGGGTTGCTAAGGATAATTCTCGCTAAAAAGGAATGCCAAATCACCACGCCAGACACGACCAGAAGTCAGCGTAGGCTCGTCATCACTCGACAGGCACACAGTTGACATGAAACGACGTAGGAACGCCATGAAGTACACGAACAACCGAACTCCACATGGACTTAGCTTAACAAAGATCTTCCTTAAAAGGAGACAGCAAACAATAGACTCATGTCAACATTCAAGGTCGACTAGCTTATCAAACGAAATATGAAGTAAACCACACAAGGTCTATCACTGAGCTCAGTTAAGCTAGCATCACCGTTCAACAGAAAATACAGACTGAGTTCACGAATATCTACGCTAGTCTTATTTATAACAATGCCACTCCTTCTATTGCCTAAAACTCCCGCCACAACCTTCGAACCTTGGTAACCACCTATCTCTGCCCACGAGGACACGTGCCTACATGCAACAATATATATGTATATGTATATTAGGGTGGTTCTGAAATCTGAAATTTTGAAATGTGATTATTTCCGCTTATCATCCTGTTCTAGTACATACTAAAATAAATCTGGCCAAATATGAGCTGATTTGAGCAATATTTAGAGGTAGCTCAATGAGGTTGAAGTTGTCAGACCTTGTCTAACGTAGCCTAATTACTGTGCATCCAAAAGATAGTTTCAGTTTTACGATTACAGTTACGATTAGTAATTATTACTGGATAAAATTAAAGAAAAATGTTAAAAGGAAAACTGAGCCTCAGCAAAAAAATTAAACAGATTTTGTTGATGCCTTAGATAATTTATTTCACATAGTTCACTTGGATGCCTTAAACATAATCGAAATCTAAGAGGACAAAGAGTGTCTGCTTGCCCAAAGAGAAAGAGGTCGCCATTGTTGTATGGGACCAGTTGATATGGTACTTACTTCAAAAGAAATGAGGACATCTAAAAGGCAAAGATCTAGCATGGAGAGAAAGCAGAAAGGAGATAAATATTTGGAAGCCATGAATGAAAAAAATATTCTTGAAACCTCTAGTAGTGATGATTCAACTGAAGAATGCAAAGATGGTGGCAGTCAAAATTTAAATTTAGTGAAAAGGAAAACTCCTTTAAAAAAGCCACTAACAACAAATATTGTGACACCAAGTCTGGCAGCAGCTTTGGACAGGACAAAGTTAAGTGACAGGAAGGCAACAAACGTGTTAGCAGCTGCAGCTCAGAGTCTAGGCCACAATGTAGACGAGTTGAAAATCAGCCGTTCTTCAATACATAGAGAACGAGAAGAATATCGAGAAGAAACTGCTCAGAAATTAAAAGATATATTTAAAACAACTATCTTCTCGTTCTACATCATCTACACTGGTTGTGCACTTGGATGATAATTCCTTCCGGATCTGACAGGCAAAAATTTGGTTGACCGTCTACCTGTCATTTTATCTGATGTTGGGGAAAGCCAACTTCTTCGTTACCAAGCTACATTCTGGCACAGGAGAAGCACAGGCAGCCGCTGTTGCTAAATTGTTGCTCGAATGGTTTATGCTTACTGAAAACTCTGGTTAGCTATCAACAAGAAAATCTTGCTCTCTCCAAAGTAGCCAGCATTAAATTTGCAGGTCATCTGTGGTACCTTAGTGAGGAGCACGTGGCTTTGACATTTTTTGATTTGGCATTGACAGCCAAGTCCAAACGAGCAATGGTGAAAGATTTACACGAGCGACCAGGGCAAGATGATCCTCCTATATTCTATAGGTAAATGTTCAGAAATCTGTGATCATGAACATACAATGAACATACAATGAACTCCATGCTATTTTTTTACTGCTTAAAAATCTCTAGTGATTTCCTGAAAAGCGATCCTGAAACATGGGAACTTAGAGATGATTATAAAGTTGCCTCAGCAATTATTCATCATCTACAAGTTGTAAATGACAATGCTGAAAGAGGAGTTGCTTTGACTGAAGAGTAGAATTCCATAATTACAAAGAAAACCAGAAACAATATCTGTTTCAAGTAGTGCATGATCACAGAAGCAACTTTCCAGAATGCAAGAAAGAAATGCTTAAGTCAAAATAAACTTCAGCAAATGATTTGTGAGCTATATATTATTATTACATGATAACATAAAGTCATACTAATTAATTGAAATCATTTAGAACTACTACTTTAACAGTTTGTTCACTTAATAATAACAACAATTAAACATTGTTGTTTCATTAGGTAAAGAAAATATTAAAAATGATGGATAATGGAAAAATTTCATTTAAAATACCGTTATGTCAAATTTTAATGTTATTGAGCTACCTCTAAATGACAAGATAATGTTCTATAACTTTGCACAAATTTCTTTTATATTCATTGGAACACAACTCAAAGCGGAAAGTCAAGAAAAAAGAGTTTTAATTTTCTTCCATGAAAGTCAGAACCACCCTAATGTATATATTTATCACCTGGACAACAAGGATCGGACCTAGATGCGCAGAATTCGGCAAGATTCACTTTTTTAGCCATTCGGTTGCACTCTTTATGTTTGTTGTAGTTGCTGTAGACGTTCTGAAGAACCGCGTTGAAGCAGTAGGTGGGAAAGAAGATGTAGAGTATCCATTCCACGGTTGACACAGTGCTACTGTTCGGTAGCATTTGTAGTCCGAAAATAATGAGGGTCATAATTGTTCCTTCAAAACGACCAAAAACAGACTGTAGCTTCTATACAGATTTTGTGATCTATAATACATCGTTACAAAGCTAAAACTGTTCGGCTGCATAACCGTCGTTGAAATAACCACGTTTCGGTCAGTTTGGAATACAGCTTAAGCTTATTATGGACCCGGTTACAGCTCAACCTACTGTAATTCATAGCGAATTATTTGATTTTGAAATACTGCGATTTCTTCAGGAAATTTTTTCGAAGTACGTCCATTGCTTTTGTTTATCCATTTCAGAATATTTAATTTAAAGTAAATGATAAATTGGTGTCGTAACATAGGCCTACGGACAGATTTGCGAGCAATAAAAAGTTATGTTATGCTATGTTATTTTATATCGAAGCGAAGTAAGCGATATCTAAAATCAGAGATATCATCGTCATTCATCTGCGCAACCTCTTTCGGCGCCATATCTTTCTTAAAATATCCATGTTGCGCCCGGTTTAGATAAACATTTCGTTTTGTTTAAACATTGAAGATTATTTTTTTCAATTTAACAATATCGAAGAAAAATAAACGATATCTAAAACAGCGAGATCATTGCTATTCGTCATGGAACGCTTGGCATGGGTGGTACAGTTTAAATCAAATAATTTGCAAAGAAATCTAAATGCCACTGGTACTTCGATTTCTTTAAAAAATATATTTTTAAACTAACCTTTAACAAAGCGAAATAAGCGATATTTAAACTCGACGATGTCGCTGCGATTCATTTAAGAAAGATTGGTAAAAAAAACATCATAGATGTATTGTAACTTCTCACCTGTAATGATGCAGATGACGGAAAGCCAAACGAATCCGACTGACACTTCTCCGAAAACAAACGACATCACGTAGGTAAAAGGCAACATGGAAAAACCGTATAGCATTAAACCAATAAAGATTATCCTGAAATTAATACACAACAGCACAAAATAACCATTGTCGATTTTCGCAGCTTTCCCTGTCTAGTCTATCAAGATTAAAGTAGGATGGTCAAATACTTACCGGGAGAGAAAGGTAATTCAAGATATCTCTGCCAAAAACTAATCGTCTCCCGTCACTTTCTCCACCTTTCTCTCCGCATGTTTTCTAATTGTTCTTGATGTTCTCATCCTTCCTATTGTTCCATTCTTTCTCACTCCCATAACGTTCACGCTTCGTTTCACTTTCACAATTCTTCTTCTACTTCTTTATTCTTCCTCTCCTCCTCCTCCGTATTCTTCTACTCATTCTCTTATCATCCTCATTTGTCATTGTTATTCTTCTCCTTCTTTAATATTTCCTGGTCCACATAAGTTCCTTCTCGTCCTTAACCTACTTCAACTTCACCCTTCGTTCTGTTCTTTTTCTGTTCCTCGTCCATGTCCTTCTTTTTTTCTAGTTTTCTTCTCTTTCCTTTTAAACCTCCATTATGAACAAAGTGAACGAGATTTGGATGGCGACATCTAACTACGGTATTACCTACCAAATATTTTCCCAGTAAGCTTCAGGGTGAAAGCTCAGGATGACGACGATTATGAAGATACACGGAACGAGGTAGTTGACGACATCCCAAATAAATGTTGCCAGCCAGAAATTATGCAGTCTGACTCCGCTCACGAGTTGGCTGTGCTTTGCTCCCGACTTTCGTTCGTTTATCAGAAGGACCAAGAAAGTGGGAAACAGGAAGGCCAATCCGAAAGACACGCAGAAGGTGAAACCAAACCCTTTAACAACCCGACTATAGATGGCTTCCTGGACCTGTTTCGAGGAGTTCTTGGGAAGTGGGTGGTTGATGGTTTCGATCTGGTAGCTCTTGTTGCCAAAGCATTGCATCAGAGTGTTATCCACGTACGATAACGAGATGGCGATCGTGTGGTAGGTTTGTTTATTGAATAATCCGGTAATGTTCAACTTTCCGCCAGAGCCTTCTTCTATGGTAGCGCCGATCTGGTATTTCAAGTTGTACTGGTCTTTGTGATCTTTCCCGATCCCTATTAGGTAATCATCCATTGTGGAGTAGCCTAGCTCGGAGTTGATGAAGACAGGTGTACTCTGCCTTAAAACACTAGTTGCGTAGCAAGTTGACAATTTCTGCGTGTTCGCAGTTGAAGGTTGAACGTCGTATGGAGTCATTGCATCATCGAAGTTAGATAGGTTAAGGGTTAGAGATGGGAAATCATGGTCTACTGACGAATCAAAGAGGATGAGGCAGGCGAATATGGTGAAAAGGACTGGAATCAGAATCTGGACCAATGCAAGTACATAGTTTCGTATGGAATGAATTACTCGCTTGTACAACATGGCACGTAGCTGGAGATCCTCGCTTTTCCAACCAGTTTCCTTCCGATATAGCATATTTTCTGCATCTGAAATTCATTATCAAGCCTTTTAGCACATTGCAACATGTTAACTGTACCGCAACAAATTCATGCCGTGATAAATATGTGGTATAAGTTACGTTATGCATTGTGATGCATGTGCAAATCGTCACATCCTGAGCATCAATGCATACCAACCTGTCGCCGATAACTAATGTCACATTATATTTAAGTTAGAGCAAACCAGGCTTGTCCAATCTTTTTGGGTCGGGGGCCATATGACAACGTTAGGCAAAGTTAGAGGGCCAAAAAAAACCGACATATACGTACTAACACAAGAAGACGCAAAAATCAAATGTGCATACAGTGCATACTATAATTGGTGTATTTTCTCTTTAATTCTTGTACAGATCCAGATTTAGTGGGAGGTTTGACATTGTCTTTGGTTGCACAAACAATTTAAACCTGCTCCAAGTGACGAAGTTGCTACTCTCAGTATTCCAGGTATATGTTCATTATGAAAATCCAACTTTGGATTTACTCTTAACGTATTTAATTCTTGAAACAACTGCTCATAGCAGTAGCTAATACTAAAAAGAGAAATATTTCTAGGAGAAAATCTTACCAAATTTGGAAATGCTTCTGCAGAAATATACTTGGCATAAGAAGTAAGTAAGTCATTTTGAGAAAATCCCATTTTTAAATCACTCAACTTTAAAAATACTGGTTGGTAGTGGTTTAGATAGTTGAACACGAATTTTAGTAGCACAGTAGTTGGAATCAGTGACAATATTAGCAAGGTGAAAATTAACAGAATCTTGTTCGCTCAGGGTTATGGCGACAGTGGCGGAATTTGCCCGTTTAATAAGTTTCCGCAACTCGAAGACTTTAATATCTTTTCAGTCGCTTAAGATTTTGGATCGATGTTCGGCAATCAGTGAGCCTATTTTAGTACTAAATGTTTCAGCCTGGTTCAGCCTTCCGTGCCTCATCATCCGATTCCTTTTTCTCAGCAAATTTTTGACAAAAGGAGTAACATACGAAGGGGTGTTGCACTTGAGATTTGCTTTCCGCTTAGGGACGTAAGCTCAAGTGTTAATGTGCTAATGCACAACTCGAAGAAAGTCAAGATAGACTTGCTCTACATCATGGTTGCACAGAAGGTGGTTGTACAGAAGGTGGTTCCAGTTATAGATTGAAATATGTTGCGATGTAATGTTGTGTTACTGTATTAAGCGTCTCTTGGTATCTGAGGCCGGGCCATTGTGTGAGGAAGTACTGTGTGCTCGGTTGCTATTAACGAGAAAAGTTTTATGATCACTCTTGATACGAGATATGAACACGCAGCACGCCATCAGATCGGGTGTGTTGGTAATGTCTACTATTATTACGTGTATTGTTAGCCACCAACTGCTCCAATCCCATACCATAAAGGCAGTGATGGGCACTAAACTATTTTTTTAAGTTAAACTAAAACTATTTTCCAACTAAAAAAAAGTAGTTAAACTAAAGTTGGCAACTGATTTTGGAAATTAGTTAACTAAACTAAAAAAAAGTAGTTAAACTTTTTCCAACTATTTTCCTACTATTTACGACAAACGTTTTTGCAATAAAAGACGTTAAGTGAACTGTAATAATGCAAAGCGTCAATGACAATTTCACCTTAAAACTATGCAATGTGTACTGTTCTGGCATACATTTACATGTGCACTGTAAGTAGTGTATGAATTCGAAAACACAGGCTGTAAATGCTAAAACCATGCAGTGTTAAAATGTTTTTTTGCTGACAGTGTTCAATGTTCACTGTGGAAAAATAGTTGCATATTGCTGATTTTTTTAGTTAAACTTTTTAGTTAGCAACTAAAATTTTTTAGTTAAACTATGGTTTTAACTAAACTATTTTTTTTTAGTTAAACTTCTTCCTTAACTAAAATTTTTTAGTTAAACTAATAGTTAGCAACTTTTTAGTTAACTATTGCCCATCACTGCATAAAGGAAGCTAACTATATCAAGCTTACTGAAATCACCCACAACGTAAAGCCAGGGAAGCGTAAACCTATTTCATCGACGTCACTTTTCAGGCGATCTAAGAGATGGTTGATGCAATATTTAGGATACGTTTGGTGGTAAATGACAGACACAACAGAGATTTCGTTGTCTTTGCTGATATTTAACCACAAGAATTCGTGGCCCTTTTTGAGACCTTTAGCATGCTTTCGGGCGAAGATTGGGGATGAATGAAGGTATTGTATTGTATTGTATTTCGGTAACAAAACATTGCAATGATAAACAACGCATATAATGCTTATGATCAGTTAACATAATCTGGCTACATAGAAGACCCAAAATGGATCGTAGATCCCGCTACCAGGACCACCTCGGTAATGCAACTTTATGAAAAGCAGTCGATCTAACATCATTCGATATGCACTGGTAACATTATCGTTCACGTATCGTTCACCCTCTCCCTTCTCTTCGTGTGGACCGGTCCATGCGATACAAACTATTCCCATAAATTTTAACAAGGTCTTCCAAGAGCTTGTTCTTGAGTCATGTTTTAGTTACTGAGCCAACATCAATACCATAGGCCTTAAGGTCTACGGATGGCTGCTGGACGGGGTTGTTTTCATTAAACGTTGTGCATTGATTAGATATAATTATGCCAATTGGTTCTGCAGGCGATTTAGCAAATGGCAATTTAGAGGCCATGCCTGTAGTCGATTTTTTTTCGGGGCTACAGATATGGTCGGTGAATGGGACCGCAAGAGATATCAGCAAGATTAGGTCGGCGCAGTTCATAGCCCTGCAGAGAGATGATTTGGCCAGCCGCTGGACATAGCTTGGCTCAGCAGATCGGCATCCACAACTGGTTGCGATAAGCGCTGTTATTGAGTCTGGTAAGGCAGCGGCGACGGCTGCCTGCACCTATCATGATGATTCTGCCCTCCTCTTCAGCCTCGAAAGCGACGTTTTAGTCCAAGGAGGTTGATATCACGGAGACAGCCAGTCGCAACTTCTTTTAAAGATGGAGATGACCTGAGCAGGATTAGCAGCTCACGACTACACTCAAAACGTGACTCTACGCTAGAAGTAGCCTTGTGGTCTCTTGGTTTCGGATGGTCTTTTCAGACACTTAAGCACGTGAAAACAATAGTTCAGCACAGAACTCAGGAAAAGAATTCTTAATCCCAAATTCCCCATGTCAAATTCTGTATAGAGGAAACGTCTATAGCGGTACAGCGATGAGGCGAGTATATCGGGCTCTTTGACGACTCGCACGGCTCCGTCTAAGTAAAATAAATATTAAAAGCCAACCTGTTCGTTTTGATAGTAGAAGTTCAACAAGCAGTTGTACATTCCGATATCAAACCAATTTGCCAGAGTTTGCAAAAAAAAATTAAAACTAGAAACGAACTGAAAAAATTAAGAACGTTCAAACAAAGACCAAGGAACAAGAGGATGAAGGAAAAATTCATTAGCAATCTAGCATCGTACCATCCAATAGGAAAAGTTTCTCCAGAGGTTGACTATAACCATAACCATAAGTGTTATTACTTCGCATAATATCATAATATGCAGTAACAGAAATAATATCATTCAGTGTAAAATTTTAACAGAAAACAGATGAATTAATTAGTTTCCAATGGAAGTAAAGGGAGAGAAACCCTTAAGGGACCTGGGTCCCGCTATCGGGGTTACCCTTGTACATAAAAAATAACGGCAACTGGCATAACATTGTAATACTAGACATTTTGGACTTAACTAGGTAACTAAACATCGAAGTAATATCAGATCAGGTGTCAGCATCAAAACCTAGTGCGCATTTAAGGCAGTAATTTGCTAGTAAAATGAGGATGGGGAAGGGTGGGGAACTGTTGCTACTAGGTACTCGCGGAGCTTTCTCTTAAAAATTAAAATATTAGGTAGATTTCTTATGGCAACAGGAATATTATTCCAAGTCCTCGGGCCAGCACTTTTTATTGAGAACTTTCGGGTGTTTGTTCTAGCAAATGCTCCTCTATAATCGGCAGATGTCCTGACACAGGACATCTGCCGGAGTTACTGTTACGGTTTATTTTGGATGTCAAACTGAAGAAGTCATTGAATGCTGCAGGAAGAAGATTGTGCATATACTTAAACATGAATTCAGAGGTCTGTTGGATTCTAATCTGTTCAATTGATAAAAAATTTAGACTTTGTAATGCAGCAAGGGCTAACTAATGTTGTTCGACGCCCGACTATTCGGGCCTGACTGCCCATCAATAAGGAAACATAGAAAGAAAGAACTAAACCTGAAGTGTTTCCTTGTATTCCTGCATCGGCTGCAGTGCTTATCCTTGGTCCGCCATCCTTTACTCTGTTAAAATAACCAACATGATTCACGTCCCTGATAGCATCGGAAATTTCTACCACTGACAATGTGATAACTGCGATAGCTTTGGTAACAGTTGAATGTGTGATTGAAGAATGCATAGGGGCCTGTAGAAAATATTTAACATGCTTAACGGGAATCTGTTAAAGGCATCCATTAGGCCTACTATCTAGCAGTATGGACCGTTTTTATAGCCTACCTCATCTAAGCAAGTTTAAACTAGTTTAGTCGCATGTTGTATGGAAGTCATAATAACAGTGAACTTACAGTGTTGGTGGCAAACAGTATAGTTACAATATTGAACTTTTCCCATTAAATATTTTTGTCATGAAATGACCACCGACTGATGTAGTGGGAGTTATGTCATCGGGGTCACAGAAGTCATTAGATTAGAGTCTTTTCATGTGATATTTTAAGTCGTGTATATAACGCCTTGTTATATAAAGGCGTTATGCTATGTCAGTTACGATAGTAAATTAAACGTTGCGTGGGATGAGACTAGGCAAACACTGACTTGAGAAAGACGTCTTCCATTGTCGTGACCGAGACTCCGAAACTGTCGATGCCGAGGGTTTTGCGATCTGTCTCCAACGTCTCGAAGAGTCTCTCAAATTTGGAGGCTTGATTACTTGGCAGAACGAACGTAACCTCCTCAGCCTCATCGCTCACCATACGGGCCTTGGGAATCTGAGACTTTATAAGATCACGCAGTTGATCCACATCACACGTGGACGTCTTCACTACCCTCAGGTGATATCCAACGCCTTCAGAAATCGTTCATTATAATATTATTACTAAGCATAATAGCAAGAACCGATGGACAATAATAATGCTGATAATTTTGAGAATAATATCGTTTTCAAATATTTTTAAATCTTTTAATGCTATGTGTCATTTATTTAAATTAACTATGCTTGTAAGATATTATATGTATCATTACTGTCAATTTTAATTATATTCTTTTCCTTTGTGCTATTTAGGCCTAAATAATATTGTTATATTATTGACAAATGATAAAGATAACGATGCATGTACTTATGTATGTGTAGTGGTTAACTTCTATGGCACCAAATTATAATTGGAAGACATGCACTCAATGACACGGCTAATTGGTACCACACAGACTGACAAACCCACGCACAGATTCCAGACCACGAAGGCGCCGATTAGTCTGAAGTGCGAGCTCACTGACCAACTGACCAGATGCCACGTGGACAGGAATATACAGACGGACGAAGACGCATACGAACATAGACAGAGAGAGGGATGAAAAGACACAGCTATGCGAGTAAGCGAGTAACCAGACCGACGGACTCGACAGTATAAATAGAGACCGATCTTAACATGTAGAGGGCAGAGAGGAGAGTTGTCACGAGTCATAGTAGATGCAGTAGTTTGAGATCGTCGTTTGAAACTTGTGAATAAACGTATGAACTGCTGCTGAACGTCGTGTGAGTCTTTCTTCGGGCCATCGGCCTGGGGCCGAGCTGGTCGTCGAGCACGGAGATGCTCCGCTCGGTCGTCCTAGGGACGCGCCGATAACTACAGACACGAGCGTCAACTACCTTACACTACATGCTCTCCTACTACCTACATCCAACCTCCTCATCAAGTAGCCACGCTACAAGTTGGTAGAGAACCATTCGATTCTTCCGTACCTCTACAACCAGCGAGTTCCCCACGTCAACATCAATCAACCGACTCGAGATCCGGTTGGATTCAACACAACATCGAAAATCCTTCCTCACCTACTAAAGGTTTGGAGTCGCCGACTTTCACACAACTCGACCCTACGTCATCATTCGCTCACCGCCGACCGACCGCTCAGTCTCTGCTCGTCGTTGTATACCTCCACTCTCGAACTTACTGTCGCAAAGATGAAGGTAACATTTATGACTAACGTATCATTGTGACCACACTTTTCATGGCTAGCATCAGCCAGTCATCGTTATGTAGCCATCATCTCTGTCGCACAGCTAACGCCAACATCATTCACCGCTCGTTGCCAACATCTTCGTATCGCCTCTCATTTAAAGGACTCTCGTCTGCTCTTCGCTACGGGACGACCTAATGCCCATTCATGGAGCCACTAATCGCGAGCATTTGGACCTGACACGATCTTCCCTCGTCTCAACCAACGACTTAATTTTTGTCATCATCGTAACATTTAGACTGGAACCTTTGGACTCGATCGAAGCTGATTATCGGAAAACATCCTCATCGACATATTCGACAAGTTCGACACCGATTTCTGTGTGTACTGACTGGATGAAAAGTAGTATGGTCTTAACACGATAACATTCAAATTTTTGCTGTTTTATATAGGCATACTATACTGGTTACAGTAATTTAGGCGCATCTCTAGTTTACATATTTTAGGTTGCCGATATTTCTTGCATTCATAGTTGTCGTTGTATCATCATCATCATAATTAGACTTTATCATGTGTGTATGGCAGATGACCAAAGTTGATTAGACTGCTGACCACTCCACTTGGCGAGACTTAATACTGCGCGCGCCTGGCCATCCTAATTGAAGTTCTGGCTAGGCTAATGTGCACAATCCCATCTACCAGAACACCCATCAGGACTTCTAGCTAATGGCATGGACTTTGCTCGCAAGCCGCCTGTATGAATGCCTAGCCACATGTAAATTTTGTAATGGTCTTAGGTTCTTGACATTCTTGATTCATAGTGGTTGATGTTCCGCCGTCATTATCATCGTATTTATTTAGCATCTGCACGTTTGTATAGCAAGTGAACAGTATAAATTAGGCCGATGACCAAATCGCTGAAGTCCGCTGTCTAGGTAAGCGCGCGGTTGGACATAATTATTTTCGCCAGATGCCAGAACACTAATTAGGATTCCTTCCTAATAGTGTCTGCATACAACTTCCAAGACGCACGCATAGACAGTCAAGTATCGGTAATGGGCCTGACTCCTAATCTCCTCTCCTGTACATGTCTTATGCACAGCTGTCCATGTATGTTTCGGAATGCAGATCCACCTTTGATGCCGCCCTTCGCTAATGCTTTGTACATTACGAGAATGTGCCTTAAATGCGGTAAATAGCCAATTAGTAAACGAAGCCACAGAATGCCAGCGCCATGGATTGAATTGAGGTAACAGATCATCCACAGGAACATCTACGCTTCCAATAAGCTAGTTCCTTGGAATCATGTTGTACGAGTAAGTTGATGTAGCGCTCCCTAAGCGACGTCTTGACACGTAATGAAACGTAACGTCCAAACGGATCACGAGCCGAATTTTTGCGGATCTTTGCCTTAGCGATACATCGCATTTGTTTTCATGGTTATTTCGTTTGGTAATTTGTTGTTCTAACTTTGTATTTTTACACATTGCTTTTGTAAAGGCTTGATGCAGGAGCATCAAATTTTTTGAACGGACGGGAATATGTAGTGGTTAACTTCTATGGCACCAAATTATAATTGGAAGACATGCACTCAATGACACGGCTAATTGGTACCACACAGACTGACAAACCCACGCACAGATTCCAGACCACGAAGGCGCCGATTAGTCTGAAGTGCGAGCTCACTGACCAACTGACCAGATGCCACGTGGACAGGAATATACAGACGGACGAAGACGCATACGAACATAGACAGAGAGAGGGATGAAAAGACACAGCTATGCGAGTAAGCGAGTAACCAGACCGACGGACTCGACAGTATAAATAGAGACCGATCTTAACATGTAGAGGGCAGAGAGGAGAGTTGTCACGAGTCATAGTAGATGCAGTAGTTTGAGATCGTCGTTTGAAACTTGTGAATAAACGTATGAACTGCTGCTGAACGTCGTGTGAGTCTTTCTTCGGGCCATCGGCCTGGGGCCGAGCTGGTCGTCGAGCACGGAGATGCTCCGCTCGGTCGTCCTAGGGACGCGCCGATAACTACAGACACGAGCGTCAACTACCTTACACTACATGCTCTCCTACTACCTACATCCAACCTCCTCATCAAGTAGCCACGCTACATATGTATCTATATATACATAGGCCTACTATAGAGACTTTAAATACCGCGACCTGCTAGAGCAGCAGCGACGTTAAAGTCATTATGAATAAACAAATTAATCAATTAGCTAACAATGAAACAACCATCACTGGCGAGCTCCCACAGGTACGCAAAGCCCAACGGATAGATTTATCGAGAGCCGATAAAAGACACAATTATCGGAGTTCCTGAACCATTTTCCCTTTTTGCTCCCTATTAAAAGCGTAACATACATAAACTTTTTCTGAACAACGTTAAGTATCGAGGAAGAGGAGCGACGTCAGGCGACTAGACTGGCAACACATGAATCCCGACACCAAGCAGTTCCTCGCCGATGCTAGGAGACTCTGCGTCCTGCAATCAACCTTCCATCTTCCACTGAACATAAGGAGGAGAGATTTTCGAGGCTGGAAAATTGGTTCTAGAGCGTCACCGAAGTAGAACGCTCAGTTACAATCCAATGAGTCTCTATGCCTTTCCAAGTGGAGATTCTCTACAGTTAGTAACTTAAAACCACTCAATGTGAAGAAGTCCACCCGCTGCGCACAAGACTCGATACTCAACTTCCGAACACCATCCAACGAAACAGTAAACCGGTGAAAAGAGAAATAGCTCCAATTATTCATATGATAGAAGAGAAATGCCTGAAAGAAATGTTACGTTTTAACACGCCTTTCATTGGCTGTTAATTCCAAGTAATTAATATTCATGACAATGACGTCGCTGTTCACAAAATGGCGACATTCCAGCGTTCCAAATCAATTCAACGTAAATTTAAATATACCATAGACGGCTGCTCTTTAAAACTAACGGCTTCGAATGGGTTTAAACTTATTTAATTTAGTTGTCGAGCGGGCTTAAACAAACCATCGAAAACGGGTTTAAAAGGCGCAAAACCATAACGAACAGCACACGCAAGACTATTTGCGACTTGATTTGATATAAGACCGATAGGGGCTAAATATAATACCGCCCGTACAATTGGAAAATACACTTTAAAATTTCTTTAATAGTTCTTCAACCTTCTTAAGGCGTTTTTAAACGGGCACTATTTAATTTTATTAATGTGTTTAACCGCTGGAAGTATTATTAATTTGAAATGACTCTGGAGTATTTTGCGACAGAGTATTTAACCTAATATTGTGCGCGCTGCGGCATTAGCAGCAATGTTATTCGCTACGTGCCGGGGTAACGATACATAAGGAGTCCAGCTTTCCCCTTTTCTTCTAATCTATTGAAATGCCATCTTGTGACGGACAATCATCTAGTTAATAATCAGTGATGGGCACTAAACTATTTTTTTTAGTTAAACTAAAACTATTTTCCAACTAAAAAAAAGTAGTTAAACTAAAGTTGGCAACTGATTTTGGAAATTAGTTAACTAAACTAAAAAAAAGTAGTTAAACTTTTTCCAACTATTTTCCTACTATTTACGACAAACGTTTTTGCAATAAAAGACGTTAAGTGAACTGTAATAAAATCAAAGCGTCAATGACAATTTCACCTTAAAACTATGCAATGTGTACTGTTCTGACATACAGTTACATGTGCACTGTAAGTAGTGTATGAATTCGAAAACACAGGCTGTAAATGCTAAAACCATGCAGTGTTAAAATGTTTTTTTGCTGACAGTGTTCAATGTTCACTGTGGAAAAATAGTTGCATATTGCTGATTTTTTTAGTTAAACTTTTTAGTTAGCAACTAAAATTTTTTAGTTAAACTATGGTTTTAACTAAACTATTTTTTTTAGTTAAACTTCTTCCTTAACTAAATTTTTTTAGTTAAACTAATAGTTAGCAACTTTTTAGTTAACTATTGCCCATCACTGTTAATAATATATAAGAAGAGAAATGTCACCAAGACTTTCCTGAAAGAAATGTTACGCTTTCACACGCCTCCCATTGGCTGCTTCCAACCAATCAATATTCGTGACTAATGACGTCATTGTTAGCAAAATAGCGACATTCCAAAGTTCCGTTCGTTTAACACTTATTTCAACGTAAATTTAAATATAAAGTAAACCGTTTTTCTTTAAAGTAACGGCTTCAAACGGGCTTAAACTAATTTACTTAGGTGGCGAACAGGATTAAACGAACCAGCGGAAACGGGTTTAAACGGGTCAGAAATGTAACAGCCGCCAAAACAGGCTGTTTTTAAACGGCCAAATGTCTTACCGGCTTTTCGCCGGGTGCGGAACAATATTTTTATTATTATTATTCGGGTAACAGGAATCGTAAATCATAATCTCCAAACTTCTAAACTGCTATTCGAGGGCCAAGCGCATGGCACTAGCCTATTCACGAACGCTGAGTCAAATCAGAACAGGTTTCCAAAGAGTAGGCCTAGTCCAGAGGAAGTCCGAGTACGGATTTCGCAATTAATAATATAAGCAAACACAAATTTGTTACGTTGCGTTTTTGTTTTCATTATTCGCATTTGAAAAATAAATTTTCAAATTGTTGAAACCGTTTTATGAGGGGCACACATCTAATAACTCATAATAGATCGTATTAGAAGTCGGAAAGAGTGAAAATTTTACAAGCAAATCCGGTAATTCAGCAACTAATTGATCAAAAATCACACGCTACAGAATCATGCGCAGAGTAATTCAATTGTGTGGTGGTGGTGGTGGTGGTGGTGGTGGTGGTGGTGGTGGTGGTGGTGGTGGTGGTGGTGGTGGTGGTGGTGGTGGTGGTAATGATGATGATATTGATGATCATAGAAGTGGTGGGTGATGGTAGTAGGCCTAGTGATGGTTGTCGAACACTCGATTTACAATAACGTTGACGAAGATATATATAGGACTAGCATAAATCGACAGCTGACTAACGGCAGCTAAGAATTTCTTACCGTATTTGTTTTTGAGGAACATGGGAGTGCCGTAGCATTCTATTTCTCCGTTGGACATGATGGCTATACGGTCGCCCAGTAGATCGGCTTCGTCCATGTAGTGTGTCGATAGAATCATCGTCCGGTCCTTTCTCTGGCTCTGTAGAATGTCCCATGTCTGTCTGCGTGCCTCTGGGTCCATGCCAGACGTTGGCTCATCCAGAATCACAAACTGTACACATAGACAATCATGTTCAATTGTTCATGGCTTAATGGTAACATAGACTAGAGAGAATGCAATGCAGACAGTCGGTCCAATCAGTTTTGTACGCATTACAATTTGTTGGGTGACTTTGCAGTGTTGCGAGTGTATTAAGATGGTTACACGTAATGTTTTTACTGTTTGTGAGTGTGTACCTTGGATCCGGAAATGAGCGCAATTCCGACACTGAGCTTTCTTTTCTGTCCGCCGGAGAGCGTTTTCGCTGGTGCGTTGATTTTCTCTTCCATGTTCAAGACCTTGATCATATCCTTCATCTCCAATGAAGCCCTACTACTTGGACTTCCTTTTAGCTAGAATTAACAACCAGATCTAGCCTGTCACTGCTCATTCAATAAACATTGCCATTTACAGCAACTGCCTATGGATGCAACTACACTGTGTCCCAATTGAACTGATACCCTTTTTGTTTTGGCAATAACTCTGTCAATTCTAAATATAATTAAATACATTTTCAAATATTGAAAGAGGGGTAAATTATCAATATTTTCTGAAACATTTATCAAATTCTGTCAACAGGGTCAAAAGTTATGAACATTCAAATTTGGACAAACAAAATTCGAACTTTCCAACATGTAAAAGATAAAATTACTTTTTTGGCAAACTGCATACCTTACTTACTAAGAAGGCATGACGTCATAATGACTTCATTTCCATTTAAGCAGACGATAATAAAAGAAAATGGTTATCAGTGAAGATGACTTGAGCTTGATTAAAATTTTAAGACAAGAAAAACATTGCGGAACAAAAAGGTTTTTGTAGAAATTTCGTATTCCAGCAGCACAGTGCTCCAGCTCACCGAGCAATAGAAACTGTGGATCTGCTGTCAAGAGAAACTCCAGATTTTATTTCACCCACTCTTTGGCAGCGTTACCACTCCTTGGGTTTTTTCACAAGATCTTAGGTTTTTTAATCCGAACTTGGGAAATTGGGTTTTTTCATGAAAACCTTGGGTTTTTGCTTGGGTTTTTTCTTGTTTATTGAAACCCTATTTTTCATTAATTTAATGAGTTTGTGCAACGGTTTGGATGATCGATGTCAATAAATAAATAAAGAAATGGCGCAGTATGCATGCAAGCGTGTGCTATACTAGTCTATTGTTATATTTAAAATATAATTCTAAAGACTAAATGTGCTATACTAGTCTATTGCTATATTTAGAATATAAATCAAGAGCCTAAATGTGCTGTACTAGACGACTAGTCTATTGCTATATTTAAAATATGACTCATAAGACCAAACTGCAGACTCAGGCTGCACTTTTTCAGACGTTTTCCCGACGTGAACTGCTGCTCTTTTTTTAAACTTAAGAAATAGTACTTTGAGTTTCATAGTCTTTAATCTTTATTCTTGTTTAAAAATAAATAAAATAAAATGTGCGATAGAAGCAATAATTCACGTGATACGGACTCTGATGAAAATAAATACATGCATATAAACATTTTTCACTTGCTTGGAATATTAACTAATATTTTTTAGCAATTAAAAGATAGCACTAAAAGCTAGAACAACATTTCTATAACAGAACTGGTATAATTGCATTATATTATTATATATCTTATAATTCGTGTATTGAAGTCTGCAGAAAAAATAGCTTGGGGTTTCTTGGGTTTTTTAATGTCCCAACTTGGGTTTTTCATTTTTTTAGAGTGGTAACACTGCTCTTTGGTCCTCCAGTAGCCATAATCTCAATCCGCTCAACTACAAGATATGGAGCGTCCTTTAAGAACGTGTTTATCCCAAACCCGCGTATTCGCGACATTGACCATCTCAAACAGCGAGTTGTGCAGGAATGGAATCGTTTTGATCAAGAAATTGTTGATCGTGCAATCAAAGAACATTGGCGAGATCGCCTTAGAGCATGTACTCGAGCTAATGGCGGGCATTTTTAACATCAACTCTGAAGGAAATCATATTCAAATTAATTTAAAATGTTGATGTCTTCATGTTTTTCTCGAATTCTAAATTTTAATACAAATAATTTTAAAACTGACTTTTTACATGTTGGAAAGTTCGAATTTTTTTTGTCCAAATTTGAATGTTCATAACTCTGGAATCTGTCGATAGAATTTGATGAAATTTTCAGAAAATATTTATACTTTATTTCTCTTTCAATGCCTAAAATTTTATTGAATTATATTTAGCATTGACAGATGTATTGCCAAAACAAAAAGGGTATCAGTTCAATTGGGACACAGTGTATATATTACGTACGCAAAAATTCGGGAAAACTGGACCCCTCCCTGTACGCACACGTACTCCCTCCCCAGTCTGCTTACCTACGGTTGACGCACCCCCCAAGACCAGTTCCAGAATGTGTAAGTACCAACCGTGCACATGTCCAGGCAGCGAGTGTCTGCACTTTAGGCCAGATTGAAAGATGAATAATCCATGGACTCGCTGCCGAGTTGTGTGATAGTTTAATAATTGCGTTAAGAGGTAAGGTGGCATACAATTGCAACCTCTCCCATAGTCCTACTTCCTCTGGTAGTACCGGATAGCCGGAAAGACTGAATTTTAGCTCACTTGAAGCCAATCAATCATTTCCTATGCGTACGTACACTATCAGTAGACCCCCATTCGCAAACATACGCAGGCGCATGCATTTCGGTTACCCCTCCCCTCCATGCGTACGTAGTATATGGATGGCCCCTAAGCATTACTGCGCTGTAAACATTCATCATGTGATTGAGATATGGTTGCAAATATTATGATATTGTTAGTGATTTGATCATAGCACGTCATCGTTGTGCCATATCATGTCTGTGTGTGGATGAAAGGAAAGCCTAATAGATAGCGGAATAACGAAGCGAAGTCTGACCTAATTGAGAAACTGTATCCCTCGCTCTCTACAAAAATTCACGAAAAGTTTCTTTAGTAGGAAATCATGAGAGCCAAATGGCCAGACGTTTGTTCTCTGCAAATCCTTCTATGCAGTGTATTCAGTGCCCAAGGTTAAAAGAGCTCTTGACGGATGAATCGTGTTAACGACAATCACATTTTATAGCAAACGCTATAATAATGTTATTGTTATTGGTAATAATAATAATAACGTTATTATTTTTATTATTTAATTTTTGACCCAAGGTACACATGATCCCTCGGGGACTTAAATATTAATTAACTAATGAGTTTCTGGGTTGGCCTAACCTCGTCAAGTTCCGTCAAGGAAAAGTGCGAAAATATTATCATTATTTTTTATTATTATCATTAACATAAAAATACAGTTATAACTTTGCAATTTACACCCTTTCTCATTTACAAACAATGGCGAACTTGTAACGTTAAGACGATGTTACTAACAATGGCAAAGAAGAGAAGGTGTTCCCTGACAGTTAGAGTATCAAATAGTATGTTGTGCTGTGGACAGAGGCCGAGGTTTTCTCGGATCTTATCAATTTCTCGTGTTATATCGAATCCGTTTATGAAGGCTGTGCCTTTCGACGGAGGTAGAAACCCTGCAAAGTCAAAAGACTCTGGCTAATCAGTTACATTACAAATGTACGATAAGTAAATTATATAGAGAGAATTATTATTATGCAATGGCACCCATGTGCGGAGTCTGATTTCTCACGAGTTAAAGTAACTGAAAGACGCGGTTCGGATATGTAAGGTATTTTAAAATTATTATTATTATTGTTATTATTATTATTTTTATTATTACAAATGTTTTGTTAACCTATTTATAATATTATCGACAACTTAAAACGACGGTGATGAGAAATCAGGTTTTGATGATGATGGTGGTTGGCAATAATGTTGAAGAGTGCTTAGAATAATTTTTAAAAATGCAGGAGAAAAATGGAATAATAAAACAAGAAGAAACCAGAAGAAAAAAATTAACAGACATAGAAGAATAAGACAACAGGAAAAAAGGACACAAATTGAACGACGAAAAAAAAGGAAAATGGCTATGTACACGAAAAACGAGAAAATACTAGATTAGGCTACGAAATAGAGAAGAGAAGAAGAAAAGCAAAATAGCAAAACTCTGAGTAACAGATAAACAAAAGGAAGCAGGAGTAGAATTGAACAAGAATAAGAAAACGAATTTGAACAAGGAGAGAACAAACTAGAAGAATAACATAAAGAAGAAGAAAAAATAGCAAGTAGATGAACAAGAACAATAATAAGAACACATATATGAGGAGGACAAAGAGATTTAGGCAAATTATTGTTAAAGCACTCTTATATAGCGCCCCTTCAGATTGCCTACTCAGGAGCACTCCCAGCCCAAACACGGTCGAACAACGCAGTTTTGAAGACAGTAAGAAATAGGGTGAAATGACCAATCGGTTTTTGACGGAATTTGGTAGGGAACCCATTCCAGGGTCATGGGGGCAGCCACAGAGAAGGTGTGGGAATTGCAAGGCAAGATAAGACAGATCTAATGAGTGGGTAATGATACTTACCTGTTAACATGAACATGGTCGTTGTTTTTCCCGCTCCGTTGTGCCCCAGTAGAGCGGTTATACTGCCTTCATAGATATCGATGTTGAGGTTGTTAACTGCTGTAGTCGTCTTGGAACCAAAATTCTGCAGAAAATATATCTTTACCAATTGACGGCAATCAATTCGCTCTAGTTCACACCATGCATGGCCTCAAATCAAATCACTGTAGTCGACATGGCATTTATTATAGCAATGTTTACTGAAACAGTGAACTTGCTTAGTGAAATACATGTAATGTTACGGGTTTTAATGTTCAAATCTTTATCTAATCTAAATTGATTACTTTTATAGCGCTGATTTCAGGGCATCAATCGATGGTAGCTCTAAGTCATATAGTCATGTAATGCGTTTCATCCGAATATTAAATTCTTTGTTGAAAAGGACATTTTTTGTCCTGGTGCAGAAGCAGGTGAATAATTCTGATGTATTGGAGGTCAATGCTGATTTTATTGCGTTCCAAAGTATTCTTCTTTTCTGCCGCGGTTAGTGTACGACTTTTGAATGATAGGCTCCTGTTTCCTTTGGATTTTACCTAGCCCTGTGCTATTTTTGTCTCAGAGTAGGAAGAGGAGAAACGCAGGTATTCGTCATTGTTCAACATTATGGACCAAACTATTACCAACACTTTTAACATGATGACATAATCAGCTTGGGATGGAATCCGTTGGTTGGGCTCCAAGTGTTTACGGGACTCTTCTACAGGTCTCTACTCATTGTTCTGCTTACTGGTGGAATTTCTGTTCCCGTAAACATTTAACATCATTTAGTCTAAAACACTGTAATTTATATTTCTGAAACTTATTAGTTTCTCAAAAAGTGTGGCTTAATAAAATTTAAAATAGAATCTCACTCATAGATAATCATTGTCATTAGTCGAATTTTTTTGCAGCCTGGTATAGTTTCCTAGACGATACGTTAATGATATTAGTAATAACAGTCATTGATTGATTTGCGGTCAAACCTTAGTCAGTCCTCTGATCTGAATTCCAGCTTTAGCATTCTGCAATGGAGTTTCAAAGTACGGTCTTTTATCTTCTGGAACCAGCGTCATGAAATCTTCGTTCAATAACTTTATCTTATCTCGTTTTCTACCGACCCAGTACTCACTCTGCAGACGAACAAATGGCAAATTTAAGGAGACTTGGATACTCTTTGTTCCTAACATTCTTTTTGGAACAACTAACCTGAATTTAAAATCAAGGATCGTATGTTATGCACTAAAGAAATAACCCCTTGCACAAAACATATACCTATGAGTAAAACGGAGCGAATACTAGCATAATAGTAGCTTTTTGGGGAAATCAAGTTCAAAGATATGCGATATTTCATTGGCCCGACTTCACTTTTTGGAAATTTCGTGTATAACTTGTCTTTCCCTCTTACCTTCACTTGCTTTTTCTTTATTTCTTCCTCTTCTCACTCCTCTCTTCCCTCCCATCTCACTCTCTTTTGTTCTCGCCTTGATGCTTTGACTTTTTCCTTACCTCATCTTCAAATTCTAATTTTCTCATTACCGCTACTTTCTCTGCATCTTTACATTATTTTTTACTCATTTTAAAATAAATCTTTAAAATGCTAACGCTCTGTCACTGTCTACGTATTGAGCGATGTATGTCTATTCAAAAGGACTAAAGTCAGACCGCATTCAGCGCAACATTGAACACCGTTCTCCAGTCTTGTTGTCCTCGAGACCAGGGTCTTGGTCTCGAGTGCACTCGAGTTCGTTTTTAAAAGTCTTGGTCTTGGTCTTGGTCTTGAGGTTCAAGGTCTTGGTCTTGGTCTTGGTCTTGAGGTTCAAGGTCTTGGTCTTGGTCTTGAGGTTCAAAGTCTTGGTCTTGGTTTTCCAAGACCAAGACCAAGACTTTTGTCAATATGAACAGTCATTCATTTTAACAAACGGCAAGAATTTTAAAAATTTATCCAATTACTCATACAGTTATTGCTTTAGTATTTACACGGTGTGAATGAGGCTTCACTGTTGTTTTGGACAATTATTTTCACTTCCGGTTATTTACCATGGAATGATTTCAAAGCAGACTCATGATTAATTTGTACATTTACATCCGGTTCTTGAAAAGCTGCTTTATGTGCTAGCAATTTCAGCAGTTGTAGACCGTGTTTTTTCACATGGCAGAATTTTTATGAGGCCCCACAGGTCACGTCTTGGTCAGAAAATTCTGAGCAAATTGATTTTTATAAAATGCAACAGGCAATTGGAATAAAATTTCACATGAAGGACTTTTGTAAATACGAATTCGGAGTTCTCTGCAGTCTGCATTTAGCGTTGTTTTGTTTGAATAAAGTAAAAGATTAATGTTTTAATTAAAATAGCGAGTAGTCCAACTTGACAATTTTTTTAGCAAGCAATTTATAGAAGTCTGAATATGGTTGTGATTTTGGGGTATTTTTCTCGGTTTTGGTCTTGAGTTTCAAAGTCTTGGTCTTGGTCTTGAGGTTCAAGGTCTTGGTCTTGGTCTTGAGGTTCAAGGTCTTGGTATTGGTCTTGGTCTTGAGGTTCAAAGTCTTGGTCTTGGTCTTGGTCTTGGTCTTGAGCTTCAAGGTCTTGGTCTTGGTCTTGATCTTGAGGTTTAAGGTCTTGACAACAAGACTGCCGTTCTCTGATGCTTGAGTGGATCGATAAATCGACCTAGATTTAAAATCACGTGTTCTTTCTCTAATAATCGCCAATTTACATACGAGTATACTGACCGTCAAGGGAAAATAGAAAGGCTGCGGAGTTCCGAAGTCGCCTGGTATAACCGCATCCAAATACCAGGTGAGTATTGAGTGGATGACTGTATCGACGAATAGCATGATCAAAATGTGACCCATCGTATGACCGTCTCTCGAAGACCAAATGTCGCTCCACTGTACGCCAATGCCTGGTCAAATTTAAACAGCAACACCATTTCTACAGTCTGATGTATTGCTTGACTTATCTTCGATGAGCTCTGCGTGTCCTAGCAATCACACACGTTTCGCGGTTTTTTGGACGCCTGAAAGACTCGACCTAACGCAAAGCGATTTAAATTCACGAAAATGTCGCTAAACAAATGCATGCAATGCATCACGCTACTTGGCACGCCACCACAGTCACCACCAGCATCATCAGCATCATCAGCATCATCATCATTCATCTTCGCTAACTGTTACTCTTCGATGTTGTATCTTAAGACCTGAATCTTAGATTTACCTAATTATGCTAGCTCAAAATCTCAGCCACTGACCGTACGCTGGTAGTGCCAGTTCCAAGCTTGAACTAAGGGGAGCTACGACATTTATATTTGTTATGACAGTGTCGTTAAACAGTAATTAGCTTACCAACTACTTTAGAGTTCACTCGAGGAAAGACTGTAGGCTACTGCTGAAACCTTTCATTCTTAAACATACTCGTAAGTGATCGCATTACTTAAATCTCTGTCAATTACGTAATTAAAAGCAGAATAATGCCGCGAACGCTTAACGCAGATCTATGAGAACCAAAGACAGAATAATAATACGCTTAACGCAGATCTATGAGAACCAAAGACATAATAATAATACGCTTAACGCAGATCTATGAGAACCAGAGACAGAATAATAATACGCTTAACGCAGATCTATGAGAACCAAAGACAGAATAACAATATCCATAACCGCAATTGTTTTTGCCGAGATGGGCCGGAACTCGCAGTTGTGCCTGCCAGGGTGGGCCAGAACCCGCACTTAGTTAATCACTGAGACAGAACAGACACTTGTTTTTGTCGGGTGATACAGAACAAGCAGTGCTCTCATTACCTACATACATTGCAGATCTATACTGTCGTGGTCTACGCGGGTGCATGCATCAAGGGAAGAAAACCGACGCGTCAACAAGCTTGTTTACAACGCACGGAAAATTCTGCAGCAAGCTGTCAACATTAGTTCGGTGCATGCAACAAGGATATACGTGTTCAGTAGGACTTTCCAGGGAAAAGTACAGTGACGTCACAGAACGTTCTGGAATCCGGGAGAACTCTATATAAGATAGACCTGCTGTACATTAAGGGCCTTTTGACGAAGATTTGTAAACGTTGAAACATTGATCGTATGACGTTCAATCGAGACCAGCCAACCTGTGTGCTGTCTACGATTGTGATATTTGATAGACGAGTTGACTTACTCTACACTTAATCGACTTTATTTTTAATTAAAGATCTTTTAATAGTTCCTTCGTTGGTTCGTCGTTGCGATCGAAGGAGTCGACCGCGACATTATTGGTGTCAGAAGTGGGATCATCGGTGTTGGATCCGGTGAAGAAGACGCGAGCCGGCGGAGGAAGGAGTCAACCCGGAGGATCAAGAGACGGTCTGTTCCAGACAGCGAGCGGATCGAGACGCCTTTCTACCGTGGGAGACGGGTGAATCGGCATACGACAGTCGGACGGACGAAGTACGTCGTTCGGCTGAGACAGCAGAAGACAGCAGTCAACATACGGGTAAGATCCTAGGTGTTGTCGTGGCTGAGAAAGAGAAAAGAGAGTGGAGTTGCAGCCGAGTGGGAGGCAGCCATTGTTTCTCTTTCAATATCTGCTGATTATTTCTTTGCAATTTGATCCATTGTTGTGATCGAGGCCAGACTTGCGTGAGCTTGTATAGCTTTTGTGTACTTGGCGAGTGTACTTCTTTGGATACTGCATAGTTGCACTTTGGGTTGTGGAATTTTCCTTTTGTGTGGCGGGTTTGCCGCGTGGTGTCTGTTTTTTTTGTTGATTGTTGTTGACTGACTGTTTGTAAAAATGGAAGCGTTGCCAACAGAGATGCAAGCGAATATTCGCAAAATGTCGTCTGAGCGCCTTAGGGTGTATCTTATGAAGGCAGGAAGGGACGAAGATGATGTTATGTCATGGGATCGAAATCAATTAATGGAAGAATGGGCCATGGAGATTGGAAAAGAGGAAGAGGAATTTAAGGGTAGTCCAATATCTCCAACAGGAGTGGATTACGAGCTGCAGAAGCGCCGTCTGGAGTTCGAAATCCGTAAATATGAAGAACAAAGGGAGGAACGGAAGGAGAAGGAAGAAAGGGAAGAAAAGAGGAGAGAGGAAGAAAAGAAAGAACAAAGGGAGAAGGAAGAAAGAGAAAGGGAGGAACGGAAGGAGAAGGAAGAAAGAGAGAGGGAGGAACGGAAGGAGAAGGAAGAAAGGGAGGAAAAGAGGAGAGAGGAAGAAAAGAAGGAACGGAAAGAGAAAGAAGAAAGAGAAAAGAAGGAACGGAAAGAGAAAGAAGAAAGGGAGAGGAAGGAAAAGCAGGAAGAACGAAATGTTAGAGATTCTTTAGCAAGTCGTACTAAGCGTTATAGTGATGCCCTCAAGAATATTCTTTGGAAATTTCCTTCCGACCCTATAGAAATTCCAGGTTTCTTTGATCACTTGGATGGTTTGTTTAATGTGTATGAGGTGGATGAAGATGTTAGAGCAAAATTATTACTAGCCATTTTAAGTGAAAGAGCTAAGGCATTAACCATGCGCCTTACTGAGGCACAGCTCCATGACTACAAATTCCTGAAGGAGTTTTTGCTACGGGAGTTTAAGATAAGCCCTTCAAATCTTAGAGCCCGATTTTGGTCGTTGCACAAAGCATCGGACGAATCATTTACGATCTATTCATCCAAATTGCGTGTGGCTCTTATGTATTATTTGAAAAGTAGAAAGATAACTGATGAGTTTGATAAACTTGTAAGTTTATTGGTTGCGGATCGGCTTAAGGAGTCCTTGTCGAAGGCTTGTTTAGATTATATCTTGGCCCAAGAAAAAGAGGAGTGGTTGAGCTGTGAAGATACAGCTAATGCGGCTGACATTTATGTAGCGTCGCATGATGGTGGGAATGACTTAGTATGCCGTAGTCATCCGACACCGAAGTATAACAATTGGACGAGAGGTCAACCACATGTTCAAGTCAATAACCAGACAGCTCAACCCAAGTCTCCCAAACCGGAAATAAGGGGTGAAGCCAAGATAGGTGCGAGGGTGTCTCAGGAGGAGGCCAAGGTAAAGGGTCTCTGTTTCCTATGTCATCAGAAGGGTCATAGGGCAAGGGAGTGCCAGACCAAACCAAGTTCTAAAAAGGTGAGTACTTGTATATCTGGGAACCCAACTGAAGAAGTGACCGACTTATTTGTTGAGAAGGTCAACGTGTTGCATGAGATACCTGAACAGGTAAAGCAAGGGAATTTATTGGATAATTCTAAACCAATAGGGTTGGAAACTGCTGTAAGGGTATACGAGAATAGTATTGATGGATTACACGAGAGGTCGTATATCAATGTACAGATTGAAGATCTCCCTTCTCAGCCAGCATTATCTGATTCAGGAGCAGAAATTTGTTGTATTGATAAGAAATTAATTGAGTCACTAAACTTACCCGTGATTAAACGGATTAATATAATTGGTTTTCAGGGAGAAGGATGTAAGGCAGATGCAGTATACCTACAAATGAAATTAGCTAATTCAATGGAAGGAACGACGAACATTGCGCCATCTTTGTGCGTCATGTTCGCTGTAGTCCCTGAACTAAATGAACGGGTTATTCTGACACCCCATGTTGTGGACCTATTAAGGGATAGTTCGCAATATGTAGTGATGGTAGCTGGCGTAGATCGATGTGTACAAATAAATAAAGGGGCAGAAGAAGATAACTTAGGAGTTAATATCGAGAAAAGTAACAGCAACGAATCCTTGCCGTCAGAAGTGAATGAATATTCTCAGGAGCAACTAGTTGATGATTCAGATAATTTTCTTGATGTTGAGTCAACAGAGTTCAAGTCTGATGAGGGAGTAGCGAATAATGATACTTTATTGCGTGAGCAACAGAATTGTCACAATCTTATATCTTGCTGGCAACAAGCGAGACAGAATAAAAATAATTTCTTTATAGATAATAACCTCCTGTACCACAAAGGGGAAATTATGGGACATAAGGTTAATCAATTATGTTTACCGGAAGATAGAATCGAGGTTGTCTTGCGAGTAGCACACGATGCCCCATGTGCTGGGCACATGGCTTTTAAGGCAACGAGAGCCAGGATCAAATTAAACTTTTGGTTTCCAAGAATGGATGAGAGGATTCGCGAATATTGTGCGTCTTGTCCAATTTGTCAACTAAGAACTCCAGTTAAAGTGGCAGATCGAGTCCCGATCACTCCTATTCCGAGGGCGGATGAACTCTGTTTTAACCATCTAAATATGGATTGTATTGGCCCTATGGTAGTGACTGGAGAATCCAACAAATCGAAACCCCAGTACAATTATGCTTTGGTTCTGGTGGACAAATTTTCTCGTTGGCCGATGGCGTATCCTCTTAGATCGCTGAATGCAAAGGGAGTTTGTGAAGCTCTGTTGCAAGTTTTTACAACTTTTCTATTCCAAGGATCATCAGTTCTGATTGTGGTACCAACTTTACCAGTCGTTTGACGAAAGAATTTTTGCGGCGAATGGGTTGTAGTCCCAGATTTGATACCCCTGGACATCCTGAGGCAGCTGGATTGGTTGAAAGATGCAACCAAAGCTTGAAAACCATGATCTTTAAGCTTGCTCAATCTGATCCTCGTGGATGGCACCAATTGTTACCGTTTGTTCTGTGGAGCCTTAGAGAAAAACCTTCAGGCACGACTCATATTTCGCCATTCACTATGGTTTATGGAACTCTTCCTCGGGGTCCACTTAGTGTGTTGAAGGAATCGTGGGCTGGCGAACGAAAAGTACCTCTTAACTTAGGTAAATCACCCGAAGAGTATCTCCAATCACTGAAGGAAAACCTTGAATTCGCGAAACTTTATGCAGATTACTATAGTGATATAGAAACAAAGCGGTATGCAGATTATTATAACTTGCGTAGTACTGACAGAAAATACGAAGTTGGAGATAAAGTAGCAGTATTAGCACCAGATTTTGGTAGTTCTAAATTTTATAGTCGATGGCAAGGACCTGCTACCGTAGTCAAGGTTAAATCCCCATATTCTTATATAGTAGAAATAGAGGGAAAACAAAGACATTTACACGCAAATAAGATCAAGCGATACCATGAACGACTCGAACAAGCGATGATCAATAGCTGTTCAGTAATTGTTGATCAAGATGAAGAATTTGGTATAGTAGAGGTTGTAGATCAGGAAGAACGTGAACAAATAAGTCCGAGTAAGCGAATTGATCCTCTGATTATAGCGCATCTTTCGCAAGAGGAACAGAAGCAACTTTTTGAAGTTTTGGATCGGCACTCGGCAGTATTCGTGGATAAACCTGGGTATTGTCCAGTATTAGAACATGAAATTAAGATAACTCATGATTTCACTCCTAAGCGTTTAAGGGCATATAAAGTACCTGAGCTACTTAAACCTGAAGTACAACGCCAGATAGAAGAAATGTTGGCATTAGACATCATTCGACCATCGAAAAGTGAAATGGCCAGTCCGGTAGTTTGCGTTTTAAAGGGACCCAAAGGTCAAAATGGCGTTCGACTGGCAATTGATTATCGCCATGTTAACAAATATTCTCTAGGTGATTGTTACCCGACCCCAGACATTGCTGACATCTTACAAAAGGTGGGACGGGCAAAGTTTATTAGTGTTTTCGACGCGAAATCGGGGTATTGGCAAATTCCAGTTCGGAAAGAACATCGATGGCTTACGGCATTCGTATGTGATGCAGGACTTTTTGAGTTCACAAGGATGCCGTTTGGACTCAAGTCCGCTAGCAATACCTTTATTCGTGCTATGACCCAGGTTTTACATCCAGTGCGAAGTTTTACCGAACCATTCGTCGATGATATGGCAGTGGTTTCAATGAATTGGAATGACCATTTAGAACATCTAGAGAAATTCTTGCAAACTGTTGAGGAAGCAGGACTCACTTTGAATTTAAGAAAATGTAATTTTGCACAAAACAAAATAAAGTTTGTTGGCCATATAGTAGGGTCAGGTTGTATTGAACCTGATCCAGGTAAGATCGCTACGATCAATGATATCCATCCTCCAACAACAAAGAAAGACGTTAGAAAGGTTATGGGTTTTTTCAGTTACTTTCGAAATTTTATACCTGCTTTAGCTGAAAAAGCACGGGTAATAACTGATTTGACACGAGATAACATACCTACGAAGGTGCCTTGGGAGCAAAAGCATCAAGAAGCACTAGATAAGTTAAAGGATGATCTCAGTAAAGCTACACAGTTGCATACCATTGATTTCACTAAGGAATTTGGTTTAAGTGTTGACGCAAGTGCCACCGCGGTTGGGTGTTGCTTGTTTCAGTGGACCGAAGAAGGTCAGGAAAAACCAATTGCTTTTGCTAGCCTTAAACTTACAGATACACAGATGCATTGGTCTACAATTGAGAGAGAGGCTTTCGCAGTAATTTGGGCACTTAAACGATTCAAGTCATGGATATTCTTATCAAAGATAATCATTTATTCAGATCATAATCCTTTGTCTTATCTCACAGATGCAAGCCCTAAGAGTGCGAAACTGACTCGTTGGGCGTTAGCATTGCAAGAGTTTAACGTGGACTTTCGATATCGTCCTGGACGTCAGAACACGGTGGCTGATTTCCTCTCTCGGTTGTGACTCGGAGGGTGAAGGGGGGAAATAGCCCGACACACAAGGATCAAGCCCGCAAATTGTATAGATAAATTGACTAACTGATGTGTTTTGTCTTGTTTGTATATGCTGTGTCGAGATGGAGTCTGGAGGCCCGGCTTGATCGTGATGACCCGTTCGGGATGGTGCTGAAGACGTGTCATCATCTGAGGGCGGAGGGAATGTCGTGGTCTACGCGGGTGCATGCATCAAGGGAAGAAAACCGACGCGTCAACAAGCTTGTTTACAACGCACGGAAAATTCTGCAGCAAGCTGTCAACATTAGTTCGGTGCATGCAACAAGGATATACGTGTTCAGTAGGACTTTCCAGGGAAAAGTACAGTGACGTCACAGAACGTTCTGGAATCCGGGAGAACTCTATATAAGATAGACCTGCTGTACATTAAGGGCCTTTTGACGAAGATTTGTAAACGTTGAAACATTGATCGTATGACGTTCAATCGAGACCAGCCAACCTGTGTGCTGTCTACGATTGTGATATTTGATAGACGAGTTGACTTACTCTACACTTAATCGACTTTATTTTTAATTAAAGATCTTTTAATAGTTCCTTCGTTGGTTCGTCGTTGCGATCGAAGGAGTCGACCGCGACATATACCTAAACATCGACAAACTGATATCATTAGTAATAATACTCAGATAAATATGCCAGTGTAGTTTTACGAAACTGTGCAGGATATTTGTCTTCTGCTTTACATAATCTCAAAATCGAGGAGCAAAGCACGCAATCGCTGACGTGATATCAGCATCTCACCAGAATGTCGTGTGAAATATAAAATGTAAAGGTACGCGTTTTA
>OY744604.1:27649098-27669098 GCA_963556255.1 Allolobophora icterica
GAGGTGAGCATGAGAAGAAGGTACTTGACGAACCACGAAGACCAGTACAGCCACGTACGCATCCCCATCAGCTTCATCGACTCCTGTATGGTGTTTACAACGATCACATATTTAATGTATAGGAACATTTGTATATCTTCTTTTAGAATCTCTACAAAAATCGCGGTAGGCCTATAGTTGTATTATCGGCATCTTACAAATTCAGCGATCGATGTAACTGCATAAGGAATAATGATTAATAGCACAAGAAAAAGCGATGACGACGATAACAACGACAACAGGAGCAACGTAACACATTTCTCCATAGGGTGTTACATACATCTTCCTGTCAACAGCTCGTAGAATTAAAACAAATTATACGACTTTTAACGATGAATATCATTCCAATAGCCTTTAATGTTGGTATGTATTATGTTGCTAGGTCTGGTCTCTTTAGATGATTGCTCTCCTGCTTTGGCTATGTATAAGTGCTAGGCATATCAGGTTTTGACAAGTCTAGAAGGAGTATTAGGTATTCGACCACCTTTTGAGAAACGACCTCTAAAGAAATAAACTCAGAGCAGTATAGTTAAATGAGTTTGTCAAATTAGGTGTTTCTTTGTAAGCGGACAAGGCTCTGTTTTCAGATGAATAGCAAAGGTTACCCGAAAAAGATGACTCCAATCAGAGTTTTTAACTTAGCTATCTAGTCGGGTCTTATACGATCGACAAAATTTTTGTAGGGAGACCGGTGTGGGTTGTAACAATTTACACGTTTAAATACTTTTGACCGAAATATATATCCAATTACGGTGCACACTATGTCAGAGAATTCCTTCCAAAAACCCCGTAATTAGGCAAAGTTTCAAATGTCTAGTTCTATTAATTTTGAAAATAATTGAAATCATTTTATCAAAAGTGTTACAACTTGCCAAAATGGACAAGATGTATTGTGTATATATATATGTTGTGTAGACTATGAAAAAGCATTCGATAGAGTCGACTGGAGAAGGCTAATACAGGCATTGAAAAGAATGGGAGTAGACTGGAGAGATAGACGACTGATAGCAAACCTGTATATGGGACAAAAGGTGCGAATAAGAATAGATGGAGAGTATTCGGAACCAGGGAAACTGGGCAGAGGAGTGAGACAAGGATGCCCCTTATCACCATTGCTTTTCAATATTTACATAGAAGAGCTTATTAGAGAAGCACTGGAAGACATGGAGGAGGGGATCAAGGTTGGAGGCAGACTGATAAGGGCTCTCAGGTTCGCAGATGACCAGGCGATGATGGCAGGAAGCCAGAAAGGCCTACAGATACTGATGGACCGACTAAACACCATATCAATTGAATACGGTATGAAAATAAACATAAAAAGACGAAGATAAGTAAAGGAAAAGAAACTAAAATCAGAATAAAAATTGGTGAAGAGGAAATAGAACAAGTAAAAGAATTCTGCTACCTGGGGAGCATGATTGCGACAGGTGCCAAATGCCATAAGGAAATTAGAAGGAGAATAGCACTGGGCAAAGAGGCATTCACAAAACGGAAAGAGCTATTGAGAGGAAAAATGAACAGAAATCTGAAGAAAAGAATGGTGAAGACACTGGTGTGGAGTGTGGTGTTGTGTGGATCAGAGACGTGGACCATGAGAAAAGAAGACATCAAGAAACTGGAGACATTCGAGATGTGGATTTGGAGAAGAATGGAGAAGATCAGCTGGACAGAACATAAAACAAATGAAGAAGTGTTTGGAAGGATTGAAGAAGAAAGATCCCTGATACACACACTAAGAATGAGGCAGAGGAAATGGATTGGACACACGCTGAGAGGGGACTCTCTCCTAAGAAATGTCATCGAGGGAAGAACGAAGGGGAGGAGGACACGGGGAAGACCAAGAAAGATGATGCTGGATTGGATGATGAAGGAAGGATAATTATAGAAGACTCAAAGAAGAGGCTCAACATCGTGAGAAGTGGCGACATCAGACGTTCGAACCTGCCTGAAGGCAGAGAACCAGAAGAAGACAACTTGCTCGGACTTAGGGTTGGTCGTAACAAGACACTGGGTAAATTGTAACACCACTTTCAATATTGGGGTTGGTTGTAACACTACAGATGTTTGTCAATAGGCTACTCTTATTTCGAGTCGTCGGAATCACAGTTATGGCATTTATAATTCATAGTGCCATCAGTGCAATCCACCTGGGACCACTTCTTACAAACTACGCACTGGATCCTCTCTTCCGTTTTGTTTCTCACAGCACATAAGGCTCACAACAAACAAGACAAAAGGAATCATCATCTTCCGAACTGGATGAACTGGATGCTTTTTTCTGAACATTCTTCTTCTTGTTTGCTATTTCCTGTTTCTCGGAACAACCACTGCTAGCCTTCGTTTTCCTGTCTAATTTTATTTCACCCGTGACTTAAAATTTCTTTCCATTCTGATTCTACTTTGTTTCAAGTTTCTTTTGTAGGCAAAATTAAAACAGGATCAAGACGACGACGACTTATGGACTTTTGAGTAAAAAGCAGATGACTCGAATACTGTAGATGATGTTGCCTGAAGATGTTTTTGAGGAAACAAAGCTGCAGTGATATTTTACGTCTAAAATTAAGTTCATAAATGAGTTTTAATTTAGTTCTGTGCTCTTGAATTGAACTTTTAATTCTAATGTTACTTCGCACATAATTTTACTTAGGCCTATCGCTCCAATTTAGTTCTCAAGTAATTTTAGTTCTTATTTTAGTGTTCCAAGTAATTATAAATTTTAGTGCTGTAAAACTATACAGCGCTTGCATAGATAAGCGCACCAAACTTATATCATTTATTGACTTACGTTTCACCTTTTGTTTTACTGTACACACAGGGTTTTCTTTCCCGAAATAAGTTTGGTGCGTTTCTCTGCATATGAACTACCATATTTTTATTCGTGTTTATTGACAAGTTCACTGACAAACTGCAGTAAGTTACATTGAAACTTGACAAAGATCTTACCAAGATCTTAATTAACACACGTCTTGGCAGCCTGTTAGGTGCCCGCTCAATTTACTGCTGCCCCTTAGGAAGTGGAAGGCTGAGTCATCCTAGAGGGTGCTTACGGGTATTGAACTGTGACTTTTTAAGATCTAATGCTCTTCAAGCCAGAGTGTTACCATTCATCTATTCCCATTCCAAAACTTGTGTTGCTTATAATATTTTCCAGCAAGTGCTGTGCAACAAATTCCTTCATTTCCCCGTTTGCTACTTGGCATGTAGATCTGCCTGTAGCTTCGCCAAAATGGAAAAATGCCAAAATGGGCTATCTCGCTTCCTGCCAGCCAACATTCGCGTTAAACTCATAATTTTACAATTTAACGATAAAACCCAAAACTGAGGTCGTTGCTACGCACGTAAGAATATCATTAGATAACGAGGACCAGAGATAGTAGGCCTATATTACATTGAGAATGGTATGCGCAGCGCCTTTATGAGACAATTAATGTCACACGGAACTCTTAACTTGTCATCCTCAGTGATTTCAATACCCATCTTGAGGATCCTACATAACCTGCCTCTGTCTGGTTCTTAGACATTCTCACGCAATTCGGACTTCGACAACTTGTCAATCAACCTACCCACCGATTAGGTGATCAGCTTTATCTTGTCATCACTAGCGAAGATGGTCAATAGGACGACCTTAAAGTTTCATCTCTGACGCCCTTGGAACATTCTGTCATCAGTTTTACCCTTCCTTCCAATCATCCTCAGCCGATTCACTCCATTCGCATAATACGTGGATGGAAGTCGTTCGACTCATCTGCCTTCAGTGCTGCTCTGCGTGATACTCTACTTTCTTCGCCGGGTCCTACTCTGGATAACCTCTCAGTTGCTCAACTATTCGACCCATACACTTCCACGGTAATAAACCTCCTCGTCGCCATGTTACCTCGGCGTAAAGTTTGGACACGTCACTGGCAGTCTGGTTTGACGCTGACTGCCGTCGACTACGCCGTCGTATTCGACGCCTTGAGCGCAGTAGTCGTCGGATTAAAGATCCTGTCGACCGACTAGCCTGGATTACTCAGCTTCGCTCACTACATCGCCTCTAACATCAGAAGGAAGCTGAGTATTTGGAGAAGCTAGTCTTGCGTAACGAGAAAAATCCAAGGCGCTTGTAGTCGTCTGTATCGGGTCTCCTTGGGCGACCACCTCGTTCTGCTGAGGTTCCGTCCTTCACCCCTGATGAGTTTCAGGAAATGCTTTCCACTAAAATCGACCGACTTCGTGCTTCGCCAGCCGATACTCCTCCTCCTCCTCCTCCTTTCAATTCTATATCCACCGTCTTTGATAGCTTTCATCCTAACTCAGAGTTCGACCGTCGTTTAGTATTAAAGGCTGTTAATCTTAAATCATGTGAACTCGATCCGCTACCCTCTTTTGTTATCAGTGACATTTTTAGATGACCTTGCTCCTTTTCTTATTTATCTATTTAATTGGTCGCTTGCTGAAGGATGTATCCCTCCATCGCAGAAGCGTGTTCTAGTCTTCCCATCGCTAAAAAGCCAAATCTAGTAGTCTCTGCAATAATTATCGTCCTATCTGCAATCTATCTTTCCTATATACAAGACTCTCAAGCGCCTTGTCTGTCTTAGCTCCTCCCTTATGTTGAGCAATCTGGTCTCCTTCCTGCTAATCAGTCGGGCTTTAGGCCTCATCACCCTACCGATACTGCACTTCTATCTCATCTCTAAAATCTACTCTGCTGTTGACAGGGCTGAACCTACCATCCTGGCTCTTTACGATATTTCTGCAACCTTTGATATGGTATAGATCACAATATTCTTTTTCAACACAGTCTAGAAGTTCAGAAGGGCCCCCAAAATGTTTGCGCCTAGAGCCCCGTTTTCGGTAAACGCGCCTCTGAGTCTTTGGCCTGACAGGCAAAGCCGAAGCCTCACCTAGGGCATATAAAGTTCGAGTCTTGAGATCGGGTTGGAGGTCGTCCTGGTGTCTTGGTCCAGCGCGGTTTCGCTATAAGTAATAATAGTAATAGACTAATAGTAATAGTAATAATAATAATAATAATAATAATAATAATAATAATGATAATGATAATGATAATGATAATGATAATGATAATAATAATAATAATAATAATAATAATAATAATAATAATAATAATAATAATAATAATAATAATAATAATAATAATAATAATAATAATAATAATAATAATAATAATAATAATTCAACAACAAATTCAACAACAGCTCCTTGCATAATATTTTAGACTCCTGAGGGATTACATATACCTCGGGAAAAAAAATAATAATAATAAACTTCTGTTTAAACATCCGGTCAGAACTTGTCGAGTGATGCGCCGTTCCAGAGTAACATCATATTATCTCCGGATATAGTTTCGGACAACCCGAGGGATTATATCTACCTCGGGTTAAAAAAAACTAATAATAATTAGATGTTTTCCCGTCCTAAGACGGTTTAAACAGAACTTGAAAATGTATTTTCGTTCGTTTTTTTCTCGGTAAATTAATATCCTTCCCGTAGGCCTATCATGGCGTAAACTTGTCCAAAATATTGGGGGGCATGGGGTTGGGACCAGAAGTGCAAAGAAAACAAGTTTTCGAAGGTGAAAGGTTGCGTTTTTCGCTGTTTTTTTCGTTTTTTGTTTTTATGGTTTTGGTTGTTTTTAAGATTTTCGGGTTTTGGATCATAAAAACCATGAGAAATGGCATGAACAAGAGCTCCAACTCAGTTTAGTTCAGTTGCGATTTCAGAAAATTAAAAATCGTTAACTCAAATTCAATGTTATTAAAATAACTTCTACAAAAATAAGAAATTTTGTAGTTTTCCTTTTCTTATGTTTTTGTTTAAAACCAAAAAACCGAAAAAAACTTTTCTCACCTCAGGTCTGGAAAGTCAGCAGCAGCGGCTTCCGGTGTTACGTTAATGCGTATGAAATGGAGCGTTTTGTTTACATGCAAACATGTGAAAGATATTGAAGATAAAAATAAATCTTTTTTTCATTATGAATTTCTGATAGTATTTCAGTTCTGTGTCTCTGTTTTTCTGTTTCTGAAGAAATTTGTCTGTATTGAAACATAATATTTTAATATTTGAAGAAATTCTCCTCTCGATTTTTGGGGGCATTGCCCCGGCTCCTCAATTATTGGGGGTGCACGTGCCCCGGCTGACCCCCCAGAGTCTACGCCTATGGGCCTATGTATGGCACCATAATGGCGAAAGGCGCAACTACTGGTATTATTTATCGGCGCTATGTTCAATTCGTCACTTCGTTATATTTCTGGCCCGTTTAAACCCAATTGTACAAGCGGTATTATTTATTGGCGCCAGTTCGTAACTTCATTGTAATTTCTGGTCAAACCTGTTAAGCTGTTTCTTTTCAGCGTTTCGCAAACTGCGTAAAAAGTTAAATCGCTTTAGGATCCTCTAATTTAAAAGAGCAACCCTTTACTGTATATTTAAATTTGGTTTTAGGCCTAATTAAATTTTAAACGATCAATCAAATCAATCAATCAATTTTTATTCCTGCAACCAATCAACATAAACAGAAAAAGTAACAGCAATAAAAAATCTTTTCGTAGCTAGTTGGTTACAGAGGGAACCCAAAAGGGATCAAAGATCCCGCTAGTAGGGGCACCTAATTACCAGGTGTAGTAAGAATGACGGAGGATAAGGCAAGCACATTAGGGGGAGCCAGCAAGGTAAGTTAGTACTAGGGAGTAAGAGATAAAACGATAGGCAATAAAGCAAACTGTAGCGAGGAAGGATAGGTAAAAAAGGAACTGTAACGAGAACGGAGGGTAGCAGGATAACAATTATGCATTTTTTAACACTGACGTCATCGGTCATTAATATTCATTAGTTGGAAACAGCCAATGACAGGAGCGTTACATGAAAATATGGACTTCGCCTCTTTTCTGTTCGTTTATATTTTTAATAATATGTAAGACTAAATAAACAGCTCTGACTTCCAATCTGCTTTGAAAAAATTAAACAATGATAAAACTTATACAGATATGACGCCATAATTATGGTTCATGTTAATGATCATTGGTAAGCAAACTACCAGGAGAATTATAGGTTCACTATTAGGCCTACAACGGTGATAGCTATTGCCCCCACCGCAATTATAATTGTGACAGAACGTTAGACCCTGGTTAAACTTGTTCAGATGTTGGGCTGGTGAAGATAAAATTTTAGAAAGACACTATCAGTTTCACTTTAGGCCTAAATATGTATAGGCCCAGTGCTTTTTCACCCGGAACGGCGTTCCAGCACCTTTTTTCAGGTACTAAAAAATAATTTAGTTATTTTAGTAAAAAACACAATAATTTAGTTATTTTTATTTAATTTCAGTGTTTTGAAAGTTCTGTTTTCAGTGTTCATTGAGACCGAACCCAACCCCAAATCCAGTTTTTATCGGGATTTTAGCCAGCCCATAATTATTCCATTCCGGAACCTATTGTTCCGCTCCAGAACCTTTTTTCAGAAAAAAACACTGCATAGGCCTATATAATTATATGTAGTAGGCTATTTATATAATTAGGCCTATATGCATGTAGATAAAAACAATAATGAATAGGAATGATGCAGCAAGTGAAAATAAGTCAACTATTCGATTCGTTAATGCTTACAGTCTTTAAAATATCGCCTTCCCTTCTCCCAGTACATAATTATATGTTATAGCCTACATGCGATTTTATACTTCTAGTATATATATACACATGTGGCTCGAATCGTAACCCAAATGCAACAATAGTTGATCCACAGTGTCTGTAAGCCTACCTTGAACTTGTTTTCTTTCTCGAGCACAATCTCCTGGCAGATTGTCGGTGCAATAATGATGAAGCTGAGCAGAATGAACAAAGGAAAGCCTATCTTTAAGAAACTACTCATCATATCTTTGTAGTTTGGAGGATACGGATATTGCTTCAGCAGAGTCGTTACGTTGGGCGTCGTTGGGTCGAAACTCTTGTTCACTTCGACAATTAGACTCAGGTCAACGGCTTTCTGAATCGCCAGAAAACCCTTTTCCATATACGCTACAACGTATGTGCGATCTCTTTAATTGCCTTCATCTGTGCAGGTTGGCATTTATCACTGTGACTACTACTGCTGTTGCTATTACTAATAGACCTATCACCACAACTAATACCGATACTACAACTACAAAAACCTCTTCTACTATCACTACTACTGCGGCGCCATTATTTTTCCATTATTAGCCTATTGGTGTTGTTGTCGTTTTTGTTATTGGTTATTACTATTATTAATATTGTCGTTGTTGTTGTTATTATTATTATTATTATTATTATTATTATTATTATTATTATTATTATTATTATTATTATTATTATTATTATTATTATTATTATTACTACTACTACTACTACTACTACTACTACTACTACTACTACTACTACTACTACTACTACTACTACTACTACTACTACTATTATACATGCGCCCTGTGTGACAGTGTGTGTCGATTTTTGTATTCCTATAACTAATAGAGCCTATTTCATTAACTGCCTATTGCAAAAATAAATTTTGCTGAGTTTTCCACTCAAATTTAGTTATTTTTCTTAAGTTATCATGAAAAGATAAACAAAAATAGATAAATATTTAGTTATCGTCTAAAAATGAAACTACCATAATCTGCATCATTCATCGGTCCGTTCGTATTTAGGTCAGAGAATTTGACGTTTGTTGCCCAATCGACCGTCCATATTTCATCTGACCCAGGGAATGGCCTTTCGTCTGATCGAAGACGGATTTTGTAGGTGATATTAAACGGTAGAATAGCAGATTCACTCGCAACGTTGAAGACAATTGCACCAGAAATGCTTTCGTTCGTCATCACATATTCTTCTAGCGCAAGTTCAGATGCAAAGCCCAGATCTGCGATAAAGCAAAAAATGAAGTGAACTTCACCTTTTGTTAGAACATCTCTACCGGAATTTCCACGCACATTAGATGGAACCCATATATGGGCCCTGGCAGGGATAAGAAAGGCAATCTTCAGAAATGCAACACGAATGTTACAGGCTTAGACATACGCTAATGGCTGTTGACAGAAGACACTACTGCAGCTAATAAGCAAACAAGTATTAACATCAATCATATCACTGTGGCCTTTGGTTCACAGTTAGATATCTATTGTTTAGTAGTAGTCAATCCAGGCAATTTACAGTTAGACCTGGGCAAAATTGCTTCAGAAGCTTCTTAAACGGTTTCCTGCCCAGGATCCATTGCTGAATAGCAAATCCAAAATCTGAAAAAATTTGAACACGGGAACACCCCCAAAATGGCCAAATCCTATATTACCGCCGTCGACCATACTGGAAAATTCACCTTTTTGTTGTTTTAGAGTATATGCAGATGTACCGGTATTACCTCCAATGTTACTGATTTCGCTATGTAGAATTTATTTTTGATATTGTTTTCCACATTCGGAGTCATCTTTATCTTCCCTCCCAGTGGAAAACTGCTACCATCGATAAAATTCCCGAAATCGATTGTCATACTCATCCTTTAGACTTCGCCCCATCTCCATAGTTCCTGTTCTGTCCACGCTGGCCGAGCGAGACCTGGTTCACACCTACATGTACTCCTCCTTCCGCGCTCAACCCACGTCTCTCCATCTTGCCGATCAGGACGCCTTTCAACCGACGAGCTCCACAAGTGCCGCTCTAATCTCGTTTCTCCAAAAGATCTCCTCTCTTCTAAAAGAAAACACATGTCGCCCTCATCTCGCTCGACTTTTCTGAAGCCTTCGATACCGTCCGACACTCCGTCCTAGAGCGCAAGCTGTTTCATCTTGACCTGCCAGAAAATGTCTACAACTGGATGATAGACTTCCTTCAGGACCGGAAGCACATGACACGTTTCGCCGGGCAGCTGTCGACGGTGGCAACCATCAATGCCAGCGTCGTCCAGGTATCCGCAATCGTTCCTCCCATGTTCATCATCAATGCCTCTGACTTGCACCCAATTTACAGCCAGAACAGAATCGTCAAGTTCGCCGACGACACATACTTCATAGTCGTAGCATCCATGAGCACGACGATCATCGAGGAGTTAGAGGCGATCGCTGCCTGGGCCTCCCGGAACAACCTCAAGCTCAATACCAGCCAATCAAGGGAAATGCTGATCACCCGCAGATCTGACGGCATATGTCTGTCCCCCTCACCTCCCTTCTCTTGAGCGTGTAACATCAATGGTTGTCCTTGGTGTCTCCATTAGCAGCGACCTGCGCGCAACATCACACATCGAGCGGATCCTTCGCTCGGGCAACGGTTCTCTTCACGCCTTGAGGGTCTTGAGAGCCCATGGCTTGCCGCTCGAGGCCTCTTACGTCTACTTTATGCGGCTCCGTCCTTGTGGGACTTTACATCGGCTGAGGATCGATCCAAGCTGGAGCACCTGCTGGGGAAGATGCAGTGAATGTCCCTGCTACCGCACATATGCACCGTAGAATCATTGGAGACGATCGATGCAGCCGCAGAGACTAAACTATTCCAAGCAGTAGGTTTCCACCAACTGCCCAGCGCTATTATAATCTGCGCTCCAGATCCCACAATTTCAAACTCCCTGCCAAAGACGATCGTAGGTATATCCCTCGAATTCTTTACAGACGTTAAAATGTTAGCATGCTTGTACAGATAGCACTGTCAACTGTTAAACATATTCTAATTAAATCGGACCCCACTGTAACTGACTGCCGTGTGTCAGTCTGATTTAGCCATTCGAAACCATATCATATAATGCCATTATTCTGATATCACACTGAACCACACTGCGCTCTACTGTACTGTATCCAGGCTGTCATTATATCTACAGCAAATCTTATGCAATGAATTTAATGTAATGTAAATTCCCGTTATTTCGTACCGTTACACAAAAGGTGAACTCTGGCTTATTCACCGGTAGCGCTCAGTCAAGTCCAGGCTATTCTTCATTCACACATTCACTAAGAGCATTTATATAGCGCCTCTACGAGATAACTATTTAGAGACGCTCCCAGCCCATCGCCTGCGGAAAAAATTGTTGTCAATCGTTTGTAAAAGTGCATGCATAATCGCAAGCTAAGACGTCGTGTAGATCTAAAGTAGTCTGTTCCAGGTGGATGGTCAAACACCTGAAGTGCACGCAAAAGGAACGAAGATTTCTACGGCCACCCAAATGGGGCACCACAGCTAGAGTATATAGCCCGGGACATAATATTCCAATTGGCATCGTTATTATGTTAAGTTGAACAAAAAGTATATGACAACGACGTACCTCTTGGAATCTTGATGTCCATGAGGGTCGCCGTTGTATTCACAATTCTCTCCACGAGGTCTGATTTGGGAGCGTAGGCAAGGATAATTTTTTTATGTTGATCTGGAGGATCGTAGGTAAAGTTCGTTTTAACGAAGAAGCTTGTGTAGGTTTCTCCCTTTCTAAAGCTGTGTGGGCTTGAGTTTCTAATGACGACTAAAATTAGAGGCAAAAAGATCGGAAATAGGACGGTAAAGACTGTCAGGGCGACCTTCCTCTTCTGGAGCAACCAGTTCTTCCAGAGCAGCAACCAGAACTGTCTCCAGTTCCTGTAACACAATTCACCATCATCACTTAGCACCTGGAACTCTATGACATCAACATAAATCATCGCGTCACATCATCTGATTCAGGCGTCTACATCATCAACACCGCTTTAAGGCATCCTCACGATATTTACGCTGACTTCCAACAATGGTAATGAAAAGTGAGGTTCTTCGGTTGGCAAATATTTCAAATGGGAACACAGACATAATGGAAGCTATTCGTCATCATTATGACCATTTTCATCGTCGTCATCATCAGTGATATGCCCTCTCCGCAGCGTCACCGTCTTCACGGAAAAAACATCATCGTCAAATTCAAGATAATGGGGGATTAAAACCTCCAATCAGTTGCATTCGCCTGCGTGTCCCTTCGGCAACAGTTTGCTCCATGATCTGGTACATCAGCGGTATGAACTCGTCTGGGACATCTTTGCTCCCCTGTCACGCCCAACTTTCCACACTAAACCAATCGGAAGCCATACCGTTAATGCGTGCAGCGATCGTTGCGCTGGTGTGGAATCTAGAAGTCTAGAGGTCGGGGGTAGACCATTTTTTCTACCGTACCCGAAACACAGGACCGTTACCCGTGCCCGTAACCGACCCGTATTCAATCCGATAATATTATTGATTTCGAGTTTTTTACATCAAATTCTAGCGGATGACAAAGATATTTTAAGTGCAAGTAATAAAGTATACTTATGTTACACCAATATAATTTATTATTTTGGTTAATCATTTGATTGTGAGCCCCAAATCTCGAAAGAGACACGCCAACAGTAAACATTTAGTTGGGCAGCACTGTGGTCCATGAAGCAGGTTCACTGTCATCATCATCATCATCATCATCATCATCATCATCATCATCATCATCATCATCATCATCATCATCATCATCATCATCATCATCATCATCATCATCATCATCATCATCATCATCATCATCATCATCATCATCATCATCATCATCATCATCATCATCATCATCATCATCATCATCATCATCATCATCATCATCATCATCATCATCATCATCATCATCATCATCATCATCATCATCATCATCATCATCATTGTCAAGGTAGGGACTGGGACTATGTTAGGCGTACTAATAACGTGGCGGGTACGAGTACTCTGTAGTAATTTAGAATAATTAAAATCTTAACGTTCGGCGATGATTGACCGCGTTTACCGCTATTGGACAATTAGTTGGGCGTCGGCTGTGGCTGACGTAGGTCGTCATATGAGAAACAGTTCAACATAACCGCTCCTGATTCATTCGATAAAAAAGTTTATGTGAAGATGGTCGGTTAGGTCGCAGATTGGAGAGGTATTTAAAGTAACTCTGGATTGGCGAAGTTATATTGATCTTTGCGGTGTCTGGACTCTGAAGTGTGAGGAACATTCAGCGGCGAGTGGACGATTGGTTTTATAGTTTAGGAAGAAACAGTGCTGAGGCGAGCAAAGTTGTTATTTGATCAGGTTGGTGATCAACTGTCGAAACGAAGGACTTCAGGGGAAGTTATTCTGCCGAATTCAAGCGTCGAAAGAACATTGAAGCATCGAAGTGTGGCCAGAAGAAGACAAAGATCCTCGAGACGAACGTGGAGAAGAGGCAAGTGCAAATGACTGCAAAAGATCCAAGAAAGACTATAGGCTACAATATAGAGGAATTAGATTATGAGAAGCTGGTTTATGTAGGACTGATCTCGCAATTCTTATAGTCATTCAGTTAACGTTGCTAGCTATGACTGCATGATTGTACAGTGTACAGTGTGTTTATTTAATTCTTACATATATTAAATAATAATTTTTACTGTAGTAACATTGACATTATGTGCTAGATTATCATAACCTCTCTGCTATACTGACAATGGGGCGATTGATTACAAGTAGCAGGTGTAAGATGTAAGATCAAACACCAAGATTAAACGCTACACCACTCAAGTCCTGCCATTAATCACGTTATCTATTCAGCCTATTATGTATGATCTGTTCCACCGACACCCAAGTCACCAGCTGATGACTTGTCAGAACTTCGGAAGCTGAGAATTTCCACTTGTAGGTGTGATAAGACACATCCAAGGTAACCAAGCATAACACGGCTGTTCGCAACAAACTACCGAAACATTAATAGTTTAAATATTTCTCAGAGGTTAAGGGATGACAGTCATATCAGACCACGGTTACGTCATTGCCAGCATTCCATTTCTCCATGAGACGCCGCTCTACGCAGTCAGGGAAATTCGAGGGTGGCGGCGTCTGGACAGAAAAGCCTTCGAGTCGGCTCTGCTGGCTGTTCCTGCCTTCTCGGATCCCAGCAGCCTGGATGATCTATCAGCCACGGATCTCTTCGACATCTACGAGCGATCAATGGTAGATATCATCGATCGCCTGCTTCCTGCGCACCCAACCAAGCTCCGTTCACATCCTCTTTCCCCCTGGTTTGACTGGGAATGTCACTCCCTCCGCCTCCAGGCCCGTCGTCTAGAGCGCATCTACCGGCGTACACGTTTGCCAAACCGTACTGCCTGGATACGCTTCGTTCGAACAATGCATCGACGCCATAGGGAGAAGGAGGAAGAGTACTGGGAGCGCAGGATTTCTTCCAACTCTGGTGATTCCAGACGTGTGTGGTCTACTTTCAAAGGTCTCCTTGGTCGGCCTCAACCTACTACTACGATGCATATTCCTCCATTCACAGCTGCCAACTACGTCAATTACTGCACCTCCAAGATTCTCTCTGTCCGTTCTGACACTGATGGTTCATCTCCGCCTGACTTCCCTAGAACCTGTTGCTGCCATCGACCTGAGCCGACTGATTCTCGCCTCCTCGCCCAAGTCTTCAGAGCTTGACCTTCTGCCGTCGTTCCTCATTCGACATCCTCCTTCCATTTCTCACCCTCTTCCGCAACACATCTCTACGCGAAGGAGTCCTACCGGCCTCTCAGAAACGGCCTATTCTGAAATTGACAATTAATAGGGTAGCTGAGCGAGTGGAGGCATATTAAGAGTAAAACCTTAAGAATATTATAGTCACATACAGAGGGCGTTCACACCATGGAAACCTTGGAGCAAATGTTCCATCCAAAAAATAGGGCGGAGGAGAACTGTCAGTGTGTGTGTGCCATCGTTAGCGAGGGGGAGGGAAGGGGGAAGGCAAAGGGAGGGGAGTTTCTCCAATCACTCAGGGGGATAGACGCCTCTGGTCACATAGAATCGGTACCAAATTAAATGCTTAAACGACTGAAACGCCATTGATTATCACTAATGATAGACCTATAACTACTTTTAGCATGAAAAAAGCATACGATTGTCCTCCATGTGTCTGTGTAGATTCACTCGGTTGGGCCATTACGGTGAAGTAGCAGTCTTAGGTAATCGAGAATCCAGAGTGTAAGCGCTTGCTCGCATAATAGATTGTCGCGTAACTTCGCAAGTAAACGTTGAAATTAGGGCCTATGTCTTGACTGCTTGAAACCTATTGCTATAACAAATCTTAGTGAATGGCAACGTATTATTAGTCAGCATTGTCAACGCCGATATATCAGTAGCAGCACACTCAGTGAATTCTTTCAATTTACCTTAGATTTATTTTAAGCTGTATATTTGAATTTAATATTGACGTTTGTGTACTGTTTATGACGTCATTGTTTCATTAAGCGCTGCTATTGATGCAGTTAGCGGACTCAATGACGTGCTCAAGCAGCTCATCAGTAATAGCCATAAGGTTAATTAAAAATTTAATGGTATTCTTTCGGGGGATTTCATCGCGCCTCTTATCTGTCAGACGACAAGGCATCACTGAGTCTAATCTAATCTAATGCCCGATAGCGCATTGGATAACATCTGGCGTAGAGTGCGAGAGGTACAGAGATCGAGTCCCATAGGCGGACATGCTTTGTAGGCTGCAATTTGCGCCGTGTATTGCAGGCTGTCTGTTCTGTTAGTAGTTAAGATTTATCGCATAAATGTTAGTCCCAGCCAACATGAACTCTCCAGTGCTTCAGTTTCTTTATCAGTACTGCGTGGGCCTTGCAGAAACAAGCTTAGATCATTCATATTGGCAAAAATGTCAACCAGATATAACAGATATGGCAATTTTGCTAACCAGTCTGAATCAACCAAGTGATAAATTTTGCCAGTGTAGACATAACAAAGATGATTAGCGTCGCCATCCTCCTTTCTCCAGGCTTCGGACTGGCACTAGCAGAGTACGGGCAGTGGCGGAGTTCATCAGTAGGGTTAAATCGTGCTACCATAACATGTGCTTTGAAGCTGAAAGGAGGTTGATTGTAGAGCCTAAGTGGAGAGCAGTTTTCAACCCGGTTGGGGCTAGGTCTTATCTCCAACAGTAGGCCTATGGATGCGCGACAGTTAGGGCCTAAAAGGATTTCATGCAAAGGCCTTGGACAAGATGTTTGCACAAACTTGTCACGTGCCTCGATTAAAGATCTAGCGCGTTTACAAATGCAGTAATAATTAATAATAGTAGGCCTAATAATAGGCCTAGAAAGCTAAGGAACACTTATTTCATTGCTTCGTACAAATTATTTTAACTGCAGATTATAAATTTTCAGTTTCAAATCGATCGTGTCTTGTGAGGGCGAAGTGAATGTAATTGTAATTAGTAACTCCATTCACATGCACCGACTTTTGCTTTTGTGTCTGGGTCCATTGGTCCTCCCTCCCCTTCCTCCACCCCATTCCCCTCCCCTCCTTTCCCCATCTCCCCCTCTATAGGTAGGTGAGCTGTAGCGCTTTTTTGAAGAAAGAAAATAGTTTTGTAGTCAAGGGTTACGAGGTTAGAAAAGTTTGCAAATCGGTGACGTTTGGACGTTCCAGTTTTTTTTATTTAGTTATCATTTTAAACAAATAATAAATAATTTACTTATGTACGGGCTGTGACTGTGAGATCATGCAATGTAGGGTAATTTTGTTGCAATGTGAGAATTGTAGAGAAAAGACTGGGGGTTAGACTATGATGAATTTGATCAATGTGGAGTTTAATATTTTATCTGTATTTGGCAAACTGAGAAAATTAAAAAAAATTCAATAGAAAGCTTAAATTCCTTTAAGCGATGACATCACCAAATTTATTAGTATAGAATTCACATGGTCACAAATCTCACAATAAACCAGAGCATCACTTTATTAGTAATCCACAAAGCGTTGTGAATGAAAATGCTAAAATATATACGCAATATAATCACACTAGCACAACTGCACGATTTGGTTCGAAACGAACCCTGGGGTGTGCAATGAAGACTTAACCGGGGGTCCTACGAAAGACTAGCTAGGGGTTGAACCCCCGACAATTCTCACTCTGTTTTGTTTTAGTCGTACTTCTCAACTTGTGAGATTACTGCTTACTGTGCTTAGGTGTAAAAAATTGAATCTAAGATCAGTGATGGGCAATAGTTAACTAAAAAGTTGCTAAGTTTTAGTTTAATTAAAAAATTTTAGTTAAGGAAGAAGTTTAACTAAAAAATAGTTTAGTTAAAACCATAGTTTAACTAAAATGTTTTATTTGCTAACTAAAAAGTTTGACTAAAAATCAGCAATATTCAACTATTTTTCCAGAGTGAACATTGAACTCTCTGTCAGCAAAAAACATTTTAACACTGCATGGTTTTAGCATTAACAGCCTGTGTTTTCAAATTCATACACTACTTACAGTACACATGTAACTGTATGCCAGAACAGTACACATTGCATAGTTTGAAGGTGAAATTGTCATCGACGCTTTGCATTATTACAGTTCACTTGACGTCTTTTATTGTGAAAATGTTTGTCGTAAAAGTTGGAAAAAGTTGGAAAAAGTTTAACTGTTTTTTTTAGTTTAGTTGACTAATTTCCAAAATCAGCTGCCAACTTTAGTTAAACAATTTTTTAGTTGGAAAATAGTTTTAGCTTAACTAAAAAAAATAGTTTAGTGCCCATCACTGTCTAAGATCCGAATAATTCTCTCTCTCTGCGTGCATTCGCACTCAAGGTCCCAAAGAGACGGCGCCTATGCTACCACGCCTATTGGGCCGTCTAATGCAGCGCTTCCCAAACTTTTCAGTGTGACAGGAATTTACTTTAAGTGTGAGTGACTGGCAGGAAATTTCGCACTGCAGCAGGACCAGTGCCAAATTTATTAATTATTTATGTCGATAAATTGGGTTAAAAAGTTAAATTATTTTTAACAGTTGCGCGTGTAGGCCCTATATAATTCAATACTAAGCTTAAATATCAACTAAATACTTTGTACTGATCTGATATGAATCAAAAGTTGATTTAAAAAAATGATAAATATACTAGTGCAGTTTATTATTATACTAGCGCTGTTTATTAATGTGTTTATTGTTTTTAATTTTTTAAACGCCCGAGGTACGAAATATTCCTCATGCTCTAAGGTTAAGAAACTATATAACGGAAATGTGTGCTTAAGCTGGAGAACGCCATCCTCGTCTATGGTGTTGTATTTTAATTGTTATAATTTTCAAATTTATAAGAAACATTATACTAACAATATCGAATCGAAAAGCAGACATTTATTTTCTATTAACTGGTCAATTTTCATTGACCAGTTTATTAAATTTCTAGTTAAGACGAACAACTTCTATTTGACCTGTCAGCACTTCGTCCAATGACTATTTATTCGGCAGTTTTCGTTTACAATGGCTGAAATACAATATTACTACCAGAACAATTTTTTATATTATTTGAACAATATGGTTTTGATTGCGTATTTTTTAAAGATAGTTCGAAGCGAAACCCAATCAACTATCATCCATGCCTTCATCTGCTCCAGAATTGACTACTGTAATTCTCTTTTGATTGGGCTGCCAAAGTCCGTCTTTCAACCTCCAGACTGTTCTAAATGCTGCGGCCAGATGAATAGTTGGGAGGATGCTTTATTGCACACCCATGTGGTGGATTTTGCGAGCGGACAGGAGCGCGAGATCCTAGAGGGAATGTATACTCCGGAGGCTGGACTTACCTGCATCATCCCCCTCATTTGAGGCACTTTGTAATAATGCCGACGCTAGTCTCTTTGCTAGCATTTTGCACACTCCCTGCCATGACATTGTATTACCTAGTATGCTACCGCCGATTAAGCTCACTTGCCACTCTCTGCGCCCACAGCCACATAACCGTGAGCTTCCAAGGTATGATAACTTAATTGTCTCAGAAATGCTTCATCGCTAGGAAGCCATACAAATAACAATGTTCTCCCTGAATCTGGCTACTTCTCTCCTACTCGATTCCCCCTTACGTCTTGATTCGTAATAACTTCTCTCTTGTATAATTGATTCAGTGGCTGCGCCACATATATGTTTGTTGTACGGCTTTAGCCGTACCACTTTTTAAGGTTTTACGGCAAAACATAATTTTGCCGTACACTTTTACCCAGACCCTCTAATTTGCCGTACCACTTTCAAATCGTGGCGCCGCCACTGAATTGATTGATTATAACCAGTCTACCATGTTTGATTGTAATAATTATGTTAACCATGTACAGCGCTGTGCGTTTGCTAGTGCTCTTTAATAAAGAATATACTTACTTACTTACGTTTAAAATGTTCTGACAATGAATAATAGTTGTACTAATTGTCATAAACTGGGGTAGCTTCATTTCGCTGTTCTGTTTAACCTTAACCTATGCACAACAGACTGCTATATAGCAACTAACTTGAGTAATTTTAAGCAGTTTAAAGTTTTTTTGTATGGAGTGTGTAGTATGAATTTTTGAGAGATTAACTCAAGTCAACCACATACGATACCATTATAAAGCCTGAAATGTTACTTACCAGATCAATTACAGTTTGACAGTTTAATGAAGAGTATGCAATTGAAATTCATAGTATTAGGTACTGGAATATTATGAGAATGCAACAGTCGTCAGCAACTTTGGCCAAGAGACTAGGCTACAGTCCAAGTCGATAAAGTCGACCAAGTCGATCGTTTATTTGCCAAGTCGATCGAGTCGACAAGAGGTCGACTAGTCGACAAAAGAAGATCGAGTCGATTGTTGGCTGAGCCAAGTCGATCGTAGCAGTTCGACCCGATCGATCACGGGGTATAGTGTGTCAAGCCTGAAAAACCCTGCATTTTTCAGGTTATAATATGGCGCGGTAGGCTTATTCTCTATCAAGATTTGTCTATGTATTAATTCATTTGTCAGGTCGCATAATACCAAGAACAGAATGTCATACTGATAAAGCAAACGGTGATGCCTTATCGTATGACGGAGGCGCATTGAAAACATACGAAAGAATTCCGTTAAACCTTACAGCCTTATTTTCTTATAAGCCTCGTTTTCTCAGTAGAATGTATCCCGTCTTCTCTGAGTCCCTACTTTGGCTCTCGACCGGATTCACCCTGGCATCTGGCGTAGAGTGCGAGAGGTGCAGAGAT